>VWZS01008464.1:1943-215075 GCA_013397075.1 Rhabdornis inornatus | reverse complement strand
CCTGGGCATCAGGTCCCTGCCAGCAGAACACACAGACATGGGTCAGAAGGGCAAGGAAAAGGAACAAAAATATCCATATGCATTTACATGTATGTTCACATATAGATACACAAGAATTCTTCTCCCTAAAATGCCTTCACAGGCTATTTGGACCATACAGAGAAATCCATTTCCCATTCATTTAGGGATTTGGCAGGGGTGGTTATTATGAAAGGCTACTATATTAGAAATCCAGCTGAGTAATCCCCCAGTTATCCATGAGTGGATTAGCTGAGCTACACTCTGCACCTGGACCATGGCTGCATGTACCACACCAGCTCTAGACTGGTCAGGACGGGCCCTGAGCTGCACCAGGGGGCTATTCTGGCTCATGTCAACACCACTGAGACCTCAGCTCCAATCCAGAGCTCGTTTCCCCATGGGAATGAGAGGATGGTACAGCAGAAAAGCAGGAGATCACTAGAGCACATCCACCTCACTTTCCCTCAGCATCCCAAATGCAAAACTTTTCCCAGCTCAGGCAAGAGGGTGCAATTTTTCCCTGGCTTCCAACAGTGAGACTTCACTCACAGGTGTCCTCTTGCACCCAGTTTCACCCCCTGCCTTACTATTCCCTATCACTCGTTTCCTCACGTGAACTAGAAAGGGCATCAAGAGCTGCCCATGGCATCTTCAGCACATCCCAGCCCAGGAGACAACGAAGACAACCCCAACCCAGCACAGGTTACAGCAAGTCAGGATATGGGATACAACTGTGGAGAACACAACCTTAGTGCATGGGCAGGATATACCTTCACAAAGTACTTTAAAACTTAAAGTTTTCAGCAATTCCACCTTATTCCCTGGCTATTTCTAATTAACCACATGGAGAAAGAGTAAGGAGCTTGCATAAACAATGGAAGTGGCATAAAGCAGGAAGAGTCATTTTTTCCTATCATTCACCAGGCAAGCTAAAATATTTTAGACCGTTTGCCAGTTCTTTCCCTTTACAGCCCAAACGGACTCATTTGCCCTGGGTTGCAAGACAGTTGAAAAGAAAAGGCAAAAGGGGAGTCAGGCACGAAATTAAAGCTATAAAACTTGATTAAGTTTTCAAAGCATCCACCCAGCACAGAGAAATAAGGAGCCAGTGTGTGATCTGCAAGCCTGAAGCTGTGCTTCCCTCAGCCATACAACACTGCATAGAGGCTGTTCTCAACAGCCATCTCCTCCCTCACTGCTTTTATGCTTCCCCAGCAAGGGCTCTTGCAATTAAAACAGCCACTGGCAATTCGTGCTAAAGCCAATGGTTGCCCTGATTAAGAACTCAAGGGAAGAAAACTGACCAATCTGTTCTGAGGGCAAATAACAGGGGATCCGAGAATGAGAGGTCTGTGTGCACCAAAAATCATCCCATGCCTATTATGAAATTTGGTCACTAGTTATTTATGCAATTATTTGTGAGGTCACAATATACCTGATATTTTATTTCATCAGCTTCTGTCATTACCTTTGTGCAATGTGTTTACTGGCAACAGGCACCCAGTGGCTGCACCTCCATCCTCCCTGCGAGCTGTGCCTAGAGGCTGCCCATAAAGCCCCTTCTCCATAGTTCCAAGGTGGGAGACAGTCCCTGTGCCAGATCTGCATGGCACTGTGGGAGAAGTGATGATGAACAAGCTGGACTGTGGCAGAAGAGGATATCAGCTTGTGGAAACCTCCAGTCATGGCCAGAGATGGTAGCAGCCCTGAAGGCTGGGATTTCAAGTCCACACAAGTGGAGTTACATATGCAGATAAAAATCACGCTGGTCTACCAGATACCTGGGAAGTGAGAGCTTCTGGAAGGCAGGAGCCAGTGTGTGTGTGCCAAAAACAGCAACCAGAATAAAACTCTGACTAATCCTTCGCCTTTCTGGCCAACTCTGCAATCCCATAATGCTGTCACAGAATAGGGCCAGTCAATAATGCTCAGAGCAACTCTTACATTTGTTGTGGGCTGATGTAGATTTCAACCTTTGCTCATTAAGTGATGTCTCCTTTAATGACCACATTAAACCCAAGTTCTACATCCTGCACTGGCCACCAACTGCTTTTCAGCTTGATTTAAGAGGTTGTTTTCCACCCATGAATTCCTTAACGGCCTGGAACCTGCCTAGAGAGGAGAAAGCTTCCCAAAACATTCTCAGGTTGCCTACACTGCACTGAAGCCCTTCAGCTTTAGGTCAGGTTCATTGGATTGCTGATTGTATGGGGCCCTGCATTTTGGGACTGATTTCTCCTCCAGGAGTACTACAGCCAGTATTTATCAGTCTCATGGGAATGATGCAAGTTTTATTTTTCCCCTCTTTGCACAAGAAAGGCATTGGGTAGGGCTGGGCTGTGAAACAGGAGGAAATTGCTGGGGTTGGAGTGCCAAGTCAGTTGATCCAGTTGGGAAACACGGTTTCCTAATTAGCATTTCAGCAAATGCAGAGGAGCACACCATAAGTGGAAGAAAGCAGGGAGTAACTCTTTACCTAAGAGGCACCCATTGGCCTGGTGTCAGTCCCTCTGCAGAGCAGTTCATCTCCTGGACCCACACTGCAATTGTGGCTGAAAGCATTCAGCTCTGGGCAAGTCTAAACCTCCCAGATTGCTATTTTTGGAGAGGGCCTGAATTCTTGGCAATTTAAGAACATTTTGCTGATGACCCATCAGAGCAAGCAAAGGAGAACAAGGCACATTGACACATCTACTCAGGCTGGCCAACACAGGCTGAGGTGAGCAGAGGTAGAACCTTCAACCCATGTACGAGACCTGGATCCACCAAAAACAGCCCTCAAACCCTCGCTTCTGCTCTCCCTTCATTGCACCCACATAGGTGCCAGGCATAGCCCAAAACTAAGACCCTCAAGATTGTCTCAGACTCTGCTTTGTTTGTAAAGTGGCTGCATGAAAGGAAGATGGCTGTAAGTGAATATTGTGGCCCATGGATGTGGTTTGAACCTCTGACAACACCACATCCAGGAAAGCAAAATTTTATTGCATGGGCATGTCAGCTGTGAGGAACTTTCCCATAGTTTCCATAATCTCCCACAGAGGCACCATCCATCAGGCTGGCAGCCAGAGACAGTAGAGCCTCAGGGACAGAAGGAACTGGTACATTGGCTGGTCTGAACTCACAGTGTTGGAAAAATCACCAAGAAGAATTTATTCCCATTCAAGCCACAGCCAGAGAAGGGCAACTTGGCCTAGCAGAGCACTGCAGCTCCAACACAACACAACACTGGACATAGGTTTTGGTGGAAGGAGGACCAGATCCAGACCCGAACATACCTGTTCCGGGGGCTCCAAGACAGCAAGGGACATGCTAAACTACAGCTGCTGCTTTGGGAAAGAGGAGCTGTGATGGTGAGAAGCCATGATGCCCTGGCAGGGTACAGCCCCTTTGGGAGAAAGGAGGAGGGTCCAGCAGAAACCCACTTTCAGCTCAGACGTGGATACAGATCACCCCGGGGCAGCTCGTGAATGCTGTGGAGCCTCTGTTTCCATGGAGGATTCACAGGCACCACGGAGCAGCTCCTGCCAGCACTGTCTGACACAAGGTGAGAAAGGTAGAGGTACAGCTACCACTGCTGTCCATATGGGAAAGCAAAGGGAGATGACAGAAGGAATCAGGCTGTGGGAAAGAACAGGGAGCTTAGCTGAGCCCCAGGGCTGGATAGAGACACCATTGAGAGCCATAGCAGAAACTGTGGTAGAAAAATATAGTATGAGAACCTTGGCAAGCCATCCCTCCTGCCTTGTTATCCTCCTGCCTTCTGGCAACCTGGAGTTCAAAGACCTCTGGAGACAGCATCTGCATCCCAATCATCCCATTTCATAGAGACTATGAACTGTCTAATCCTTTCAAACCCACGAATACTTCTGGCCTTGAGAACATCCCACAGCAGAGAGTCCCAGTACCAAAGCACTGCCTCTACCTGTCATTTGAACTCCGCCCCCACTTCCCTGCTTGGGAAGGGATGAGGCACCTGCTTATTGAGCATGGAAGGAAGGAAATGAGGATGAGGAGCACCAGCAGACTCCCAGTATCCTTTATTCCCCACCCAGCCCAGCCAACAAAGCACTAGTGGGGCTCAGCACTGCTGACTAGGGCAGAGCTGCCAGCAACTGGGTCCCAGTGAGGGAAGGAAGTTGCTGTGTGAGCACAGCTATGAATTTTGCACACCTTTGAACTTTGCACAAGCAAAGAGCAAACCCCTAGCCCTGAGCTATTAACATGTCAAGAGAGACAGAGGAAAAGCTTTTCCTTTAATGAACATTTCCTCCGTGAAGCCTGCACCCTTCATAGGCAAAGTGATAGGCTTAGTCTAAAGATGGATTGGCCTACTTTACCTATTAACCACTTAAACTAATGTAATAAAGGTTCTCTTCATTCAAACAGCCCTAATCCTCAGCCCCACACAGCTCTGAAACCTGGAATAAGAAGGGATACTAAGATGAACTCATCCAGGCTGTTGCTTGGAGAGGCACTGGGCAGGGGATTTTATGAGGTTTTTTAAGTGCAAACATCTCCAATGTGAAAACCGGACCCAGAGTGAGATAAATTTACAGAGTGGGGATGACAGGTGGCCACACGGTAATCCAATCCTGAAGCCTAATGCCCTTTGTGGCAGCTTTTGTCTGCACAGAGGGGCTCCAGGCTAATCTGCTGCTACTTCTCAAGGAGGAACAGGCCAGGGGGGCAAGCAGACCCCCTATTGCTGCTTTATTTGTGACAGGTAGGACAGACCAATGCAGGGCAGAGCACAGCAGTGGTGTCTGGTTTTATCCCTGGGGATGTCTGTTGGTCCCCCCATGCACCTCCTGCCATGGCAAACACTTGCTGGGATAAACCCTCCCACTCTGCTGGAGCCTGGAGCCCTTGGCAGGACTAAGCCTGGGGGCTGCAGACACAAGTGTCTGTCCATGGCAGGGGTCACTGTCAGGCTGCCCAGCCAAGCCCAGCATACTCGGGTGTCCTGCTGCCCAACAGAAGCCCCAGGGCTGAGCAGATGAACCTTCCTTTCCGAGGAAGGTTTCATGCTGGATATATTCCTACCCAGCACCTGGAGCCACGCAGCACCACTCTGGGAGATGTTCCCTCTGCTTCAACAAATTCCAGTAATGAGTCCCACAGGTAAGTCTTAAAATTGGGTTGTCCCGTGATGCAGCTGCAGCAATTACACCTTCCAGTGTCAAACACCTCTGTTCCACAGCACCACACTTCCTCAACCCTCTGTGCTTCCTCAGTTTCCCTCGGCAAAAGGTGAAAAAACTCTCCTGGAGGAGATGGACAGCTGTGTAAAGGGTGTTGAAAAAGCAGGAGAAGTGCTGTTATGGTCAGGATAAAACACCACAGCACCTGGATGCAGCTATGAGATGCAAGTTGGGGAGCACTTACAGCAGTCCCCCCAGCAGCTCTGCCAGCAAATACAGGAAGAACCACCTTTAGTGCAGAATTTCTAGACTCTTCCTCCACAGCTGTTTCCTAGAAGCAAGGAAAACATGGGAAACGGGGGGAAAAGCAAGTCAAACTATTTCGAACATCAGCCACATTCATGCCAAATTCAGGTCTGTAACTCAGAACCGTTTGTCTTGCAACCCAGCACTGCACACACAAGTATCCAACCTATTTCGGGCCAGTTTCTACCCCGTTCCCCACTGATGTTTCAAGAAGACAAAATGTGACTCCTTTTCAGAAAAACAAATTTTGACAATCTGATTTTCTTCTGGGGAAAGTGCCCCCCCCCCCCCCCAATCCTCCCAAGAGGCTGTCCAAGAAACTGCATAAATTAGATTGAAAAGTTATGGTGAGAAGGTGAATAGAAATACAAAAGGTAAACACCAAAGTTCTTCTCCCATCCTAGGGGAAAACAGATCTTTTAGCCTCCAGAGTAATGACAGAGCGTTTGAAAAGCCAAGATGACACCAAGCTAAAGTACAGCCAGAACCAGAACAACCCAGGACATGGCACAACTTAATGCACATGATGAATTTAAGATTTTTGCTGCATTTTTAATTTACAGGTTGGAAAGCAAACAGGCCCAGTGGTGCCTGCTTGGAACAACTCTGAGGAACCAAGCGCAGACGATGAGAGAGATTAAAGCTGCACTGCCTCAGAAGTTGATGCTTTCCAGTCTGCTGCATCTCCCTCTGTCTTGACCCCGTCCCAGGGGGAGCTTGGTACCCTGTTCCCATCCCAGCACGGTCCTGTTCAGCTTTGCTCTAGCCAGGATCCCACCAAAGCCAAAGGGATCATTTCACACCACAATCTGTCCATCTGTCACCTTAAGTCACACATTTTTAAGGAGGGCTTTAGTGCAACAGCCAATTCTCACTCTGATTCCTGCTGCTTCTCTGCCTTTTCTCTCCTCCCCATCTCAATAAATAAATTTAGGCCATGTGAGCCAATTCTAACATCTTGAAAAAGAGCTGTAGGCCCCCAGAGAAGAATGGAGTGGTACCTCCATTGGTGGTAGCTTTGCCCTACAGCTCATCCCCTCTGCCAAGGTGATACCCAGTTGTTCCCAGTTTCTGAGGCAGCATGTTGCCATCAGATGTACAGTGTTGGTAAGAGCAGCCACGGGCTGGATTAAAACTACACAGCTGTAGCCCCATACTGGCACCTGACCATGAGCAAGAGCTCAGAGATGCTTTGGTAGTCAAAACCCCAAAGCATGACCAGTTCAGCTCCCAAGGCCAACACACTGGTCCCATTCCAACCTTACCAGGCCCTTTTCCCTGCATGGCTGATCACAAAAACCATTGAATCCCAGCAATACTCCTTAAAAGCAAGAATCTGACCAACTCTGGGAAACACTGTTAAAGTAATAAAGCGTTTTAATTGCATCACAACCCTGCCACCCGCACACAGGTCAACTGGCTTCAAAATTACCTTCTAGACTTTGACTCTGCTTCCTCGAGGCAGCAATGGTATGGGGAATGAGGGAGATGGAGGAAGAAATACAGAGAGAAGAAGCAATAGAAAATTCCTCTTTGGGGGTGTGAGTGCTTGCTGCTTTATTATTTGATACATCATCTTACCAAAATTTTCCTTGGCTTCAGCTGCTGTTGCACCACAGACCTGTACAGTAGCAGGCCGTCTCTCCTCTTTTTATGACCAGTGGTAAGAGCAACATGTGTGCCTTTGGCTCAAGCAGGAGTCTGTTGTTTGGGTTGGCAAATTATACAATAAAAGGGAATGGCTGGGAACCAGCCTCGGCCTTTTTGAAATGGATGTAACCCTATCCAGCTCCATCAAACACTCACCACGACGATTACACAAACCAGATGATGGGAATTAATGAACTTTGGGCATGAGGAAGGAGTAGATAAAGGAAGAGGAAAAGGATGAAAAAAAATATGTTGGCCTGAAATTAATGTTTTTCCCACCCTCCTTGCTCACTGGCCCCAAATCATCTAGGTGCCCTTCACTTGTTGGAGAATTTTGGGGATTAAAGGAGGGAGAGGATGGTAACGGTGTGTGAAGAGTACCCTACATGAAGGTGCTCTGGGACTTCAATGGGACAAAAGAGCTGGTGGCCATGGGTGGCATCACCACGTACTCCAAAGGAACAGGCTCTGGTATGGCTGTGGAGTCTGATCTAAGCTCCTTTGATGGGGATACAAAGCCCCAACCAAGGTTTAGGGAGTGGGGAGATGCAGGGCAGCAGCAGATGGCCCTTTCGTCCCCACTCCACGTGGCACAGCCGGGACACACCAAACAGCCGTGGCAAATCAAAGCAAGCGATGCCCCAAGCAGGGGCAACGCACTGCTGCAAATACCAGGGTTTAGGGTTTTTTTTATTAAAAGACTTTGTCCACCTCTTCAAAAGACACTGCATTCAAATCAGACCTAGGAGCCACCACAGTCTTGACCCTCTCTATGCTTGGTCACGGGGAGCTAACCCAGCCATAGAGCTGAACAGACAGTTTGCAGCAGCATCCAAGCACCAACCTGGACAAAGCAGGGCCTGATCCATGGAGGGTTTGTGCCGCTGGGAACAGCAATGGGTGTAATGAGCTTCACCAGCCTCTGCCACAAAGGCAATCTCCCACCCTGTGCCAACCAAAACATATCTCTTACCCAAATGCCTCCCCTACTGCATGAGATTAAATGAGTTAATTAGAAGCAGTCTCATAACCAAGATATAACATGCTATCCCTTGCAGGGCTGCTGCCTTCTGTATCAAAGTGCCATATATGGTGTACCATATAGCTGCAACCTATAGGGGAGGAATAGCTTAGATCAGCAGAAACACTTGGTTTTGGGAGTCTTGTCTGCACAGGACAGGCTTACGCTTCCACTGGGAAGCACAAGAGAGAAGCCCAGGCTCCACAACGACTCCTGGGAGGCTGGTGGGTGATGTCGCCATCACTCCTGAGACATGTCCGTTCCTTGGCACTGAATGCAAAGGCACAAAGGTGATCTTGGAGGTGGCTGATTGGAGCAATCCCCCTTCCTACCTGAGCTCATGCTCCATGCAGGGCAGCTGCTGGGAGGAAGGGTTCAAGGAGCCGAGACCACCCTAGAAACTTCGGAGAAGAGCATTCTCCTTGCAGACTCTCACATGAATGTGCCCACAGAGTGCGGTTTTCTCCTTGTGGCCCTCTCCTCTCCTGCGGACTGGGGAATCTCCAGCCCTGGCCAGAGGAGGGAAAGGGCAGAGCAAGAATGGGGCAAGCAGCATGCTGTCCCCACTGCTTTCCCAGCCTGATCCAAATTAAGCTCCAGAGGCCTTCTTTTGTCTGACACACTGTGTCCACCTAATAATCCTCAGCCAATCTCTCTTCCAGCCCCTTGTCTAGATGCCTACCCCATTCCTGTAAGTGTTCAAGGCCAGACTGGATGGGGCCCTGAGAAATCTGCTCTAGTGGGTGGTACCCCTGCAGGGGATGGTATGAGCGGATATTCAAGGTCCCTTCCAACCCAGGACATTCTATGATTCCTCCTGAACCTCCGCATGCACAGCCTATCCAAGTCAAGGCTCCTTGCTTTGCCCATTTTCACCAACCCCTGCCCTTGCACCACAGCCCCAGTGGTTGCACCATCACACCAGTCCACCCCTCACTGCATCTCCAGACTAGCTCCGAGTCTGGCGAGTACCATACCTTCCTCCAGGAAATCTCTTTGCCAGGCTGAGGAGTCCCAGGCTACTTGGTCATTCCTCAAAAAGAGATGCCTCCAGCCCTACAGAACAAACTCAGAATGTTGCCACTGTCACTGGGTATATCATGCACCAACTGAACACAGGCTGCAGGGATGTGGAGCTTTCTTTGGATTAGGAAGGGCCAAATTTCCAATTATTTTTACACCTCTTCCCCAAACAACAGTGCGAGATGTTACAACTGCTAAGCAAGAACTTTCCCTCCTCCTTTGCTGGAGCCAGGCAAGATATTCATCAAGGTCCCTAGTTCATTACACTGGCCCTCCTCTTCTCTTTATGTAAACATGGAAGCCTCTTTCTACTCCCCACCATACTTAAAAGCTCTGAACTTCCACTAAATAATTACCTTCACTGGGGGGAGAGGACAGCACTTTACATATCAAAGGGCTGCTTTGGAGGGATTTACAATAATTTAAGATGAAATGGTAAATACTCTATTCACTCCAGTTCATCTCCACTAATAATTATAATCCTATTAGCAAGATCCCAAGAAAGTGATTTCATTATCATCTAGCGAGCATCTATGTGGATTTCTTGGAGGGGTGGGATGGGGGAGGCCATAGGCAAGTAAAGAAGGAACAGCAACAAAAGATGCAATTGCCAGCATCTCCCTTCCCCCAGCAGGATTTGGGCTCCATTGTCCCGACGCTTCAATAGTGCTTTGCTCTGAAAATAAGCTTTTGAGCGCAGTGAGGGGGCGGGGCTGAAATGAGCATCTTACTCCTCTCGGTCACCGCCGTTCCCCTTTCATGGCCGAGGGTCCCCCCTGGTGCCGCTCCAGCGACAAAGAGCGCCCGGTGCTGTTCCTGCAGCCCCGGGCAGGCGGCAGTGCCACAATTAAAAGCTGATTGCTGTTTATGGGTGAGTTCTTTAGAATATTGCCCAGCATCACTGGGCTGTGCTGCCCACTGGTCAAGTCATGTGAGATTACTCTAATCTGTCTCCATTTCCTCCAAAGAGGACAAAAAGACTGGTTTTGTTTAAAATCAGAGCAGGGAGAGGGAAGGTCTGTGAAACTCATAATTGAAGGGGGGGAAATCCCCTGAACTCAGCAGGAAATATGACTGAGCTAACTGGAAAACTGGGACTAAAGCCCCTTTATCAGCAGATCACAGCACCAACTGTGCAGACACCAACTGTCTACACCAAACTGTGTTTTATTCCTGCTCCGTGACACCTCTTCGCACACCCTCTGGAGTGTTTAACTGGAATCTATCCCTGCAGGAGTGCCTCAGTTGCACCAGTGCAATCCTCTTCCCCCTCTTCTGGCACCTGAAGGCCACCAGCGTGAGTCCCCTGCACTTCCACCAGAAAGAGGCAGCTCAGCTCTGCTCGATCTGGGAAATAAGCAACTACTCCAGACTGCACCATTTGCAGGCTTGTAACAAGCCAAGATTACTATCACAACGTGCAAGAGTTTATTGCAAAGCTGTAGCAACATTTTTCTCAATAAATTAAATAGACAACAGCCTGAAAGGGAGGAAAGAGAAAGAATTTTAGGCATCCGGAGGGATTTCAGTGCCTACAACTCATTCCTGGTAAAAAATAAATTCTCTGGACTGCCTCTGCCTCTTACTCTTTTGCAACCAGAAAGACCAGCAACTTCTCCTCCCTCAAGAATTTATAGTCTAGAGTTAACATTATGTGTACTAACCTCCTACTAAGTAAAGATTTGATAGATCCACTTACAGATTCACTGCAAGACAAAGCTCTGCTCTTGAAGAGTGCTAGTTTAAAACATCCTTGCACCAGAGGTATGAATTCTTGAACTCAGCTTTACTTGGGTAGCACTAATCCTGCCCCCATGGGAAGCTGAAACCAGCACCTGGACTGGGTCAGCACCTGCAAGCACAGAATGTCCTTGTCCAGAGAAACAACCACGAGAATCAGGGTCTGGAGTTTTTGGCTTAATTGTGGAGACAAATAAAGACAAAAACCCAACAGCTCTTACAAGGCTTTCGCTAGCTCAGAGTAGGCCTGTGCAAAGGAAGCCAGGCTTGGAAGAGGCTTAAAAGCAGACAAAGAAATCATAATGGTGGGATACCCAAAACACATCCATGGTACCCAGGTGGCAAGAGGGTCTCCTGCAGCAGAGGATGTGGGACTGACATAGTCTACACTGACACAGAGACTCTGATCTCAGGGGTTTGGCTTCAACTCCATCAGAACAACTGGGCTGCTCCCACCAGTCCCAAACAAAGCCTACACCCTCCTGTCAGCTTTCTTGCCCCACAGCAGCCACACAGCCATGTCCAAGAGGCACCAATCCCCACTGCTCACACCACAGCCTCTTCCTTCTCATCCCCTCTCACTCCTTCCCTGCCACCAAGGCTGAGGCACAAACAACCAGTGTGGCAGGAACACCAGCCAGTACTGGTGGTACCTTCAGCCATGAAGTCCATGGCCTGAAACAGCTCCCACACCCACCAATTTGCTCTCTTAATTGTAGCAACAGCACTAATCCTCTTAAAGATGTTAAACCACCCCAGCCACTGCTCTCCACAGGTCTTCTAGACATCTCTCTTCCTCCTCGGTCTTGGGAAAATGCTTCCTTTGCAGAAAAGGGAGCAATATAATCAGGTTAAGCCCCAGAGATGTGAGGATCTGGGGGAGGCAGAAGTGGGTATTGAGGCACACAGAGGTGGCACAGCACAAAGAGTACAGCCTGTTGGCGCTGCCCTGTTGTCCCAGGAGCACCAGGTGTTTCAGGAGCTAGATGCCCAAACCAAGCAGCACCAAACTCATCCAAGGGTCGAACTAGCCACCACTGCACACAGAACAAAACATCCTCCTGGTTCATTGAACCTGTGACACCAGAGCATCCTGGGGCTCCTGCCCCTGGCTGGGACACCAGGAGGAATTCCTAATCCAGGTAGCCCACAGGAGGTCATCCCACCAGCCTCATCCCTACAGTACCTCCTGTTCCAGGCCCTGCTCCAGGGACTCGTTTTCCAGTATGCTGGAGGTGAACCCAGCAAGCAGGGTACACCTCGATTTGGACCCTACGGGCACATCTGGTGTAATCAATGCAGATTATGGTCACATCTCATACCCCCCAGTCGTCTGTATGGCAGCAACAAACTGCCACACTGTTTCTGTAGCCATGCTGCAATAGGGAAGTTTCCCAGAAAAGGAATCAGTTAAAGAGAAATAACCTCTGGTTTGGGCCATTCTAGGGTGGGGGTCCATGCCAGTTACATGGATATAGATTTTTATGGCAAGCCCTCATAAATTAACTTTCTAGTTAAGTAACCACGTAGTGACCATGGCAGCAGCCTCTCTCCAGCCACCAAAAAGCAGCTGAATGTAAGTGGCCAGAAATACCTGACAAATTTCTACCCCGAAGAGCACTATAAGGACGTGAACTTCCCAGGCTTTGCCTGTCCTCTGGGACACTGCCAAGCCACCACATTTCACCTGCTCCAACTCTGCTAGAAAGTGAGGAAAAAAACTCCAGACAGCAAAGAGCCAACCCCAAATGGAAATAAAGTCAACAGCCACTCCAGTAAGATACAAGTAGGACTATGTTCCCCTAATGCAATGTTCATAAATCACAACCCTGCTGAGAGGTCTTTTGTGTTTTCCCCAACACAGAAACAAATGCCCTAATCTGTGTGCCTGTATGGGCAGGTAATGAGTTACACTGATAATGTTACCCTTTGTTAAACACCTGCACGAGTGGCCCAGCATTTGCACAGGGGGGACTTTGTTTGCCACCCTGACACACACTTCTCCTAATTAAGCCCAGCCTTCCTGCTCTAGGTCTTTACAGCTATGATTAGAGAAAAAAGCCTCCTGATAAACTTTGGAGACCTGAGTGATAGCCCAGCTCTCACCCTTTGGATCATAACCCATGCTGGGGGAGTATCCCCAGTGATTTGTCTACCCCTGGGTAAGACATGCCAAAGTCAGGCTTGAAGCACTGTGCTGAGTTAGAGCCCCAAAAAGGGACTGGTGGTAGCTCTGCTTCTGCTCCTCTTCCTCACCATGGACATAACAAAGCAGGGAGGGGAGCAGCGACACTTTATTCACCCAGCAGCACTTCCCTCTGTGCACTGACATGCCCTGGAACATCTTCCACGTCACATCTGAACCAGAGACCACTAGCTCTTCCACCGCATGTGGGAGGGGATCTCACAGAGTGGCCAGGGCCAGACCAGGCTTGAAACAAACCTTGAAACACATTTACATCTACAGTTTTTCAAAAAAAAAAGACATGTAGGATCTCCAGGAATTCACTTTCTGCACCTAAAGGGATCCAGTGGACATCCAGCACCACCTGAACAGCAAAGACCTTTGAAACAACAGCTCAGAAACTGCCAGCTTTTCATTTTCATGATGAAAAAAAGAAAGTTACGATTTTTTCTGCCCTTTCTGATCATGTTCCATGGGGCAAGTAATGCCAACAAGGTGCTGCCAAACCTCAGCTGCACGACTCCACCTGCTTCTTCAGCAACACCCAAACCAGCACTGAGGTTTCTCCTCAACTGTGGTAAAGGGAAGGAGATACCCCTCTGACCATCAGAGGACCTTCCCCGTGGCCAGTAACAGCAGGGAAGAACAAACCCATCAGACGAAAACTGGGAGGGTGCTCAACCAACCAAGCACGTCCTGTATTCACCAGCTGCTCATTACCCTCAGCATCTCATCGACTGAGTCAAGAATTTAAAACTGGCTTAGACTTTATTCCTAGCTGAGACATCTAATTAACTTCTGAAAGTCTCCTGCTTCATTCTCAGAAGGGAGGGGTAGCACGAACCACAACCTGAACCATCAGTCATCTAGGCACTGGCCCAGTCAGTGTGACCCTCATTGAGATGAGCTAATTTTGCCACCCACTGGAACAAAAGGCCTGGCAAATTAATACACTGGTGATCCTCTCAGTACTGATCCCTAAATGCATTTTAACACAAATGGGATTGTCACCTCAACTCATTTGTTAACGGATCTGTGATTCACTCCCATAAAGGAGTAGCACTGGAAACCAAGATCTCTCCATGGTAAACAGACCAGGGCAGTGAAATATTTGTCCAGAATGAGATTTTTTTTCTGCCAACATCTCTCGTCAAAGCAGGATGAATCTCCTGACTCTTCCCTCCCTTTGACACCTCACATGAAGCATCAAAGACAGAAAACACAATTAATTTCCAGGACAAAAACCCAGCATGCTCATTGAGGCAATCAGGCTGCAGGTTTGTGGTGCCATCACATCACCGGGTCCCCAATGACACTGCAAGACTCTGGGTAAAGCAGAAGGAACCAAACCAGCCTTGGGAAGGAAAGAAATTCCCAGTGAAGGAGGGAGACAGGTGCCAATTAGGGAAACATGAAGAAGCAGGTCTGTCTGCAGACTTCCTTTCTGCCCAGTCATTACCTGGGCTCATGGCATGGTCATAAACAGTCAATGACATCCAGCCAAGAGCTCTTTAAAGAGCAGGCTCAGCTGGTGGAGATGCTCTGCTGCAAGTACAACAGATGCAAAACACTGCTTCTCATTAAAAAGGTATTCGCATAATTAGAGACCTCACATGGCCATACCAATGATTTGCTCTAGTCCAGAGCACTCAGGCACTATTTAAGAGGGCCTGCTCACCATTTCTGATGGCTTGGGTTGTCTTTGCAAGTAACCCTGCCATCTCCTCTCACCCCACACACTGCAATGGCAGGTCCATGGCTATGGCGACAACCAGGAAGGACCTTATTGCAAAACTACATGTGCCAAAGCCCACCAGCAACCTCCAGCATCCTATCCTGCTTTCATTCAGAGCCAATTTCCTTCCAGAGCCAGCCATGGGGTTGAATTATGCCCAAGTCCTTCAAGCCCTCATACATAAAGAGCACTGTGGGCCAGTCTGCCAAGGCCTTAGAGCACAACACAAGTAAAATGACTTTTCCCTGAACACTGAGGACTCTGAATGACAACCATTACTATTCAGACGAAACCAAGTGTCAGATCAACAAATCAATGGGCATAAGAGATATAAAATCCGTGACCATTGAAGCCTTTCAAATACCCAAACATATGGATGAACCAAATGTGAATTGTAATTGACTCACCCACACCTTTGATCTCTACACCCTTGGGTTCTCAAAGAGACAGCCCAACCCCCTCCAACACGGGCTGAAGTGATCTGGGACTCCATCGTGAGCATCACAAAGTCCTTTCTCTCTGCCTCCAGCCCCTGGACTAGATGCAGCCTGGTGCTTGAAAAGTGAGAAAAGCCAGCTCTGCCTTAGATACCCAGGGAGCTGGAGATGGACAACTTACACTACCAAAACACAACCTCTCACACGGAGCCCATCACCCTGGGCATCTCCTCCACCAGTCCTCACTGCTGGTGGTGGCCCTCAGTTAACTAGACGTGCATGAGGAGATGGCCCAGGAAGCAGCAGAAGAGGGTCCAGAGCAAACATGGGCAGTGACGATGCTCATTCCCCCACTGCTCCTGGAGCTGGATACGGGGTGTCTCTGGTTTTCAAGAATTTCCCTGTGCAAAACCAAGGATCTGACTTTGCTGATGGGTTCAGGGCATGTACATGCCTCTGCTGTAAAATCTGGGCTGGTCTGGAAGAGCTGGAAGCTGCTCCGCCCTTCTCCAACTGCCTTGACAACACTTAATCACTTATGCTTGATTAAGAAATCTGATTTTTAATCTTCCCTAAGATGTTTCTGCAGCTACATTCAAAATAACACAGAGCTTAAATAAATGTTATCCCTAAATTTTTAGATTTGGAGTTTGGAGAGAGTTTTGACTAGTTCTAGATAGATACGTGAAAAAATATATAAAAGAGCATTATCAATTTTGATACCATATAAACCTCAGCTCCCCAGGAGTCACAAGTCAAGCAATTATTTGGGTTTAGTTTCAAGCCTCATTACAAACTTAAGTTTCTGTAGCTCTTCTGGGAAACCCAGCCCAGCTTATTCTTCCCCCTCCATTCTGCATATACCACAAAAACTGCCTTAGGGGAGGTTTTGAACACCACACTGAAGCTTCCCCATGCTCCCCATGATGGGGAACAAGCTGTCCAGCTTAGCTCTTGCTATACTGAGTCTCAAAGCAACAGGAGCTTTGGAATGCCTGTTACAGAAGGCAAATGCCAGCATCTATTCCCAGCACGGGGCTATTCCCATATCAGGCACCACCCCTGAGTAAAGACATTCACTCTGGGAAGGCAGAGACTTGGCATGTGCCCTGTCCTCCGGCACCAGCAGTGGGTTTCATGGGGGAACTGGGTGAGGTAGAGCAGGCCTTGTTCTGCCACTATAATTTTTAGGCTCTGACCCAGCTGTGCAGCTGCTTAACCCAATTGGTGAGCCTGCTGGAACAGCCAAGCCTGCAACAACTGCAGGACTCACTCACAGAGGAACCCCAGAAGAGGAAGACTGTGGGGAGGAAGGCGGAGAAGAGGAAACTCACAGGCTCTTAATCTACTTTAGGACCACATGAGCTTTCTGTTTATATATAGCTTAATTAATTATTACACTGCATTGAGCAGTTTGACCTTGAAATCATCTCTAGGGGAGGCAGCAGTGGCAGTGCAGCCAGGGCAGCCGACCAAGGCTCCGGTGTGCGCCTGGACACCCACGCGGGGCTGGTGGTTCCTCCTGCAGGTCTGGCTGCCCAGGCAGCACCAGCCTGTAATTACCAGAGCAGTCAGCAGCTCCCAGCCCCTCTCGGCTTGCAGCAAACCCCGGCTGAAACCCTAACCGGCTATTCCACTTCTGCTTTGGCAAGGCTGTTATCTCCTCTCAAGGATTCCTTCCCTACTCAACACCCCGTATTGGCTATTCCCTCTGCTTTTCCAAATGCCACGCAGACAGCCCAAGGCTCATTAGTTACCAGACCAGCCCAAAAGAGAAATTAAAAAGGGGAAAAAAAAGATCTTTCAAGCTGTGTGCTAAGTTGCAACAAGTTCAGTGCACTGCGCTGGGAAAAAGAAAGATGGGCTTTGCTAAGCAGATCCTTGACAAGGGGCAATGCCCAGGCTGCCTGGCTTTTTGCAGCTCACTTTGGTTGGTCCAGCCACAGTAAGCCAGAGCAGGAGCCCAGAGATGCTCAGAGCCACCCAGATATCTACTACTGCCCCACTGCTCCCAGGTGAGACCTTCATGAGCTTGCTCCATTCCAACCCCCTTGCAGAAGATGGGAACCCCCTAGCACTCAGGAGACTGGCTCCGATCTGGCACAATTCACTAAACGTGGCACCAGAGGTGTGTGCAAGGGGTTCAGCGCAGAGGCACACACCTCCGTGTCAGGCAGCATGTTTGTTCCAACACGCAGAGACACAGGGCACAGCACAGTCAGGGGGTCCCTCTGCAATTCACGTTTAGCAGCAGCATTCCCAGCCCTGTGTACAAACCAGCTGAGGACCATGTACAGCCACTCTGGGACCAAAGGGCTGGGACACACCTCCTGTTTACTCCAACACCTCCTGATTTCCTTCCAAGTTTAATACACCTTTAGAAAAACAAACCAAGATCATGCCAAAGCTGCAGGCTTTGCCAGTTTTTAAACAAATATTTAATAGCTCAGTGAAGCAGCAAGGCACTTTATGAGGAAGACACTGGGGTTTTGTCCTCCCCCTAGTGACAGGAGTATCCATGCTCTGAGCCTGCTCAGCTGCTGCAGCCCCTGGACCCTGTTCCAAATAAAAAATACTACTTCAGCTTAACCCCAGGGCAACTGCCCTTTCACTAAATGAGCACTTTTCCAAAGATGTCCTGCACCTCCCTGTGCCATTCACCCACACTTGAAGTTTTAAGTTTTCAAGTTTCAAGACTTTCACGCTTTGATGCAAGTTTGCATTTGATAATTAAAAGAGGCTAAAATCTTGGGACTTTAATATAAAACTTGTCAAGCTGCTTTATTTAAGTTAATAATTGTAACGGATTTTGGTTTCTGTGGGGACGTTTTCTGCACAGTCACATGGATACACACTGAGGGTCTGATCTTGAAGTCCTTCCCTAAGCAGAGTTCTGGACTGCATTAGACACAGCCGTATTTGGGGACCTGGTTCAGTCTGTCACCACACCCTGCTGAAGACTCATCTCCTCATCAGAGCCAACCTCCCATATGAAGAAGTGTATTTTTTAAAGGAAACTGGTGTAGCAGAATACAGGCATACTCAGTACTGTTGGATCGTTTGTGGCAGTGCCGGATTTTGCCTTGTGTTCGCTTTTAGGAAGGATCTATCAAATTCACATATCCACTGATAACATTCTACATTGGCATATAAAACGAAAGCCTGGCATATAAAAAAAAAGCCTGTGCACAATAATTCACCCTTTCTTCTGGAAGAGCTGCCTGCTGCACTGACAAGAATGCAAAGCCTGTGCCAGTTCCAGGGAAAGGTTACAACTCACTTTTATTACAAACCAGTCACTTCGGTGGATTTACAGAAATCCCCATTAGTACCAGCAGAGAAGACTGGCCAAATTACAGCTCTGACCTATGGAATTTTATCAGCACAACACTCACAAGAAGACTAGGAAAAGGGAGGATGACACCTACCAGCACAGGGATAGCAAAGCTGGTCTCCATGTGTGACACTGTACAAGCCACCTCGAGGGCAGGGTCAGCCACGCAGCTCTGCATCCCCGACAGGCTGCAAATTAAACTCTGGGTCAGACCTGCTGCCAAACAGAGCCATGACTCCCTTGATGCCAGGGCTAGGTTACACCATCCCTCTGTAGAGATGTTCTTCCTCCCTCCCTTTTCTGTACAGAGAGGAGAAAACAAAACTGCTGTAGAAGCAGGCTAGTTCCAGGGTGTTTCCAAGGGGTTAACGCAGATGTAAAGCATTTAGCAGAACCTGGAATTATTTTTCTCTAAATAAAGTTTCCCTAGACACCACGTGGCAGGGCACTGCCATGCTTACATGTCTTGACAGTAAGACTTAAAAAATGAAATTATTCATTTACCAGAAATCAGTGTGAGATCCCCCAGCAGCACCTGTACACCTGTTTTCCTCTAACATTCCCATCAACATCATCTAAAGACCCAAACACCCAAGTTTCTGGTCTTCTCTGAATGATTGCTGAGGCCACAGGGCCAGGAACAAAGGTCCGGCAGCCAAGCAAGCCAGCTCACATCTCCCAAAAGTCCCTCCTCACCTCTGGACCTTCCCAGCACAAGGGCACCACATACTAAATCATCATCACAGAGTTAATTTTCCTCCTCCTTTGGTGCTATTCCGAAGAGGAAAACCACCATGGGGAACACTCAAATCCTGCGTGGCACCAGGACAGGTTGTCCCCATTGGATCACTATTACGAATGGACTAAGGTACAGCGCACATCCCAGCCAAGCAGACCCTGCTCTCCCTAGGTGGAGACAGAGGGACCGTGTCCCTGACTGCCTTTTCTTTCCTTCATCTGATTCATGGCACAATGTGATGGCCCTTCCTTACTTGTCTCTGCACCCCTTCCCACCACCTTCAGACTGGGAGTAACTCCCTGATGGCAAAGTTACACCACCACAAACACCTGTCCTGAATTCACCCCACCTTTCCTCTGAGCCTGCTGATAATCAATGTTTCATCACAGGACCCCTCCATTTCTTTTCCATTTAGAAAGCTAAGATAAAGTCCATTTACTCCATTGCCTTCTGGTTGCTGCTGGTCTGAGCACTTTAAAAAAGCACATGGTGTTTCTTGCAAGCTAATAAACACACAGCAAGCTGCTGAAAGACCTGGAATTGCAACGGTTAGGGCAAGCCCCGGTACAGTCATCAGCATCAAGTCAGAACCCAGCACAGCACTTAGTCACTTCCCACAAACCAAGAAAAAAGCCTCTCCAGCCCATCCTCACACCCCACATGGTAACAACAGGTAGTAGCTGATAGCCCTATACCCACTAATCTATTGTCTCACACCATTGAGACAATGTGCCCCACTACTTGTTGTTCTTTGAACCCGTATGTCACCCATCCCACATGGCCCTGGCCCATTCATTACCACCTGAACCCACTGGTCACCATGGTCACACCACCATGAATATCCCATGCTGAATGATCACTAAATTAGACTTCTTCCTAGCTGGGATGGGTAAATAGCCCCAAACCCAGGCTCAAGTGAAGAGAGCAGCTCAGCAAGAAAGGCCCGAATACAGGACATTCCTATCATCAGGCAGATTGGAAATACACCTCCAAAGAACAGTGGTTCGGGTAGAGTTTCTGTAGCCACTGCACCCACGGCTTGCTGGATGCTTTGAAAAACAAAGCCTTGCCTGGAAGTGCCTTGAGATATCCAGCGCTTGGTGTCTGTTACAGACACCTGCCATGGCCCACTTGAAAAGAAAAAAATAATAAATCCCAAACCCAGAGCTGAGCCCATGAGTTTTCATTCCCATCATTTTCATGCCAAGGAGCACAATGCTCCCGGCAGGCCACGCGGTCCTGCACTAACACGATTAGCCAGGCAGATCCACCATCCGCATCCGTCACCCCCAACGCTTGGTCAACTTTGAAAAGTTCAGCAGCTCAACAGGTGAGGCCGTGAAACCCGATCACAACAGACAACGCCATCCCCCCCAGCGTCGTGCTGGGAAGAACTTGTCACGTGCGTCATATCGGGCAACATGCTTGAAACAGAGCAGTGCACTGAAACCCCAGCAACACGAATAATCTTTGCCATCTGTTTGAACAACTCAACCCTCCCCAGATCTAAAGGAATGATTCCATGCAAGCACAAGGGCCTTGCTGACTGATTACAGCAGCCCAGTCCTTCTTTTGGGGGGCCATTTTCCTCCCAGTTACACAGCAGCTCAGGACACATCATAGGGAGCTGCTGCAGTGGCCAAGGGGGCGCTGAACTCCATGCACGTTCTGAGGAGACCATTAAAAGTCCCCACTTGCTTAAGCACAACACAATGCAAGGTCAATAGTTGAGTTTTAAAAGTTTTCACAGCAAGAAAAGAAAATTTCAATATCAAAGTTGCTTGGCAAAACCTTCCCAAAGAACAGGAGTCCCTTAGGAGATGTTTGTTCTGACCCAACACAACCCACAGGAATGCAGTGGAGGAACCAGTCTTTGCTCAGATGCAGTCATTTGCACCCAAAGTCCAGTTGGGAGTACCAGGACTGTTCCCAAACTTCCTGGGGCCAATAAGCCATGACACTCAATGCATACCAACCATGGTTCTGTCTGTGCTGCCAAGTCCATGCCTCACTGAGAAGGCAATTAAGCAGCAGCTATTAAACCTTCACTAAAGCTGAGATTATAGAGAATGGCCAAACACAGGGACAAAATCCTGCCTTGCTCAAGATTTGGTTCATCAGGGCTTTTACCCCAAACTTTTAACCATCATTTCCTTATTCCTCCCTTGATCCCAGCCTGGCTGATTGCAAGCACCAGCTTGTATCCCACACATTCCTTGGGGAAAAAAAAATGAGGCTCATGGGGAAAAAATAAGGAAGTTTCTTCCGATTTAGGAACTGCTGTCAAGCAGCACTTTGCACACTAAAGTCCAAGCAGTTTGGGAGTCTAAGAAATGCATGTTTGACACAGTTTATTGCACACCACCAGACCACAGGGCCTGATCCTGCTGATACAAATCACCCAGTCTCAGCAAGGAGAATGAATCAAGGCAACTTAGCAGTAGTGGGAAGACAAAGCACCAGCATTTTAAGAATTTTCCATAAGAGAAAAGAAGACAAAAGGACGAGAGGCCTCCACGTTGCACTGCTAGAGGCAGAGGAGCTCAGCCTAGTCCTGCTGTCACAGTTACAGCTGGCACAGCCACGGCACAGGGGTTCCTAGCAGAGAGCTACAGACTTGAAATATAAATCAGTGATGTTGAGTAGGGCTGGCAATGGCCCAGCCCAAGGCAGGAGGGACGGGGCATTACAGCCCACTGGGCTGAAAACAATAATAAAAAAATAAAAAACCCAAAACATGTAACACTAATGACAATCATTTTTTCTTACAATAATCATAGGACAACAGGCTTTCAAGTCCCTAAGACATTTCAAAATGCATCATTGTTGAATCAAATGAAGAAAATAATAAAATAAACTCAACAACTGATTTTCTAGGCTTGCAAGAAACACTTTTTCCTCCCCACCAAGCTCTACAGTAAACTCCAAAGAGAACAACGGCATCCCTGCAGACTGCTCAGCCAGACACATGCACACAGGCTGTGGAGCTGAGCTCCCCTCTGCCGCAAAGAGGGAACTTCTCTACTACCCAAAAATTCAAGGCACTTCAAAAAACTAGTTTGCAATAGTGGCTGGATCCCATTTCTCCTCTGTCATGCTACATATTTTCACTAGAAGCAGTCAACATGCTGTATTCATTATGGGGGAGGAAACCCTGAAATGTGCATACAGAAGTTATTTCCACCAAATTTTAGTTATCTCACTATCAAAAAAAAAACACTTAATTTTTCCTGTTTTCCCCCTGCTTTTCAGGAATGATACTCAGCACCACTTGATGGTGTTCTGCTTTCCACACTATGGAAACAAATTTCATTTCACTTGACAGAAGACAGAGCAAGGAAGAAGTTTGTGTTCCCTCCTTCTAAAGTTATTTCTGATAGATGAAAACTTCGGACAGAAATAAGTAGTTAAACAGGATTAATCACAATCACCTCCAAAAATAAGAATTAATCAAGCTAAACAAGTAAATCTGATGCCTCTGCATCTTGAAAATCTGAAAAAGATTTCAGATGGCAAGAAAAACCTAAACAAACAAAAACTCCTCACAAATATAAATAAATTTAGTCAGTTAGCTAAAATACACTTCAAATGAGATATGGGTCAAAAATTCTATCTTAATCTTTTCAAAGCCAGGCGTTGAGGACACAGTATCTCCCCCAGTTTCAAAGTACAGTTGATTTGAGCAAAAGATCTGGAAAACAGAGATGAGGCTTGCCCAGCTCACTGCACGATGCTGACACCATGCACCTTTTATAGCACCTTTAACTCAACTGTACTGAACCACTAACAAGAAAATATAGACACATCTCCTTTTTGATACTAGGATAATAAATAAAAGCCTCATTATCTTGGGGGAAATAAACAAGTTCTAGAGGAGTTCTGAGAAGTCAAGATTCACTGAAGTCAGAAAGAGCTTGGAGTTACTACTGTATAGGATCTGACTTCTAATGATAAAATGTATAGGAACAAACTTCTGCATCTAATTCTAAATAAGTTAGAAATAATGCACCATATATAACAACTTGTCTGCGGGTTTTAATCCTCCCCCAAGTATTCTGCATTATTTAGTCCCCCCTAATTAACCCAGGTCCCAGTCCCATGGACTGCCAGACACACTCCCATCTTCGGGGTGAATCACACATGACTGATTTCAAGACTTCCAGCATCACTTACTCTTGCTGCTTGAGAGCATCACCATTCAGACCTCAAGATTTGTCAGATTTCAGTTACAACAACCCTTTTGCAAAGATACTAATGAAAAACTCCAGTGTATTTGCAGGGATAGTGCCCACATCGCTTAAAATTCAGCAGCTGATAAGGTGAAGCTTTAGGAAGTTAAACAATACCTGTTTTCCCAATTTAAAAATAACGTGTGTCCTTTAAATAGTGGCTTTCACCCACTATATCTGGGATAACAGATGAACTCAATCATAAGCATTATTCTCTCCTTCCACCTTCTACTTGTAAAAGATTAATCAACTATTTTATGGTCTAATTTAGGTGCCTAATTAAAAACAGAGTTCGACACATATAGCACCATTTTGCTAATAAATCCTGACAGACTTTCTGCTCTGTTATATGCAAGTTCTCCTTCAAAATGCGAGATTATTACTTTTTTAAACTCAGCTGACTTTACAAAGACTTCATTTGGGCTGCTGTGGGACAATACACTACATCCTCTACCGAGATGACAGAATTTCCTAAAACAAAACCGCTTTCAAAAATTACTTACTCCTCATCAGATCTTATCCTGCGCTCATTTCACTAAACGCTGAGGGATGGCAACACTAAAGGAAGAGCTGCAAACCTAATCGGACTTGCCCGGTGGGAGTTTCAAGACTACAAAGAGGTTACAATTCGTAACTTCACAGCTCCCATCTAGCTTCAAGGTTTTCATCTCTGCTCTTTTAGCATTTCTGTAAACACTCAGTAGACAGACATATTCAAAATACTCCTGATAAAGAAACTCCAATCGGAAAAGGGTGAGAAAGGCACAGAAATGGAGGTCGCCCCTCGCTCGGTGTCCGATCGCGCTTCTCCTCCGCACTCACCGCCGCCCGCTCCGCTCCGCCGAGCCCACCCGCACACAGACACCCCGGACCGGGCTGCTCCTCGCAAAATCACTTAGACTTACATCCATCCTTACAGGATGCAAACCAGAAATTTAAAATTTTCTCTCAGTCCAGAGGGTTCATCCCGTTCCCGACGGGAACTACGCCGCACACCGCTCCCGCAGTCCAGCGCCGGGCTGGCGATCGCGACCTCGGGCAATCAATCAGCTCCAGAGATGATTACGGGCTAGGAGAAAGTTAACGGAGACTGAACGCACTCAGCGAGCGAGCAAGTTTTATCTGGAACGTGGAGCTGCTGTCTGCCAGTCCCAGGCAGCGCTCCCGGAACGGGTCAAACCCCTTCCAAATGTGTCAAAAAATTCCCAAACGGGTAAACCCTCCCCAGCTCGCCTCCGCAACACAAAAAAAAGGAAAAAAAAAAAGAAAACGGGTCAAATCCCACCCCAATGGGTACCCAAAAGACCCCAAACTGGTCAAAAACCCCACAAACACGCGGTGCCTGAACGCACCGCCTGCCAGCCCGTGCAGACCCGGGAGACACACCAGTCATCCCTCAGCAACATCCTGAGATCGAGGAAAAATACGCTCCAGCAAAAGACCTGGAAGCGGAATAAGAGTGTTTAAAAATATTAAATTAATATTTAACCTTTATATACAGATTAAACACGGTTTGGCTCGCGGAAAACCTGCAGACGCCCCGCCGCCGCCTGGGCTAACGGGGACCGCAAGTTATGGTCTGGGTTTATTATATTTTGAGGGATTATTTTTTCGGGGGAAAGCATTTAGTGGAACATTTACTCTTCGCCCCGGGCGCTCCCCAACCTGCTCCGGAGCCCGGTGCGGCCGCTTCCCCGCACCGGGGCGGCGAGCGCAGAACGGAGGGGATCCCGCTCAGCCCCGTCCCGCCGCGGGGCCGCTCCCGGCCCGGCTCGGCCCGTACCTGTACCAGGCGAGTCCTCGCTCGTAGTTGCGGTCGAAGAAGTGGGGCTCGGCGCCGACGGCGCGCACGTCGGGGTGCACCCGCAGGAACTCCAGCAGCGCCCGCGTGCCGCCCTTCTTCACGCCGATAATGATGGCCTGCGGCAGCCGCTTGGTGCCGGAGCCGTTGAAGAAGCTGGAGATGGGGCTGCCGCCGTCGGGCGCTGCTCGCTGCTCCTCCAGGCTGCTCTCCTCGCCCGGCTCTCCCGGCAGTAGCTGGGGCAGCGGCGGGGCGGCGCGGGGCGGCGCGGGTGACCCTCGAGCCGTCAGCCCGGCGCAGGAGTCAGCGCACGAATAGAACATATAGAGCCAGAGGAAGAGCATGATGAAGAGCAGCAGCAGCCTCCGCCTCAGCGGCGGCAACGCAACGGGAACATCGAGGCAGCGGTTCAAGCGCTGCCCCATGTGCCCGCGGGCGCACCGGGATGCATGGCTGGAGCCCGCCCGGCTCGGCTCGGCTCTGCCCGGCGCCTCATGGGCACCCGCGGAGCCTCAGCGGAGCCTCAGCGGAGCCTCAGCGGAGCCTCAGCGGAGCCCCATCGCCGCCCAGTGCCCGGCGCTGCCGCCCGCCCAGCGCCGTCTCCCGCCGCCGGCAGCGCCGGCAGCGCAGGCAGCAAGGGGCGGGGCAGGGGGCGGGCGGTGTCCTCAGCCTATCACAGCCGCGGGTTCTCGCATATTAAGGAGAGGCGGGGTAAAGGGGGGCAGCGGACGCGCTTATTGGCTGATGGCGGGGCAGGGGTGGGGCAGCACCGCCCAGGCGGTGGCTTCGTCGCCCGCCGTAGTCGCGAGGTTGCCGCGGCCCGTTCGGCAGCTGTGCGGCGGCTCCTCTGGGGGTGCGTGTGCTGGACGTCCCCTCCCAGGCTGGGATTTCCCATGCCTTGTTCCCCCACGGTTGCAGGGAATCTCCATGTGCGGGTTAGGCACTGGGGATAAAGGTGTTGGGGGCATTTCAGTAATTGTTTTCTCCTCCTGACCCCCAAACACTTGGATAGCAAGGGTTCCAGGGAGACTTCGTTGTGGTCTTTCTGTACCTAAGGGGGGATTATAAAATAGCTGGGGACAAACCTTTTAGCACAGTCAAAGCATAATGGTTTTAAACTGAGAGGGCAGAGTTAGATGAGATATTAGGAAGAAGTTTTTTACAATAAGTGTGATAGAACACTGGCTGAGGTTGCCCAGAAAAGCTGTGGATGTCCCATCCTTGGAAACATTCAAGGCCAGGGTGGATTGGACTTGGAGCAACCTGGTCTAGTGGAAGGTGTGCCTGCCTGTGGCAAGGGGCTGGGCTATATGACCTTTAATGGTCCCTTCCAACCCAAACTGTTCTGTGATACCATGATTTGCCTGTTCTTTTGATGAGTTGGTTTTTCAATCAGCTGCACCTTCTGTCGTGCTGTATTTTCTGAAATCCCCGCCTGTAAAAATTTCTGGTGAGATTTGCCACAGTCTACATCATGGGAGTAACACACAGAAACCAAACCTAACACAACAGGTCCTGAAAGGCAAACTAATCAGTCTGAGGAGATCCTTACTGCAATAGCTGTGGGACCCTCCTTTCCAGGATCAGATTGCTCCAGCATTCTCCAGGGATGGGGATTTTGCACATTCCATGGAAGTGCTCTAGCCAGTATTCTCCCAGCAATCACCTAACTTACAGCTCCAGTGTATTTGGGCAGCTTTTCTATCATGTTTTTATTGAAAGATGCATAAATGTTGGTACAGAATTTGCTGCTTTCAGAGAACTTTTGCTTTGAGAGGAGAATGAGATTTTGCTGAAACATTTTATTTTTATATTTTCCCCCAAACAAGAGGAGAATCTTTTCACCATGAAGAGCCTTAATTCTGTGTGTCAGAAGCAATAGCATTATCCTGACTTATTCATATATCAACTGTACATCAATTCCTGAAGTGTTATGCAAAAGTGAACTGTTTCCATCACACTGGCTGCGGTGTGAGAATCTTGTAAAATAATCTGAAATTACAAACTGGAGTTTACAAAGTAATTAAACCAAGCAGATTAAAGAGGGGAAATAAGACACTGAGACATGTATGACTTCTCTAAAAGCTGCTCAGTGCATTAACGCAGAGCTTGGGCCACCCAAATCTCCATCAGTACCAGTGTCACTCATCCCTATTCTCCCCAGGACCAGGTATTTGCAAAGCAGATTTTGGGATGACACATGGAGAACTTTTGTACTTCAGCTACAGATTGAACAGCAAACAAAGTGTTTCTCTGCTATGAGATAAAATAGGTTGCACTACTGGGCTCTGTAGTGTGAAGGTTGATCCCAAACCAAGCAGAGATGGAGGTGACAAGCTGTGGCAGGAAGAAGAAGGAATTGCTTTCCAGTTTCCCTCTGTGTGCTGGCAAAGCTCTGCCAGCTGGCCCAGATGGGTAATTGTGAATAGAATGAAAGAGGACAGCTCCTGGCAGTGCATGAATCACAGCTGTGGGCAGCAATCATTCCATGTGTGCCTCTCCTGCACCCAGGTTTACTCACCTCTGCACTTGGTGTTTTGTACAATTCTGAACAGAAAATCTGCTGCTTCCACACATGGGTTGCTCTGCTGCGCGTTCCTACACCCATAAGCTAACAGGGAAGCCCTTCAGACGGAATAATTCTCCTTATTCTTTACATCCACCAGCACCAGCCAGGATAACGTCAACAAAATGTCACAGAAAGTTTGGTTTAAGCCTTTAATATTTGTCAGCTGTAGCTTGTAAAAGCTGGATTGGCTTTTTAAGAAAAATAGCCCCAAGATAGGTTTTACTGGAATTGTATCTTCAACAGTTGGATGTCAGGAGTTTTCCCCCTAGGAATGGCAAATGGGTAGGCGATCAGAAACAGCATCCATGCAGAGGTATGTCAGGAGGAGGGCTGGGCTCTCCCTGGAACACAGAGTATGGGTGAGAGATGTTTTGACTGCTGGGTTGGGAACCAATTGTGACTCTATCCTCCAGACTGACCCACTGGCTGCAGCAGGACCCCACACTGCAGCTTGGCAGAAACAGGTTGCTTCCATTCCTGCTGCCATCTCAAGAGCAGGGCTCCAGCTGGGCTCAACATTTGCTCTTGGCTCCTGGAATTTGTTTGACATGCCCCAGGCAGCAGTTGTGGCAGAAGCATGTGTGCTGTGGCCACAGATGGGGACATAGGGCAAGAAAAATTTTGAAGAAACAGAGTTGGAAAGGAATGGGCACAACCAGAAATGCACAGTTGGGTATGCTCCGTGCCCTAGAATCAGAGCAGTGGCTGTCTTGCTGGCTGGTTAATCAATAACTAATTGAGGTGCATCACTACAGTCTCCATATCCTTTTCTTAATGATTATTGATTTGACAGATGGCACTGGGAAGGTGTAGCTCCTGACAAGGGGTCACAGTAGCACTTAATGGAGCACTGCTGAAATGAGCCTGCAGAGTGCCAGCCCTGCAAAATGAACTTGTTAAAGCAGGGCAGAAAGCAGAGAACCCAGCAGGCCTTCAAGCCAAGATGATGGCTGCCCAGAGAAGATGTGGATGTCCCAGTCCTGGAAGTGTTCAAGGTTGGATGGGGCTTGGAGCAACCTGGTCTAGTGGAAGCTGTCCCTGCCCATGGCAGGGAGCTGAAATATGATGATCTTTAATGTCCTTTCCAGTCCAAACTGTTCTGTGATTCTGTGATCAAACCCACAGTGAGGAGAGAGGAAGGGTGAGGTCTGTCAGCTCACCTTCCTGACATCCACCCTGGGTGACTCTTCCCAGGCCATGTGTCCTACAGATGCAGCCATGTGCCTTCCAGCATTTTCTTGGAGTCTGACAGAAGGCAGCAGTTTCCAATGCTTCTCCTGTCCTGTCTGGATGCTGAGTTTCACATTGCTGCTTTATCTCTTCCCAGTCAGAAAATCTGTATGTGCTTTTAGCAAATATTATTTTTCCGACACTGAAGAGGCCATTTCTGAAATGCTCTGGAATGTTCCCTCTTCTGAAAGATGAAGGCTTCACACACAGCTCTTCAGAGATCTGCAGGAACAAGCCCTGATGGGGTGATAAATAGGAGCAGGTACCCAAAAATCATGTCAGTGTGCTCTTGGTCCCAATCCAGACAGAATGCAGTTTTCCTGACACTGTTAAAGTTCTGTTTTGAGAAAAGTAATTCACCATTTCATGATGCTAATCAAGTACATTATCATGGGAAAATGAGTTATTCTAGAGCATGTAACCCTGGAGTGCTCTGCTGTATAGTGACCTGGCCAGAGAGGAGGTGACCAGCCAACACCACCCCCTTTTTGAGAACATACAGCACCCAGAACACTGAGGTGAAGGGCTTTGGTGTGAGACTTCTATGTTCCTCATCCACCCATTTGTATCTATAATGGGATTTTGTCCCTATTGCAATACTCTGAGATGTTTCTCAGTCACAGAACCATCTTAGCCCTCTCTCCCTTGCAGGGTCACAGAAAGAGAAGTCCTGCACTTCTTTATTCCACTTTTTCCCACCCTAGGAAATCCTTATTCCTGTCTCTTCCCACGCCTCTGCCACACATGTCCTGTGCAGTGCACCCCGTGCTGTTCCAGAACACACAGGAGCTGAGGATCACTGATGGATAAATCTTATGTGTCTGTCAACAGCCTTCTCTCCACCACTGCACACATCTGCACAATAGTGAGGCAAGAGCTGGGGGAAAGACATGAGGACATTTGGGATTTTGTCCTGAAAAACACATGTGCTTTAACCCATAGAGGCGCAGCTTGCAGTGAGTGTTCTTGGATCAGAATTGCTGGACCAGCAGGCAGTGGCCATCCCAGGTGGGGAGACAGGCCATGGGGTGACTGTGGGTACCATCACTGGGACTCAAAACAGCTCAGTCACTGGCATGGCAAGTGCCCAGGGCTTTATGCAACCCCTCTACACCCAAGTCCAAGTGCCACATAATGCCTTAGAGTCTTTAGCCGTGGCTATGTAACCCCACCACTGACCAGGGACATCTCAGCAACATCTAGGGAGACCCCCCAGTGTCCCACTGTGTTGTCCTGGGCATGCCCCCACCAGGGCCATGGGCAGCACTGCTATACAGATGTAAGAGGAGATCTTGTTCCTCTTAATCTGAAACCATTTCCTTTCCCCCACTGCCCTCCCTTCCCTTGCTCCCTAATTTGTCCCTGGGGTTTTAATATCTATTTCTCCAAGTGTCACAGGCCAAATTTACTGCTCACATAACTGCACTGACTTCAGTGGAGAAGAGCGTTTAGGGTGCTCCAAGGAGGTGTAAGTAGGAGTGATGTGATGGAATTGAGTAAAGGAAAATATAGTCTGACTGTCAAGAAGAGTTTCCTACCAGTGAAATCTACAGACTGTGGAAGTTTCCCATGGGAATGAGCAGAAACCAAGTTGCTGAAATCATTTTAAACCAGCACAAGAGAATAGAAAATCAGTCCAGTAACTGGCCAGAAGGAAAGGAGAGATGACATAATGCTACTTCTCCGTCTCTAATTTCTGTGGCTGCATTGCTGTGTCCATGAAATTACTTTAACCCAACTGGGTTTCTCCTTCTTTTGGGTGATGTGATGACCCTTGCTGCTTTGGAAAAGTTGCAGTTCCTCTCTCCTGGATTAAATTCTGCCCTGGATTAAAGCAATACCCACTGCACCCCCCATTAGTCTTACTCCTATTTCTGCTGCTTGCAAACACCTTCTGGGGTATTCTCAGGGTTCTTCCTTGACTTACCCAGGCCTCTGGCTCCAGTCCTGTACTTATTGAGCTGTATAGACTGGACCAGCCATTGTGAATAGTGGGAGGGCTCATCCAGCCCAACAATGCCATGTGGGGCTGTGGAAGGTACCAGACATAGAGCTGTAACTCTCTGGCAAGAGGGAGAGACCCCACAGATGGATATTTTCCTGCCTTCAGGGTTTCTTCAGGTAGATTCCTTGTAGATAATTTGCTGGAAAATCATCAAGGAATTATTTTCATCACTACATATTTCCATCATTATATATTTTCATCATTCTGTATTTTCATCATAAAGGAATGATTTTCATCAAGGCATGTAAGGAAATGCTGCTTTCCCAGGTGACCTCTGGCTCTGGTAACCCCTGCCTGCCTAATTTGGGCTCCGTGGATAAAACCAGGGCTGCAGATTCAGTGGCTGTGCCCTGCTATGCCCTGCTACCACCCAGTGGCTTTGGCAACCTCTTGCCCACAGAACTTCCTAATGTATTTATGAATGACTTAACATTTGCTCACTGTCTCAGCAAAGCTCTAGTGTGAGCAACCTCCTACTTCACACAGTTCCCAAATAATTACAGATTAGAACTGGCTAATTTTTATTTTTGTAAAGCTGTCAGAGATCTATGTTTGTTATTATTGTCTCCTAGGTTGCCAGTTGCAAAAATACATATGTAAAACCCCTTTGATCTCTAAGCATAATGACACAGATTTATCAAATGTTTGCCTTTTTCTGTCTCTTTGAAAGGCTGATTTATGGAGTGCAGTCCCTACCTCCCTTCCTCTCTTGAAATATGAAGTGTTTGTGATCAGCCAAGGTAATATTTAGTATTCTGCCAAGAATCCTTTGCACTTCCAAACAAATGAACTACAGCCTAACCAAATGGTTCACATCTGTTTAGCCTCTTCTTTTTAACTAAACAAATTAGCATTAGAATACCTGGGTGGAACACAAGGTGCCTTTCTAGATGACAGAACACAGACAATTATTAGCAAGGGGAGTAACTGTACTGAAAGGAGCAGGCATGGACCTAGCAGATGTTTTCACATCTCCTGTAGAGTCCATGAATGATCTGCACCACAGTGGACACACTGCCACAGCCTTTTGAAGTGGGTGAGGAGTCCATTCACAGTCGTCTTCTGAATGAAATTAAAGGCACCAGCCCCAGTAAGTTTAGTGTTCCATTTAAATCACTTCTAGCAATGACAGGTTTTGCTGAGGGGGTGGTTTCCCCCAAAAATGGCTCAAATAAAGAGCATCACCCCACTCCTCCCCACCCACAGGCTCAGGATGTTCAGGAGGCAACAACTCTGGTTTTATTTCTGTTTTCACTAGTGTTTTCTTATCCCAAGAGCATCAAACCACACACCCTCATCACCCTTCCTCGCTGGGAAATAAGGTGGGATGGGTTATTTGGGGCTTAGGAGAACACAAGACACAAATGAACATCTGCAAAGTACAGCTGGGATTACTACAGCCTCCTACAGCCTGCACATGGGCAATTACAAGCTCACACCCCTCCCAGCCACACGGTGCCTTTCAAGCACTCTTATTCCCACTGGGGTCCCAAACACCTTTTTATCAGAGGTTCGGGACAGGCTCTGGGAAGGAGGCGGGACATGACGGGGTGAGACCAGCTCTCCACTGAGCTCAGTTAATTGGATTCATCACTGGAGGAGGTAGCCGAAGGAAACATATGTGTTATTAGGGCTAACACTTAGCTTTTATTGTAAATGTTTTGAAAAAGAAAACACTCAAAAGCTTTACAGAGATACTGCCATTAATATATCGTCCAAATAACAAGTGATTAAAACCAACAACAGCTACTATGAAAATGTGGTTTTGCAGCACTGGACCGCATGGGATGCAGCCGGGGAAAATCATTATGAACAGACCAGCGGGGTGCAATTTAAATAAAAACAGCTCTGCAAAGGCTACAAAAGCAGCAGTAATCAGTCTGGTCTGTGGTTTAGTCAAGGCTACAGACATTACGGAAGGTGCTATTTATTACCAGAGCCGGGGACACCGCTGGATGAAGGGATGCAACTTCAGGAGAAGTCAACAGAGGGAGTTGGGGCCAGGCGAGGCTCGGCCCGCACACGCAGGAGCCGCGCGGAGCAATCCCCGTCCCTCTGGCCGTCTGTCCAGCCGCCCTTCCTGCAGTCCCCACTGTAAGAAAGGCACACAGGGACCGTCTCTGGAGCGTTTCCAGAGCTCTGAGCTCTGTAGTCCGACGGCGTCTGTGGCATGGTCACGGCTCCAGAGGCAGACGCCCCCAAGGCTCAGGTGTGCAGGTACCTCGTTCAGCTGCACTTCTTGCAGCCTGATGGCTCTCACCTCACCCACGGGCACCACCCTGAGCCCCACGGAGCAATCCCTTCAGGAACCGGGCGATACTGCTCCCGGCAGGAGCGTGGCACGCAGCGCTGGGGACTCCTGGGGACCAGACCTACCGGGCAGCACTCACACCAAAGAGGACAGAGCCCCTCCCATCCTAAAACAGAAGCGTTTGTCAGCAATTGGCCGCCCTGAAGGCACTGCCTGGCCTGGCCAAGGTCCATGGGGTCCCACAGGGTGGGGGCCGACCTACATCCTGTGCAGAGCTCTGAGTAGCACAGGGAACAGATGGCATGGGAACATCTGCCTTCAGATGCTTCCACTACGCTCTTGCCAACGCTCATTTTTGAAGTGAGGAGGGTTAATCAGCCTCACTCCCAACAAACTGACAGCTCCTGCCAGTCCTTGCTCCTGTTGAAAGCCAAGCGCAGTGTAACAGCCAGGCCAGAGCAATCAGATGAGTGAGAAAAGACCTAAAGAACATTTCTCTCTGCTGCTAGGTGACTATGTGGCCCCAGCCATTCCGCTTCCCCCCGGCATCCCTGAATTTCCCTCTGGTACTGCTGGGAGTGGTTCAGTGCAGGGATGGCCTTGGCAGCTCTGCAGCACTAATATCCATCCAAACCTTGGAAATCAGCTGATAAACCCAGGCTGTTCCTCTCCCCAGACTGGATGCCATCCAGCAGCTCCCCTGGAAGCACTGCGGAAATGCCTTAATTACTGTATTTGCACCTCTGTTTCAACTTTGATTTGATACAGTGTCTCCTCTCCAGGGAAAAAAAAAATCCCAAACATCTCCCAGCCTTTCTCAGCAGCAAAAATCTTGATCTTTCTCCTTGGTTAAACAATCAAAAGATGGATTTCTGGGTCTCAGACACTTCTTTGCAAATAAGCTTTGACTGCCGTGTGTCCAATCCTGCACCAGAAGACGTTCAGTGCTGGAGCCCATCCTGCCAGGCTGGGAGATCCCCTAGAAGCATGGTCTGGTCTCTGGGCACCCTACCCACAGGTATGACTCTTTCCCTCTTCTCCCTACTTGCTTTATGGGCGAGGAAGATAGGCAAGATGTTGCAAGTCATCCCAGTTAGGGACAGTTTGGTCAGTGTGGGAGATCAGATCCCTGCTGTTTCCAATCACCCAGGGCAATTCCCAAAGTCTGCGTTTCTCTTGAAGAACAGAATCCGGCTACAACCAGTTTTGAGGGGCACAGGCAATGTATGTTACAGCATACATTCCCTGAAAAAACATGTATGAAAGGGAATCTGTAATTACAATAAAGAGTGTCAAAAAGGAGAGCAAGGGGCAGAAAGGACCATGGGATGCATCTGGGACAGAAAAACCAGGGGGAAAACCTCAACTGCCAAACAGCCACAGTCCTGGGGGCTGCCCACACTTTGGAGACACATGGAAACCTCCCTTTGGGTACCCCACTCACTGAGTGGGCAAGACTGAGTCAGGTGTCCTACAAAAATGGGAATACAGGCCATGAATTTAGAGCTGTTCCAGCACTAGTGGTGAGTGTCAGGCACCCTCCTTTCTAGCACCTTTTTGCGAGTCCTTGTGCTCTCCCAGAGCACATGGGCCATGGCAGCAGCTCCTCACCAGCTCCCCAGTACAGTCCATGCCCACCACACGAAAAGCATCTCTTAGGAAGGCTCAGCAATGCTCAAACAAGCATTTGGGAGTCATGAGCTTTCAGGCATCGGGAGAAACACCCAGTACCTTCCCAGAATGGTTTAATGCATCAACCTGAGCCCACTGCCAAATCCTCAGTTCTTGCTCCAAGACCTGGGGGTGCCAGAACTGGTTAGGAACAGTAGGAAAACATCTCCACATTGTGGGAAAGCAGCTTGTTTTGCCAACCTTGTGAAACAGATGAACTATACTTTTTTGAAATACTGGAAAGTAGCCTGAGGTGCTGACCCAGGCTGGAAAACTTTCAATGCAAACAGGTAAAGTCTGGAAGCAGAAAAGCAGAGGTGATGGACGACGGTGCCAGACTCTTCATTGGAGCCCAGTGACAGCACAAGGAGCAGTGGCCATAAACTAAAACACAGTAAGTTCCACTTCAATATGAGAAAGAACTTATTTCCACTGAGTGTGGCAGAGCACTGGAACTCCCAGTGAGGGTGTGGAGTCTCCCTGTCTGGAGACATTCCAAACCCACCTCGACACCTTTCTGTGTCATCTGCTCTGGGTGACCCTGCCTTGGCAGGGCATTGGATGAGATGATCTGCAGAGGTCCCTTCCAACCCCAGCTATTCTGGGATCTGTGAACAGAAGGGTTCAGAAGGCAGTGAGCTCTGAAGCTCACTAGACCTCCCGTTGGAGCCTTTAGTACTCTTTATTTCAGAGGGGACTAAAAAACATGGAGGGAATCATTCAGAAGGGCACAGTCTGAGGGAGCTCAGGGAGCAGGGCTGTCACTGATGACACTTCTGAACTCTCAACACAGTTGTGACCTTTGACTCCAAACTAACCCCACGCTGTTTGGGAGATGATGAACATTAGAAACAGACTCTGACTTATCTTGGGCAAGGCCAACTGCTGGACACATACCCCCGGGGGACAAGCCCTGCCCTGCAGCACTGACCTTGCCATGATGGGAAGAAGGAATTGCAGCACAAAGAGGCAAATAACTGACTCAAGGTCCCACGGACAGCACAAGTGGCACCCTGCATCCCATGAGCCCTTACCGGGACTGGCTCTTTGCCTGGTTAAGAAATTCCATGACTCAAAATGCCACTGGGGACAGCCTGCAATGGACCATATAGAATTACCACCTCCAGCAAAACTGCTTGTAGGAAACAGTGCTGATATCTCTGTTTTAATAGCAAAGTGTTCTGTAGACACCCTGCATTTCCAAGGAAGAGGGAATATCTAACCACCTCTGGAGCGGAACCAGGACAACATGCTTTCTATCTGTAATGATAATGATTTCTAACAGTATCACTGTTTCCATTCCTACTCTCCTCGGACTAGAACTGAAAAGGACGTATGTCTTCTGTAAGCTTTGAAATGCCATGGCCTGGCTGAGTGGGAAATGCTGCTGGAGCCAGGAGAGTGTGAATGTGTGACTCTGCTGGGGCAGATCATATCAGAGATTGATACAGGAAGTGAGAAAAAAAAAAAAAAAAGCCCAGCGGCGGAAATGAGAAGGAAAGTGCTGTGAGCACAGGGATTGGGTTTCTTCACTGATGCTGGAACGAAGCGCAGAGCGTTTTGTTCCACCAACTGCCTACTGTGCTGGGATGCCTGCTGTGCTGAGATACCTCCCTGGCAGGGGTACCAGGATGCCTGCTCTGCTGAGGTACCACATACAGCTCACATCAGGCATGGGGCTCCTTGTGAACCCGAGAGCTCAGGGCAACTCCCAGCCATGTAGCTCAGCTCCCCACAGCACCCTGCCAGGCCAGTGCTGTGCTCTGTGATCTGCTGAATGTCAGGGCAAAGGAAAGGGGAGGGGACCCAGTCTCCCTGCAACTCCTCAAAGCCTTACCCAGCACTCACCTTGCAGGGCTGTTCAGAACAATGGGCATGGGCTGACAGAGACATGAGCCGTCCCCTCCTCCAACAGGAAGTATCTCCATTCCTATTCTACAGCTGGAGTGCATTTCTTCTACAGAGGTCTGGAAAGATTGAAGATCTCCTGAGCCTCAGGGCTACTGTTTTATCCACACAAAAGATTTAAAATCCAAATAGATAAAACCCAGCTTCATCCTCTTGAGTCACTGGTTCTGACTCTTCCATGAGCTTCAGTGCAGGATTCTGATGGTGCAGAGGTGCCTCCTGTGACAGCAACACCAAGATGGGACCCCCTCAGCTACCAGCAGACTAGGGCTAGGAGGGACACAGCACACCACTATTTTTTTCACTACCACGTAAAGAACAGGTGTTCCATGGTTGGGGGTTAGAACAAGACGGTCTTTAAGGCTTCTTTCAACTCAAACTATTCTGTGATTCTGCAGGACCAGCTCATGGGGAGTTCCTAAGTAACCAGGATAAAGAGAGACTAGCAACCATACTCAAGTTATCCAAATGGCATAGGAGAAAAACAACATTGCATTTCCATGCAGGAACTGCTGTTCCAGGTTCAAGGAGCTCTCAAAGCCTGATGCTTGCACAGCCCAGCAGAGAGATGCAGAAAGCCCACGTTTATCTCCTGTGCAAAGCCATCCCAGCAAGGCACTTCATGAACCCCACCTGCCTCTTTCCTGCAGAATTCAGGCAGCAATATCAGCAGTGCTGCAGGGAAGGATGGCTGGCATTAGTCCTCCCTGAAGGGTCACAAGGACCCTTGGATAAACATCCTTGGGTGACAGCAGGCAGTTCAGGATTTTTCATTTTCCATAGTGGCACCAACAATATTGAAAAAGAGACCTGAGAGCACCTACTACAATATCCATCTCCTGCTAAGTCTTCAGTTTGGCAAGGTGTCTATTTGCAAAGCACATGCAACAGCAAAACTTCCTAAAGGCAGTAAAATGGCAGCATATTATTTCATCCACACTTGACACATGGCCAGTGTGCAGCAGAGCTGAGAGCATTTTCTAGGTAAGGAAAGCACTTTTTTAAAAAAAGAAATCTAAATAAGGTATAATCTTACATTTAAATCCCAGATCCACTGATTCTAAAGCCATGCTTTCCCTTAAGGCCAGACCCACGGGGTGCGGAGATGTTGGTGCAACCCAGTGACCTGCATTTTGCAGACATTCAGTGATGATTACAAAGCTCCTGTCCAGCCCTAAACCCTGTGAATGTTACACATTTTGGGCCAATAAATGAAGATGACTCTCTTCAGAACACAACCACAGGCCTGTCCTTGCAACCTTTAATCAGAATGGAATTCCTCAGCAGCACCTGGGAATTGCAAGCCATCTGAAGCCCAGTTCTATAATGACTTAGGAGGAACCCACAACCCTCCTGCCTCAGCACCACCTTCTGCCTCTGGAAGGAAAATCTATGGTTTTTTGTGAGCCATCTGCTCTTTTCAGATTTGTCTCCCACCTAAAGGTTGACTAAATCCTTTGGTTTCACACAAACCCTTTCCACTCACATGTGGTTTATTTTCAGTGTGCTGCTTGCACAACAAATCAGTATTTCACAAACTGTCCTTACTCTCGCAGTGGTCAAGAATATTGTTGCTGTGATAAGTGCCCCAAAACTACCAAATACCTTTGCAATTAACTGAACCCAACTAGCGTTTCAACAAGAAGTGAACAGTTTAGAACAGATTCAGAGCACTCATCTCTTTTTGGACAGTATGCACTTTATTGCAGAGAAGACTGGATGCATTTTTAAAACAAATTAAGGAGTTGCACAGTTTCCATACAGTTCCATAAAGTGACACCCACAGTAACTTGAGCACAGTGGAGTCTGTCAGACCGTGAGGGAGCTCCATCTTGTCACCTGCAATCACTCAAGTCACCAAATCTTGCAGGCAATTATTTAAGAGCCATGGAAACAGGTAGCCCTGCTCCTGCAAGCACCTCTGCCAGAAAACAGAAGTTAAACTGTGTCATTCCTGATTTACACCAGTATAACTGAGACCAAGAGCCAGGCTTGGATCATGAGAGCACCCAGGGAAGGTTTTATGTCAGTGTGATACACCTGTGGTGGCAGATTTGTGACATTTCCTGAGGGGCTTTATTTGAGATCAAGCTTGAGACAGTGTCTTCCTTTTCAGATATTGCTGTATCTTGAATCAGTGCTCATCCTGCTGCCCAGTCCCTCTCCACATGGGAAAGAAATCTTGGCGTGAAAACACATCATGTCATAACAGGCACTACCACAATAAACCATCACTGTCTCTGTCTGCTCCTGATGCTGCTGTGTTTGGGAGCGCACCAGGAGGTCACAGATAGCTCCAGGCAAGATGAGGGTGAGCCACAGCTGAGCAGCACGATTATAAGCATGTTAAACTGTGACCAGAAATGTTCTTCAGCATATCATTTAACAGGGGTAATGCACTTTTCTCAGGAGACCATCCACAATAATTGCTTTGGAGAGACACCGGCTGCATTAGTAAGTGAACATTCCGTTACATTAAAATCCCCAGCCCTTCTTCTGTAAAATGTGTTTCCTTACCTATTAACCACTCCCAAAGTGAAGCCTTTCTGAGCCACCACCCACAGTGTGACATTAAGCACAGCTCAAGCTCTTGATGCCAGTCCAGAGCTTGTCTAAGGATGCTGAGACTCAATGGGCTGGCATAAGACACATTAACATGGAAAAGCCTTACAACCACCAAGCTCTGGGATATGCTTCTCACCTCCTCTACAATTCACAGCCTCTCTGCCACAAACACTAATGGTGATTTTTACCAGCTGAAGATCTGACACACAGGGCTTAAACACTAATGACGTAAAACCATACAGGAGTCAGAAGTTCCCTGTGATGGAAATACAGTAGAATGGCTCAGTGTGTCCAAGGGATTTGCTATAGGACAGCTGTTTAAATGTGTGTGTGCTGTGCTGAAAGACAGTTTTCTTCACTCCTTTAGCACTGTGCCAGGTGTGTGAGGGCTAAAAATCTACTGAGGTGCATGGGAACCTTGGGAAGAGCAGCTGATTGAAAAAAGTCCCCAAAACTGAGGGCTTTGGTGTAATACCAGTGCAGGGATGGCACAGATTCAGAGAAGTAGAGGTCACCCTCTCATATGCGTCAAAGCTTAAATTAAAGGAAAGGGTGCTTGGGGAGAAGGGTGAGAAATCATTCATTGGTCACTTCCAGATGGCTTCACCAAGGTTGCCAGTACCAATGGTGGTACGTGTGTACATGTGACTTCTTAACTACCTCAACTACCCATGAGGACAGAGACCATGGCTCACAGGGATTTCAGAAGGCCATCCCAAAGTGATGTTCTTCTGGCATAGGCTAAATCATAACCTGTGATGAGTTAAGGGGCCTACGGCCCTGAATGCTTTAAGCTCTCCTGACTATTCCCTTTCAAAAGAAAATAGAAAATTATCACATGAAGTGGTCACTAGGCACAAATAATTATTCTTCAAACAGATTCCCACAGGATTACCCCTTGCAATTACTAAAATATACTACCTGATGTGTCACGAGGATGACAGGTATTGACATTTAAGGCAATCTAATTTCCATGGCCGTCTCATGAGCTCCCCCAGGTAGATCGCCTTTGTCTTCCTTCTCCAGGACCGATTTCTTGCAGGTGAACATGACAAGCAGCAGCATTGGCAAGTGCCACAAACTGCAGAAGAAGAGCTTCCTGGAGCTGCTGCGGTCAGCATCCCTGTAGAACCGAAAGCCGAGGTAGGAGATGTAGAGGTTGATGGGGAGCGAAATGATGGGGAAAGTCCACGTGGTGATGTCAAGGACAGGAGCCACTGTTGAGAGTCCAATTAAGGCCAAGCAGTGACGCAGAGCCACCCTCCTGCACAGCCCTGGGTGAGTGACAGACATCATACAGTATCCTCCTCGGGAGTAATCTTCCCGCAGACCCCAGCTCAGGGCATTGAAGTGAGGGAACTGCCAGGAATAGAGGATCCCTCCTAACAGTAATGCACCTGCAGTGGGAGAGAGAATGTTAAAGGGTCCCTGCAGGAAGTGTCACACACAGACCTCAGCTGTCACATCCTATTTGCAGGAGGGCAGTGCTACCCACCTACCTACCCTACTGTGACACCTGTGACACTGCACACTGATGATACTGCTCTGTATACAGGGACAGGGCAGCCCCAGGAGATAAGGAACCTCTGGTTTTCATGGTATTCACACAGGGTTAGAGCATGCTGGTTTGTCTGGTTTTGGAGCACTTAATTTGAAAAGCATTTCAGCAAGTCACTTCCTTCTAAAGAACTACTGCTAATTGGTTCCTGCACCAACTGTCTCTACCTGAGGGAAGACTGGTGGTAATGAAGCGAAATTGGGCAAGAGACTATTCCTGGGAGCCTCTAGATTCTACTCTCAGGTTCCTGAGCTGGTGTGTCCAGAGAAGAAAAAAGTCAGTGGGCAGAGCAGTGGTTGTACCAACCAGACGAGGGAGCCCAGCTCAGTCACAGAGGAAAAGGAGGACAAGCTGCTGCTTCTGAGACCTGGGGAAACACCACACCCTGGTAGGCTGGAGCAAGGTCAAACCCTCTGTCTGCCCACTGCAGGAGGGAGGGAACTGCTCCTGGCACAGGACAAGCTCCACCACGGACCTGGGCTGGGGGCAGAACTGGCAGAAGCTGTTAATGAACTAATAGGAGATGGAGAACTTACTCCTTCAAACCAATTGCAGAAACTTCTAATCAGTTTGATCAAGTAACTCTATTCACACCAATTAACTACTTTTACATTTAAAAAGGAGCTATGGAAGCACCACATTTCCACAGCTCTTCCTGGGACAGAGTACAGGGTTTATTGAAGCAGCAGTAGTTCATGTGCTAATTTCAGTGAGCCTCCAGAAGGCCCTCAGACCAAACTCCCCTCACTAATTTTATCTGAAGACACAAAAATATCCAAGACTCTTGCAATGTTGTGAGAATTCCTGGGTTTTCCTTTTGTTTCCCCAAAGCCTCTGCTCTCGCACTAAAATACTTTCTTTGTATCTCCCTGCCTCCAGCAACTCATTCTCTATGGAAACTTCTCCAAATGGAGCCATACATCCAGCATGCTCTTAATAACACGAGAGAAGCAGCAACACTTATCCGCAAACAGGTTAAGGTATTTAAATTCTTCCTCAGCAACTCTGATAAAGCCCAAGTCACTGTGTCCTCTGAACAGCTTCATGGTTCAGATCTCCTCTCCATCTATTCCTTGGAGCTGTGCATGCCTAGTTCTTGTCTCTAACAGCACAACTTGCACTGGTGCTGTCATGCAAATAATAATAATCTCGGTTTCCAAAATCACCTTTTTTTCCCCTACTTTGTCACCAGTGAAGGAACTCCCTATTAGACCTCATGCAGGTTTCCAGTAGCTTATAAATCTAGTAGTGGTGTAAAAGACCCATCTGACTGCTTTTTTGAACGAGTAACAAATACTCCTTGAGGTGAGAATGTACCTCTGGAAGTTGCTTACATGAAGCACAGAGATAGACACACGTACCTTGGGTGTGCAGCTTTCAGAACAACATTGTCTGCCACGAATTCCAGGTGATTTCATGGGAATCACAGGATGGTATGGAAGGGACCTTACAGATCATCTCATTCCACTCCCTGCCATGAGCAAGGACACCTTCCACTAGACCAGGTTGCTCCAAGCCCTGTCCATCCTGGCCTAGGACATTTCCAGGGATGAGGTAGTCACAGCTTCTCTGGGCACCCTGTGCCACAGCCTCACCAGCCTTACAGGGAAGAATTTCTTCCTCACATCTAATATAAAACTACTCTCTGTCAGTGTGAAGCCATTCCCCCTTATGACTCCACACCTGTGCAAATAGTCTCTCTCCATGTTTCTTTTAGGCCCCTTCTGGTACTGGAAGGCCACAATTAGGTCACTCCATTTCCTGGTCTATGGCCCAAAATGCTTCAAATCCAGCTACTCAATCCTTCTAAAGTCAATTTTTCGGACATGGATGTTAACACCTTTTCTCAGTTGGCATCTTTTAAGACAGTTGAAAAATATGTACCCCAAAATTACCAATAATTTCACAATATCATAGCCAGAAAAGTAATTTTGGCCCTAACAGAACAGTATTTGATTCAGTTCTGCTGAAACCTGAGGGAGCAGCTCTGCTGAAATAAACTAAAATTAAACTTACTGAAGGAGTAGTCCTCCCTACATCAGAAGAAACAACAGGGAAAATGTTCTTGTCATAAATCACTCTTTAGCTTTTCCCTATTCTTGTACAACACATTAACGGAGGCAAGACCCTGAATGTGCTACACCTAAGAGAGCAGTATTTTCCAAGTATCACATCTTCAAGTGTCACTAGCTTGTCATTGTTCAGAACTTAGGTAAAGGTAAGCTACGATTATCCATCAGCTGAAGACTCTTAAGCAGATGAAGCCAGGGCCTAAGACATGGAGCAGAGGTTGTCCCTGCTTCCCACGGCTCTGGACCCGTGTCTGCATCCCTGTGTTTTGGCTCTAATGCAGGTTTTGCTTATTCAGTTGTTCAAATGCTGTGTGCAGCCAAGCTCAAAACACACCCTAAACCTCAAACACACAAAGCCCTTTAACAGTTCCCTAACTATGACACTATTAAAAAAGTCATCTGGAGAAACTTTTAAACACAAACAGACCAGCTAAAATACTTGAGGCTGGATTCCCATTTACAAAGCTCTGGTTTTTACATGCAAGCCTTTGGAATTTAATTGCTTTGATTACATTACAACCATTGAGATAATTGATATTTTACAGAGAAGCTGAACAGCAAAACAATTTAACAGCCCATTATGAAGACTTTAACTGACCCAATCTTTTTGTTCAGTTCCCATGTGCTGGGACATCTTGTAATTTCCTTGGCCTAGGCGGAGATTGTCGGGTTGTCAGAGAATTTTAAGTGTCATGTAAGACTGATGACTTGCAAAGCATTGCACATGGTACAGTACAATTCAGCATCAAATGATGAGCTCACAGTAGGAATCCTGTCAAGCCCAGAGAAGACACTGTAATACTCATTAATTACTAGACGAATGTTAATTATGTCATAATTAAGTCGGCAGTGTTTTTAAGCAATATTACAGTGAGATGAACTCTGGAGACTAATCTGGTTCCAAACAGAGCTGAGTCTACTCTACGGCCTCTGTGCTGTTCCCAAAAGTTTGGGAACTCAGCTTAATCATTGCAAATCCTTTTCTCCACAGAGTTTATAATTAAGTGAACATCAGACAAGGTTGTTCCCTAGAACACATTGACCTGGCACAGTGTTCACAAAAGCAAAGCTGGTTGTTGGAGCAGAGTCATTGCTTGGGCAGTGGGAGACAGCCAGCACCCAGGGACCCCAGGGACACCTAGGGACACCCAGGGCCATCCAGCACCTTGGGGTCTCTTGGCTCCTCCACAGCTTGTGGAAATCTGAGAACAGGCAGACTGACAGGAACTCAGATCTCTCTGCTTTTCTGCAACAGTTCATTAATTGCAGGACCAAAAGTACCTGGCTGGCTTGTGGTTATCCCAAACCCCTTAGTCTTTTTGGCTAAACTTTTAATTGCTGCAATTGAGCCCATTTATGACCAATTCTTCTCTCTAAGGTGTGAGAACCTGGGACAGATGCAGAAGACTCTTAGAAATCCCAGTAACTTGTCAGATCAGTCCTGTTTGATTTTGGAAAAAAATGAAGTCACCTTAAGAAAACAAGCCCTAGGTCTCCAGAACTCTTTTACTCTTATTTGCAAAATAGGAACTAAATATCTTCTTCCTGAGTTACTATTCTTTCATCTCTTTACCCTGTCTTAAATCACCTCAAATGTTCCAGGATCGCAGAGAACCAGGAAGGTCCTAAAGCACTCATGGAGCTCAAGATAAATAACAGGTTTTATTATTCCTCGTGAATTTTAAGGTTAAGCTATTATTTCTTTTCTTAAACTCTTCTTCGTGATTTATTTAAATAGTAATAGACCTCCTTTTTAATAAACAAGAACAAGCTGAGATTTTTATTTTATTTTAATATTTAAGATAAAGCAAAAATGTCAACTGGCATTGAAGAAGGTAGAAAATGGTTCTTTCTTTCTGTAAATATATTTTTATCTAGTGAATACTGAAGCTTTATAAATTGCACTTTTCCTAAAACAAAGAGGACACTAAATTTCACAGTCATTCAGCAACTGCTTATATGCTTTACAGTTCAATAAATTTGGGTAAGATTTGGAAATAATTGTCAGATGAGACTTCCAAAAGCAACTAGTGATTTCGGGTTTGCAAACTGCAGCAGCTGACAGTCTAACTTTCAGAATTACAAGAGCAAGAAGCACACCTTTCTGAAGTTCTGCTCATTAAAGTGTCAAGAAGGCCATGTGGCTTTCCATAAATCTTGATTAAAATTTCATGGTTTGTTCCTTCTAGAGCAATTTATGATGATCTCATTTGCTGGATGGTCCAAATCTCAGGTGAGAGAGCAACATCAGTGCAGAAGCCAGACTAAATCCTTGAGCAGGACGAGTCCCTAAGAGCAGGAGGCTGGAAAATGGTTTTTAGGGTGTAAATCCTTGCAGGCCATGAGCTCTGACCACTGGTTAACATCTGGAGAGGAGAGCAGAGCATTCAGGCAGCAAGAGCTCCTTGTCCTGCCCACCCTGGGCTCAGACCAACATCAGTGACACAGCGATGAAAATCTCCAGACACAAATGCCAGCTGCCCAAAGTTCTCATGTCCCATAAAGGATAGAGAGTGTTGAAGCCCATACAACATCTCTTCAAGAAAGAGGAAGTACCTGCAGCTGCTGAGTTACCAGTGCCAGCATAACTCTTTCTGAGCAAACTGAGCAACCTGAGGACTGCAAACCTACCTTCTTAACCACTAAAGAGCAGAAATAATGTTTGAATTCTGCCTGTCCTGTCTTGAGGATGCCACTCAAGTAACGATTTGAAATATGCCTCTTTCATGCTGGCTATACCTTCCATCATCAAAGAGCTTTATACCTGTTCAATTGGCACATGGAGCCACAGTGATGGCTTCACCCACAGATGAGCTAAAATGAGGCACAACAGTTTGGGATGGTCCAACTGAAACTCTCAAAAAATTTCTGAAGACAGGTTTCTCCAGCAAAGAAAAGTACTTGAGCTACAGGAGGGCGCAGGCTGGAGCACAGCATGTGTGGGTGGAAGCTCCAGCCTCAGGAGCAGGGTCTAGAGTCTGAGCAGCCTGGGCAGGCAGGCGAACATGGGCCTGTGCACACAAGTCAGGACAAGCGTTCCAGATTATCTGCAAGGACTGCTGTATCAACACTGTGTTCCTGAAAACACACTGCAGAGGAACAACATGTGCTCTCTTCTTGCCCTTCTCATTGCTCTGTAAAGGACACACAGTGCTTTCCCACTGCACAGGGTTCTGCAAAACTCTCAGATCACGTTGAGGCTGCAGACAGGACAAACACCTATTCCCTTAATCAATAAAACAAAAAAAATAAGGAATGGGAGCTAACCTGTAGCATCAGTTCAACAACAGACTCGCTCCTTCTGTCTTTGCTTTGGTGCTACATATGTATAACAGGGAAGTGGCCAACCAGGCATTAAAATAAACATGGAATAGTTATATATAAGCTCCAAAACAGATGTTGAAATCTTAACTGCATTTCCCAAAGCTGGTGTTTACTGCCTTGGCAACCTTAGAATGCTGTTTTGCTTAAAGCACAATTTTAGTAATTCTTCTGTCTTGAATAACGTGAAGGAATTTTAAAATTATTTCCAGACATTGGTAGCTGTGACTTAAGAGAGGAAAGCACCGGCCTTTTGTCTCTAGGAAATGGGTACAAGTTTCGCTGCTGTAGGGAGGGGAAGGCTTTGGCAGTGTAAGCTCAGCCTCTTAATGGATCACAGTCAGGAAACAACCACACACCGTTTTACTTGATAGCGCACAACTGGCTCTCTTCCCTTAAAGATGTCGAACAAATTACTCCTCTTTAATCCAGACAAGGTAGATTAGAGCTCAGAGATTTGACTTGGTCCAGCTGTATCCACCTGCTTGTGAGCACCCGTGCCGTCTCAGGCTGTCTTTTCCACCTTTTCTACAAGAAATTTTAACATAACCAGTCCCAAACTCTTCACCACAGTCCTACATAAGTTTTATAGGACGTAACATTCACAAGAAATGTAGAGAATACATGTCCAAAACCTTTATTTTCCGTCTTTTCTTTCGTGCTTATTCACAAGTTTAACACAGTAGTCTTCCCTGGAGATTTCTAACTATAAGGAATTCTGGGGGTAAAGAAAGAAAGAAATAAAGAAAGATTTTAAAATCTTGTCAAAGCCTAGTTGCCCACTTCAGGTTCAACGCAATCTTAAAAGACTGTTTGGTGGTATTGATACAAAGATTCACAGTGGTTTGGAGAGTCATGGCCAGAACACCCTGTGATGTCCTGATCCATAAGGACTAGTTTATGGGAGGATGGTTTTTAAGGATAGTGCTGAAGGCAGTCTTCCCCAGTGAATCACAGCTGTACTGATTACCGAGGAGTGAAAACAGCCTTGCCTGTCCAATGAAAGAGTGGGTTAGCTGGCAATCAGGCAGTTGAGTCTGCTGCAGTTTGGGATACAGTGTGCTGGCTGTGCTGTGAGGAGGAAGGGACATGCGGTCGCGCAAGGGACAGACAAGGTAAGAAGATGCTGTGTGAGGGACAGATGGGGTTAGGTGGCCGGGTAAGGGACAGGTTGGGGTTAGCCAGTCATGCAGAACGAAGAAGGAAACTCACAGAGAGAAGGAAGAAAGGAGTCAGTGCTATGTGGAGCTACCCATGAGGAGTCCACTGAGAGAAGGCAGGAGAAGTTTTAAGATAATGAAGGACTGGTGATGGTGCCAGTGGTGTCCATCTCCACAACTCCAACGCTGGTTTGTTCAGCTCCTTGTTGCATTTTCTGTTTGTGAAGGAGAGCTGGAAGGTACAATCATTACTGCCTGTGCTTCAGCTTGTTTTGGTAATGGAAAATGATTGTTAAATCAACTGACCTCTATTTACAAGTCAAGATACTGTCGTGATACCATCCCTCCTGAAGAGAAATGTTACCAGCTACTTAATTCCTACTTAATTCTTCCCACTGTCTTTAGAATTAGGAACAGTATTAGCTCATCAAAATTTACATTCTAATTTGCACTTATGAAGCCCTCTCAAACACAAAGACATTTGGGAATTACCTAGACACTAATCTTAACCAAACTGATGTAATTCCCCTCTACTTTACCCACATCAGCACCATAGCAAGACAACAATCAGCACTTCTGCTTCCACTGGAAAACAAAAGTAGATGCTACTGCTTGTGCTGGATGGCATAAGAGTGGCGAAGCAGCCTTGAGAGGAAAAAGGGAAAGTATCACTTCTAAAGCACCACACAAGGTCCCTGGGCTGGGACAATGGTCTGGCTGTCAGTGTGGGATGCATGGCCCAGCCCACATTGTGCCCCGCCAAGGTTACACCGTCATGGAAACCAAGGGCGATGAGGAAAACACTGAAAACTCAAAAGCTTCATGGCCGGGGGTTTCAATAGCTGTTTCTTTTGAAGGATGGCACAAAAGGCCTGTGGAGCAGGGACTGCAATAGACTCCTCCGCAGCAGCACTGAAAGGGAAGGGGTTGTTGGCCGTGTGTTTGGCTTGTCTGCAAAACAAAAGGATCCTCAGCCTACACCAGGAAGAGGAAACGAAGCTGGCTGTGGGATTTTTCACCTCAAAAGTGTGTTCCTGGCTTCTGCCTTTAACAGAAGGAAGCCAGATGTCCTCAGGTATACTCGCCACATGGAAAAAAGCCGTGTGTCTATGGATACACACAGGCATGCACAGTTCTTGTGTGACACACACAACAGGTTATTGCAACCAAAAGTCTCACAGGGAAACACCTTTCATTACACAGGCAAGGCTGAGAAAACACCACCACCATATACAACTCGCCTTAGCTAACCCCAGCAACAGAAGCCATAAAAGAAGAGCCTGTTGGATAAGATGAAAACACAGCCTTCTGCAATTATGTTTAGGAAGCATTTACCAAAGGACCAGACTCGACAGAGGATTGCAAATCTGCAGAGCCACACCGGGGTTCCTCATCAGCCACCTCTTTCAGGCTCTCGCAGGCCTGCCACTAGCCCAAGGGTGGGAGTCCCTCCTGCAGATCCCCCCATCCTGATTTCTCTGTGGGTGTTGTGTTTCACACCCAAGGGCACGGGGCTGCCCCATCAGCCACACACAGGGCTGAGAACCAGGCAAAGGGGATGCTGCCTGTGAACTTGTGGGGTCGGTCCCCAGGTGCCCCAGCAGTGGAACTGCCATTTCTTTTGTCTCTTATGAAGACAGAACGGAAGAAAAAAATAGTCCACTGGCTTTTGTCCTAAATTCAGACCAGCTGCTCACTAGTATTGTCCCTCTGCCTCATTTTTTACAGTTTTTACCTCCACAAAGCATACTCCTGGGCCCCCAGCTCCAAGTCTCATATGTCAGTGACATGAATATCTCTGTTTCCTCTGAACAGACCACAAATTCTGCTCTTTCATCTGGGAAGTGAAACCCTGAAAAGCTGAATTTGCCAGTAGGAGTTTACAGCTGGAGCCTCCTCTCCTCCGGCAGCAGGATGCTGGAGTTGCCCTGCTCTGGCGGCTGGCTCCCAGATCTGCTCCCACATCAAGGGGCTTTGAAAGCTCCAAGTGCTTAACTGGAAGGGACACAGAGATCTCCAAGTTTATTTTGCATGCAATTAAGCTGTTGTTTTGGTCTTCCTCCTACTGGCAGACAAGTGCTACACCAGGGAAGGTATGAGAGACTCCAGCCTTTGGCAGGTTGGACACAGGCCCCCCCTCTTTCCTATTCTCCTTTTTTTGTTACTGAAACCATCCATCTGCCAAATGTCACTAGATGATAAGAACTGCCTGTTTTTAAATCCCCTTTGTAAATAGATGCTGGCTGACATAATTAATGTCTACCATACAACACAATTTGAATTACAAAGTAAAGGCAATTAAAAAATCAGCCTCCACATGATTACAATTGATACTGAGTCTATAAATTCCATACCCTGAGGAATTATTTAAATTTCTGAAAATGAATGAAAATCAGTACAAGATGTCTTTCAGGGAAATAAGACCAGGAGTGGAGCATTTGATAAAATAAATAGTCTCTTGAGATAAACATTCTTTGGTGCAGTAATACCTATGGCTCCTGGGCCACCGTGGCTCTGCAATGTCTGCTGCACTGTAAGGGCCCTTATCTGCTCTGCCACCACCTACTCAGAATAAATCCCTTTAGCTGATAAGCACATTAGGTTGAGGAGCCCTGCTTGTCACTTCCATCTCCCTGGGTGGTTTGCATGAACTCTGTGGCACCAATTGCTCCGCTCCGTGACACCGATCCTGCTGGCTGGCGGAATCCAGACTGCAGCGCCTGAGCAGAGCACAGGCAGTGGAAGAAGTACAAAAGTTCTTGGGATCCCAGCGTAAGAAGGACATGGGACTGCTGGACCAAGTCCAAAGGAGCCCACAAAGCTGATAAGGAGACTGACACATCTTCCCTATGGGGACAGGCTGAGAGAATTGGGGCTGTTCACCCTGGAGAAGAGAAGGTTGTATAGAGACCTCACATCACCTGCCAGGATCTGAAGGGGCTACAAGGAAGCCTGAGAACAACTCTGCATCAGGAAATGGGAAATGTAGTGACAGGACAACATGGAATGGGCTCCAACTGAGAGAGGGGAAATTTAGATTTGACATTAGGAAGAAAGTCCTGGCTATGAGGGTGGTGAGGCCCTGGCACAGGTTGCCCAGAGAAGCTATTGCTGCCCCATCCCTGAAAGTGTCCAAGACCAGGCTGGATGGGGCTTGGAGTAACCTGGTCTAATGGAAGGTGCCCCTGCCCATGGCAGGGAGCTGAAATGAGATAATCTATAAGGTCCCTTCCAATCCAAACCTTTCTAAGATTCTATGAAAATGTGCAAGGCAAAAAATAGGCTGTGGCATTTGTAGACATTTACTCCAGATTCAGGTTTCTGTTAACTAGAAATAAAAAGTTTAAATGGACACTAGTCTGGGGAGAAGGAACAGCAGTGTGAGGGTAATTTAAAGCATATATGCACTGTGCCTCTTAGCCACCAAAATAAATAGCTCTATTTCTTTCTAACAATCTCTGTGCACAAGCTCAGCAGCATTGTGGCACAGCCAGGACTCTTCTGCTTGTGGATCCCATGCGGGAGGGGGATCTGGCACAGAACAGGGGACACTGCCAAGTTCGACCCATCTTCCTGCCTCTCTGCTATCAGAGGTTAAGGTTTTAAGTGAATGTCATTATTTTCCTCCTAGTCCTTCCCTTGTAAAATAATTTGAAGGTATCTTGATTTAGCAGAAAAACAAATCTCTTCAGAAACAAATAGTCCCAAGAAGGAGCAATGAAATCTGCTTTCAAGGAAGCAAGTGTGTTACTGCAGATCATAGGCTGGCATTTAAGTTCTGCATAAATCCTCCAGGTATGTGGCAGTGATATCCATGTGATAAATTACATTTATCATGCACTTCTGACCATCTCACCTGCACTCACTCCCTCAGCGAGGAAATGTTAACATTCCCCATCTTTCATCACTTTCAAACAGCTGCCATTAAAAAAACACAACTTCCCCAAAACCACAACAAAGAATTCCACATCTTCCCAGAGATAACATTATCTTTTGCTTTTGAAATGGGAGGTTTTCCCTAAATTATGTTGGCACAAAATCCAGGTTTCGGGGGCGGGATGTTCAATCAGCCTTAAGAGCATGTAATTAAAGTTAACTATTGGAGCAGAAATGGAACCAAACATTCCTGGGAAGTACCAGTAGATCTGCAGAGATATATAGTGTAAGAAATCGCTCAGAGGGCAGTGAGGCCCTGGCACAGGCTGGCCAGAGCAGCTGTGGCTACCCCATCACTGGAAGTGTCCAAGGCCAGGCTGGATGAGTTTTAGAGCAACCTGGGCTAGTGGAAGGTGTCCCTGCCCACGGCAGGGGGTTGGAAGAGGACTGTCCTTAAGGTTTCTTATGAACCCAAGTCATTCTATGATTCTATGATTATTCTAGAAATTACAACATGTGTTTGCATCAGTGGAAATATGAGGGTTCCAGATTTCTATCTGTAAATACACACAGTATTTGTTTCTTGTGCAAGAAACTGCCAAGGTATTCATCTTTGAAAGTCATAAACAAAATGAGGACAAATTAAAACACAGCTGCTCCACTCTGAGATATGTTGTTATTAGTCCTGAAATTGGAAACGACGAACCATCTCCAACCCTCCCAAAACACAAGATATCTCACACCATCCCTGTCATGGAACTCCTGAAGGGAGCAGACACGGCTGTCCTATCTGCTATACACAACAGTTTAACACTTAACTTCCCCCATAAATGGTAATGAAAAGGCTAAACTTAAATATTGTTTTCCCTATAACCAGCAACATGTACAACAATGTGGCTGCTGTGAGAAGATTACGAGGAGAGAAAATCGACAGAAAAATGTAAACTCAAAAACCCACCACTTTAGCAGTGAGAGCTTTGCTTCTTATTAGTTTCCTGCCTCCCTTCCTTCACATTACTCTTTGTTATTGAGTAGAATGATTTTTTTAAAATAAGGTGCAAAGGCATTTTCACACCTCTACCTAAAACTAGGTTAAGTCTCCACACTAATTACGCATTATTAATGAGTTCAGCAGTTGAGACCAGGCTGGTTAGGGAAGGGACACAGGTCTGCACGTTGTGTATGGATGCATGCCTGTGTTCAGCATGGATATGATGCTGCCAGGGGCTGAACTCTCTTATTTGCAGAAGTAGAATGCTTAACACTGAAAATCATAGTCTACAATGCCATCCTTTTCTTCTAGTTATTTCTTTTCTCCGTAAAAGTGTTTGTAGGGTTTGTGTTGGGGTTTTTTTTTGGTTTTCATTTAATACTGAAATCCACAAAAATATTATACATTCCAGTCCCTGTTTTCTGGACTCTTCCCAGGTGTGCTTCATTACAAACACCAGTATCAGCTCAATAACATTTCTTTCTCTATTAAGTAAGCCGCCTGGCCTCCCTGACACAGACTGGGAGGTGATAAAAAGTTTTAGCTACACAAAACACACTAGTTATGCACCAGATTATCGTGTCTGTTTGTTGGTTTAAAGTTATCCTCTTCCACTGGTGGCATCATTGCTAGGGATCATTCCCTCCACAGCAGAGCTGGCACAGGGACACATAACCACATTTTCGCTGCAAATTAGAGAGGAAGAGCTTACTTGGGCACCACTGACGCTCCCTGCTGCCCTCACTGCTGCTCTACAGGGACAGCTTTACTCTTTGCAAAATAGGTCTCAAAAAGCAAGTTGACAAATTAAACATAATAAACATAAACTGGCAATCAGTGCCAGTTTAACATGCTGGGCTTTCACTGGCCTCTACAGCAAGAGCTTTTGGAGACATGCAGCTCTGCACTCCAGCTCCTCCAGGCTGAACTGTGCAGGTGAAGCACAGGCACATGAGAGTCATCCTCGGACACCAACTCCACAATAAAGTGGCAAAACCACAAAAAATCCCCAAACAATGTTAGAGTCAAGGTCTAAGAATTTGCAGCCAGAATGGTAAGAGTCTTAAAAATATACATTTTGTTTTAAATTAATTCTATAGAATAACAAAATCATTAAGGTTGGAAACATCCTTTCAGATCAAGTCCATCTATCACCTCAGCACCACCACCATGTTCACCATTAAACCATGTGCCCAAGTACAACATCCACATGTTTTCTGAACACTTCCAGGAATGGTGATTCTATCACTACCCTGGGCAGTCTGTTCCAGTCCCTGACCACCCCTTCTGTGGCCAGGGAAGAAATTTTTTCCCTAATATCCAGTCCAAACTTCTCTTGGCACAACTCGAGGCTGTTTCCTCTCATCCTGTCCCTTGTTCCCTTGGGAGCAGAGCCTGACCCCCATTCTGGCTGTCCCCTCCTGTCAGGGAGTTGTGCAGAGCCCGAAGGCTCCCCCTGAGCCTCCTTTTCTCCAGGCTGAGCCCCTTTCCCAGCTCCCTCAGCTGCTCCTGGTGCTCCAGCCTCTTTCTCAGCTCCGTTCCCTTCTCTGGGCACGTTCCAGCCCCCAATGCCTTTTTTGTCATGTTCCCTGATCTCATCTAAAGTACAGAGCTGCTAACGATGTCTGTTCTGCACTCCTTAACACAAGACACTATACATACTGTTACATAAAATTTCTAGGTCTAAGTAACTTTCAGAGAAGCAAATACTTGTATAAAAGCAGCACACAACGAAAAAAAACCAACACTACACTTTCCATCCTTGCTCTGGTTTAGATCTGTGTGGGAACATGTGGACATAAAGCCAACTCAGACTGACTTTTATTAAGAAGTGCATAAAGAACAGATTTTGCACAAATTCTGATAATTTCTGGTTAAAAGCCTTTTATTTGAAAGTATTATTCAAGCCGTAAATATGCCCGCCTGTGGGATGAGTGTGCACTAAACCAATTCTTAACAGACCTATTAATTGCTTCAGACTGTAAGTTTGTGGAGCCACTTTGATTCTCAAGTTTCTAGCTGGCAGGAAAAACAAGGCCTGATTGTGTCAGAGTTGAGCTGCTGAAGAGATCAGTGTTTTACAAGGGGTGTAAAAATGGTTCACAGTTACTAAAATAGAAATCTTCATTTGCTTTTCAAGGAGGGAGGAAGGAGCACTTATAACTTAGAGTTTAGCAATGGGTAATTAAGAAATACACCAATAAATTAATCTTCCCAGGACATTTTCTGGCTTGTGGAAAGACAGTAAAAGACATCTGGGAATTTTCTAGCTGTAAGTTCCTTGCAAGTTGGATCTTGCTGGATATGGTTTTAATCCTGAGCATAGTTTGAATCCTGAAATTATGTAACATATTCTCCTACGTGAACACCAAAGATGCTATTTTCCTTCTGGATTTTTTTTTTAAGATGGTCAAAACACATATTCTATAGGACATGCTGCTTTATCAGCTCAGGTTTGCCCTGAAATACCCTTGTAAGGAGAATGTTACCAAAATTAGTTGATTCAAAGCCTTACCACAGGATTACAGAACAGTTTGGGTTGGAAGGGACCTTAAAGATCATCTCTTTCCCCCTCTGCCATGGGCAGGGACACCTTCAACTAAACCAGGCTGCTGCAAGCTGTGTCCAACCTGGCCTGGTCAGGTCAACAAGCAAAAAGAACAAAGTTTACTGCCTTTTGAGTAGTTTTTTTAGTTACCCTGATAACCACTTGCCCTGATGAAAGGGTTTTATACTCACCAGCATCCAGACTCCCGGTAGCTGCAGTCCAGCCCATGACGGGGGGAATGGCCCCAACAACAGCTCCCACCCATGTGTTAGCAATGCTCATTCTCTTCAGGGGTGTGTAACAGCACGTGTACAGGAAGATGTTGAAGGCTCCCAGGGCCCCGGTGAGAGGGTTCACTCCCAGTGTGAGCAGGACAATTCCTGGGATTCCGCAGGAGGCAGCAAAGCAGACAGCGAGCAGGGGGCTGTGGGGAGACGTGTGGCACATGCTGAGCAGGAGCTGGCCTTAAAGAATGGCTGTTGTCCCTTTCCTCTGGTCTCCCTCCCAAAATCAAGACTGAATTTTTGTTATTGTTTTACTCAGCCATCTTAAATTGTTTGAACCCATCCCAACAAAAGCCCTTCCAAAATGTTAAGGCAATCTTGCTACAGCTCTGCAATGGAGGTGATTCTTAATCTTGTGATCACTGTGTTCACCACATAAATCCAAGCTCTGCAGGTAACAGCAAAGTGTTCTCCCTTGTGGAGAACTGCTGCTTTCAGCAGATCTTCCTCCCTGATTTTAATTTTAGTAAATTTAAACCTCTGGAAAAAGACTCAGAGTTTAGAGTAAACTAAAATGGTTGCAGTTTGTTACATTTTTAACTGATTGCAGTTATTCAATGGATCCTTCAAAATGCAACAGGGTTAGACACAAAATTAGGAAGCATTTATGAGAAAAAGAGCACATTGAATAATTTTGAAATTACATCAATAGGAATAAAGTATTCTTTGACTTAACTGAAAAAAAGTCTGAATGTTCTACACCCCCATTTATCTGATGCACTGTACTAAGCAGAGGGAGCACACCAAAACAATGCTAGCAGCAGAATCAAAACTGGCTATCTTGTAAGCATGACTGAAATTGACTGAAGATATTTTAGGTTTGGCTGAAAGCAGCAAACAACCGAGATGCAAATTATCTCTGTGCATTTCTACTGCTCATCAGCTGAGAGTTCAGGGAAGGTTGGAAACTCAAAACCTGTCAGAAAATGGTTGGAGCTACGTAAACTTCTGCTAATAAATTACACAATAAACATCAAAATAGGATGAACAAGGATTTTTTGTTTCGCTACTGGAACCATACTTGACAGGCAGCACAATGCCACAACCCTAAGGAAGCTTTAGTTATGGTTCCTTGTGCCAGATCAACATGTTTGCTGCTGGGGGGCATCTCCTCTTGTGTGCCTGTTTGAGGCGTTTGGTATAACAAGAAGAGAGAACTAAAAGCCTCTAAGAAATAATGTGATGTGGGCAACCTCTGGAAAGGAGGAAAATGCCATTACATTAGTTGTATTTAGTAACCCATGTGATTAAATACACACTCATAGTCATCCATGTAAAAACAAAATACATGTGCTTGCAACAAAGGTTTCTGCGTGGAGTTTAGCTTTATGCTTTTTGTCTAATTGAAAACTATGCAGCCTTCGCATTCTATGATCTACTCTGCCCTCTGGTCAAATCCTTAACCCTAAAATACGTGTTGCAAGCACTGCTCCAACCTTCATAAGAAAATAAGAAAAAATTGCTGGTGGGGATGAATTTTATGGGAGTTTTATCAGCAAAAAATCCTACTATTCAAATTTTGGTATTAGTTTGTTAGACCAGTACAGTAGAGAGATCCTAAATACCTGGAAGAAGTAAAATGAGCAAATCTTATGCTAAAAATCTGCCTTTAATTCAAACTAAGTAATTTTACCCAGCTTTTCCAAACCATCAACAGATTTCAGGTAACACAGTGTGCACAGAGCACATTTCAGCTCAGCGTTACCAGCCCTGGTGTTACCAATACAGTAGGAGACGAGGGAGGGTACACCACTGCCTTTTACTGACAATGAGATGTATAAAATTTGAGGCTGTATTCAGGAAAGGAGCCATGTGGAGCTGTCCCCTCTGGTTCTGCAGCCTGTGGTGCTCCTTTGCAGAAAGACAGCAAAACACAATCTGTACTGCCAATGGTCCCAATGCCAACCACAAATGCCAGAGTACCTTGTAGATGTTACCCCTCTGTAGTGAAACCCTGACTGGGCTTCGTTACACAAATCTATCTCGACTGATTCTTGAATAAAATACAGTCAGACAGTAAACACCAGATTCACACAATACTCACTCTCAAGGTGACAAAAGACCCGTGTGACCCTACGAGGCTGGGCTGCACATATCTGCCCTGCAGGGCTCACAGACAGAAATGAGGGCACAGTTTGATCTAATCAGGAGTGAAGATTTATCTGTGTCTCCATTTCAAACAAACACGACCTACCATGAGCAGGCACCAGCCTTTCATGTCTCTTCTCAGACAGAAAGGCAAAGGGTAGAAGTGTAAAACCTTCCTCCATGGATGAACCCTGTTTTGCCTCTCCCCCACATTGCTTCTCCGCTTCCCCGACAGCCCTCAGCGCCAGCCCTGGTCTCAGATGTCTGCTGCCTTCATTTCCAACTAATGGATCAGAAAAATACCTTTAAAAAATAAGGCTTTATCAAAACGGAGGTGTGAAGTTATGTGGCTGAGACCTTCAAAAGATTTGCTGTGATCCTGGTAGATGAGAACACATATTTGTTTCTTAGTTTCTTCCTTTTTGCCTCTTTAAGGGAAGTTCCTGGAGGCACAGTACATAACCATAGAATCACAAAATGGTTTTGTTGAGAGAGACATTAAAGCCCACCTTATTTCAATCCCTTTCTGAAAGGCAGGAACATCTTCCACTAAACCAGGTTGCTCCAAGACCCATCCAACCTGGCTTTGAACACTTCCAAGGGTGGGGCAGCCACAGCTTCTCTGGGCGATTTGAGGCAGTTTGACTAGTGTCTATAATTGTCCTAATGCTCTCAGGGGAGGGCTTAAAGTCAATTGGGTGGTTCCTCTTAAGCAGCTGAGCCACTTTACTTTCAGACATCCTGAAAGCATCACATTTTCGACTTCCCTCTAGTGTTTCCTCAACAAAGAAGAGTAATTGGTTCTGACTTACAAAGGCCTGTTCCTAAAACTCAAACTGAGATTCTGAAGTCAAACTGTGATCTGATGAGTCAGCTTATTTCTGCCTCTTAAAATACTACTTGGCATCACACAGACTGCAATCAGAAATCAAGACTTTTCTTTCATGGTGAGACATGAGGTAGAAGAGAATTCAACTCAATCTCATGTAAACTTGTCATGTTTATAAGGTTTAGGAGAAGTATAAGCAACTCCTTACTGCGAAAAAGAAAATATTTGAGGAAAATGTAGAGCGATTCCAGTCACTGGTGATGCTCTTTCTGCTTCAGTGACACTGCAGATTTTAAGACAAGACTGAGCCTAGGTTTAAATCACAGCAGTTTAAAGGGTAATCTGACTACTACTAGTTTATATCTTCTAGGGACCAGTGTGCATGTCCATGCTCACGTTGTTTGTCAGTACTCAGGTACATGGGGTGATGTTCACTAATTTGATGCAGTCTCCATTGCCAGGCTGCCCACATCTCATCAAGGAACCACAGGAGACCAGCATCTCATCCTGGACCAGGAGAAAGCCTGAAACACTGAACTGTCACTGAATTTACCCCACCACCCAATGTTCACACAGTTCCTCCCACTACAGCCTCATGTCACCATGCAGCCCACGTCAGCCTTGGGTAACCCAATGCCAGGGAATTCTCACATGGTGCTCAAAAGTGGTGGAGGGGTCTCTGATGGTTTCTTCTTCCTTAAACCATCTCATGCAGTAAGTGCAGGCTGGTGACAGATGTTGGTACATACACCCCATTTCACTTGGGCATTCATGTTTGCTGAGGGAATCGCTCCCGTGGGAAAAAAAGGCAATCTTCCATTGGAAAACTGGCCAAGGAGCTAGCTCAGAAAGCAAACATCTTGAGTAAGAAACTAGGTTTTATGATGGATTCTTAGGAGGAGTTGGTTTCAGTAATTTGGCTGATTAAAATCAGGCTTTGGAAAAATGCTACAAGTGCCAAGTAAGTTCTCTTCAAATTTCAACTCTAAAATAACCAGTATGTCACCACATAGGGAACCTCCTAAAGGCAAACCAAAACCTAGTAGTTCTGCCTTGTCCCTCTTCTCTCCTCTACTGACAACAAATATGCCAAAATCTACTTAATAAAAGTGCTAAAAGACATCCACCTTCAACTAAAAGCTTTTGAGAATTTCAGCTTGACTAGTGAATAATCAAACTTTTCCTGATGCAAATGGAGTGTGTTGTCATTTCTTTCCCAGTGAGTTCACCCAAGAGAGCCCCACCCCAGTCACACTCCACTGAGAGCATCCAAGAGGAGCACGAGAAGCAGGAGGAAGGCCCACACTCTCCTCATTCAACTCTGGAGAGATGCTGTTGGTTGGGCTGGGGAGGATTGCTCAAGGACAGCCCAGAGGCACTGAGGGGAATGGGAACATGCAGAAGCAATTCCAAATCGGTGCTATTCAGGTATCCCTGACACACATGACCACGAGACATCCACGTGGACCCTCATCCAGAGAAGTGAGGAGGCCTTGGATGACACAGCAGCATATTCTAATTCATGTAATAAATGAATTATATCATGCAATAATATAACCTCCAAACCAGTTACCACTTACAGATGTTCTGGTTATACGTAAATAATAAGCTTACACACATGTGCAGGAAATAGATTTATTTAACAGGCTCCAGAACCATGGATAATAGTACTTACTGACTCACAGCCTTACTTGGAAAAATTAAGAGGTGAAAACAAATCGAAACATTTGCCTGTCCATAAAATTAATGTAGTATTTTACCTATTCCACAGCAGCATTATCAAGCTTCATGTCTGTAATGATCAACAGTGGGACTACTTACACAGGCTTTTCTGTGCTGATTTTGCCAAAACATTTTGTGAAGACAACTGTCAGAGTTTGAACTACAACCTAAAAAACAGTGTTAAAAATGGGGCAAAAGTTAAATGAATTTTTAAAAAAAACCAAAAAACCCCAACAAAGAACAAGACACTATTCCCTCTTAAGACCTATGAATACTTGAAAATATGGAAATTCCTGCATTCAGCATCTAATGCTTTAACCTATTTCTGTGAATAGACTGACACTCCCATACAAGTATAGACACAAAGCACATATGAATCCTGAATAGGTGCATTCAATCAACCAGCAGTTCTATGCAATTCATGTTCAGATGTTATGTAAATACATAAGAAACTTAATCTGTGACCATGTGTTAATGGGAAACTGGGCACACCGAACATATTTACATAAAAGCAAGTGAAGTGTAAGTGCATATATTTGAAAATTAAATTCAAAGCCTAATACAAAAGGTAATAAACCCTGTCTTCTCCCTGTCTGTCAAAAACCCTTCATAGACATGTCACCCACTTCTAAAAGGGTAAACTAAAAAAACCCCAAACAACAATGCTCTTTTGTTTAGCCACAGCATGCCTGGAGTACCTTAATGGATTGGAACATTTAAATTCCCAGTTGATTATTCTGTATTAGATCTCATTAGTATGGGGGACAACTGTCCCTCAAGCCACAAGACCAGGGGTCCGTTCTGCCAAATGCAGGGTGATGCTCTAAAATAAACAGAGCAGGGATGGTGAAGGAAGGATCTAGGCATGGGCTTGTGGGACAGGGAGCATGGAAAGAGAAGAAACTTTATTTAGAGTAATTTCCATATCCAAATGAATACATATCCTTGTGTTCCTCTGTGTGAGATTTTAGTAACAGCAAATACTCTGCACAGACTCTGCCCTTTAAATAAACTGCAATTTACCTACTTTTTGATGAGACAAAAACTGGGTTTGGGTTTTGGTGAGTTTTCTGTGTCATCCAAGACACAGGTTCAGCAAGACCACTGTGCTTCCCCTTGCTCACCCACAGAAATGGTACTAAATTATCCCTGACTTCAGCATCTTCCATGGTGGCAGGTAAATAATGCTGAGACAATAGAGGTGAGACTGATGGTTCAGATTAATTTCAATATTGCTACTCTGGGTCGAAATTCTATCTGCATATAGTGTCAAAATAATGTGTTGTAATAAGAATAGGGATAGCCTGGACCAGGTTCCTGCACAAATGGGATGAAAGTAGCAGGAGCTCAAGAGAAGTTATTTTGGCAGACAAAGAACACAAGTGTGATCTTCATCTGCAACTACATTTCAGCATTACAAGCAGAGATACAAGTCCAGTGCTGTTCCAAAACCATAATTAAAATCAGATTTCAGGAGGAAGCATCATAAATTGCTTATCATTTCTGGAATCTCTAGGTACTAAAAATGTCCCCAGACTACTCGTCAGTATGAAGCTGCTGGAGAAAGCCCCCTCCTCTTTTCCCTAATTCTTTCCAGGTCAGCAGTAAGTTCTTAAGGCTTCTGAAGCCACTTAAAAATTCAGACAAAAGCATCAGTCTGAAGGCTTCATCCTTTTCCAACAGCAATGAGAGGTTACACAAACAGAAGTTCAACTACCACCCCTTTGATGGTTTCTGTGGCTGCAGAAGCCCACAGCCATGAAGGGGAAAGGATGTCCATGGAGATTTCTACCTACACCCATGCAGAAAACCATACTCCTTCTTAGCTACTGGTTTAGTTTTGCTCATCTCCTGGCATCTTCTCAATTCCTGCATCCAGGCAACACTAAGAATTGCTGAAAACAAGTCCCAGGGCAGGAGCTATGCCTGTGGTCAGCATGACTGTCCTACAGTACTGGGCTATGGCTTGATCATCTCCCTCAGTGGGAGAAGCATCAGCCAAAAGTATTTTTTTTAATCTTGTATTTATTTTCTTTAAGATCAGCACCCAAGAACTGCTGAACTCTGCTCAGCAGCTTTTAGAGATCCACCAGAAAAATCAGGAAAGGCCATCAACTGCAGGAGTTAGAGCAGGCAATCCCATCCCATCTGGAGAAGACAGAAAAGAGCCAAGGGTGTTATGAAGACAATAAGAAGCCTTCCTGCTCCCAGAGCTGAGCTAACAGGGATGCTGGTCCATCTACTTCCAGCACACATCTGGACTGCATTTGTGTCATTTCCAGCCCTGCTTCCTCTGATGGACTGAACTGGCAATCGGGTCATCTGCTGGAGAAAGTGCTGCCAACTCAGCTGACTGCAAGAAAGAAGCCAGAAGGCTAGAAAAGGCACATTTTGCCCCAAATAGCAACGGTAACATCCCTGAAATTATTTTTGACAGAAGGTTAAAAAAATCCTCTCACACAGTTTCTGTGTTTGAGGTAAGGCCCAGAGCATTTAAAAGAAATCAGTAATCATGGCAGAATGCTGAATTATGCCAATCTACCAACTCTGAAACTAAATTTTAACTTTCCACACAAATCCTTTCAGGCTGTGTATTTATATATTTAGTAATAAAAACCATATCCATGACCACTGTCAGCTGTAAAAGTTCTATCATAATAGCAACGTTACTAATGGGAACTGGAACTGAAACAACATTGCGTGGATCAGTAGCTTCATTGCTGATGACTTTACTAAAATTATTCTAAATTTTTTTTTACAGAAAAGATTAGATAAAACTCTCAAAGAGCTCTACAGACAGACTGAGGATGCATCTGATAGAAAAAACATCCACATTCAGATGTGAGATTCTGAACCAAAGTGGTTACATGATGACCTGATCTACTGGGCGGCATCCCTGTCCATGGCAGAGGGGTTGCAATCAGATGGTCTAAGGTCCCCCCAACACAAACCATTCTGGGATTCTGTAATACAACATGACCCCTAATTAGTATCGTTTTGAGGCTGTGGTTTTTAAGGACTCAAAGCAAAATATTTTTATGTTCAACTACAACTTTTAATTACAGATTGGATTAGTCTCAAGGAAAGATTTCTTTCCAATTAAAAGGAAAAAAATAGCTGTAACACTGGCAGAATGGACATACTGCCAGACCTCTATTTCTTTCATGTATTTCTGATTCAGCATCAGTCAGGAGCTTTACTTAACACAAGCAATTCATGCTCTCACTTTTGATACTCTCTTTTACAGGTACATTATGAAAAGCCCAAGAACCTGCTGACTGAAGCTTAAACTTGCAAAGTACCAGAATTATATTAAACTGAACAATATGTATCAATGAGCTAAAATGGTACTATTTTAAGGGAGAAAATGTTGAGAAAGATCTTAATAGATATTAATTTATTCTCTTTCAGTCATGCAAGAAATTTCATCAGTCATGACAAGGGATGAAGGATGATGCAGTTTAAAACTAAAACGTGAGACTAAACTATACTTTTAATTGAGAATTCAATTTTTCTCCATCAACTGCAAATACCAGAACACAGCTTGTCTACCATTTAACACTGAAGAAAGACAAACAAATGGGGAGCTTCGGCAAGTCTTTCTTTTTTTTCTCAATGAATTATTTAATTTTGTCTTCACAAGTTAAGAAGTAGTATCTACATTCTGTCAGTGTCTGGTATTTCATCCCCAAAAACACGTTGCTGTGGCAGATCAGACCCTATATGTACTTACAAGTATTGAATTTTATATCAAATCCCCTTTAACTGGGTGTGCCACGATGTTTAAGACTGCCAGAACACACTTGTTGCAATTCTGCCCACTTGTGTTTTTTTAAGTGTCTTTTTTGTGATTTGATTTCTGGTAATGACTATGATAAAGATGTTGCTAATCTCAGATTGGACAGTACTTTTCCCCGAACATGAAAAAAAAAAAAAACCAAACCGAGCAAAATAATAGAAAAGTTCTAAACCTAACTTGTAACATAAAATCTGAGCTGAGGAAGAAATCAGTGTTAAGAGGAAGTATGAGAGTGGTAGGTGCTCCCCAAAAATCTAAGGAGCTGGGTTAACAGGGAGCATTTAAGCACATTTAAACACCACAACAGTTGTGTCTGCAGAAAAAGAGTTTACAGACTCAATCCTCAAGTAAACCTCTTTAAAATTCAAATCTCTCTGAAAGGAATCACCCCTAACACCTTCTCTTTGTCCATAGGGCCCAACCAGGCCCATCAGCACCAATCTGGACGTGAGTTTGAATGACAGCTGGACCATCCATAGGGAAACAGGGAAGGATTCAATGAGTGATGTTTAAATCTCCCAAGGAGTGTCATACAGTGAGAACTTGGCGTAAATGGAATTCAGTGATGGATAAACATGTATCACTGGCTAAGTCTCATCATGGAGTTGCCTTTTTGAGTTTTGCCTCTAAACTGCCACCAGCTCCGGCTTTGCCACCAAATATACTTGCTCAGAAGTGTATTTAGTGTAAATAAACACAGACTACGATAAAATACTGCCTGTCTGTGTCAATTCAACTCTCTCCCAAAGAAGAAACAGACCAAGCATGTAGCCCAGACCGCCCTGCCACAGGTGTGTATCATTGCATAAAAGCATAATCAATACCGTATTTTACAAAGTCGGGGCAATTTGTTCCCCTCACTCCTCAAGAACCCAAGCAGCAGATGCTCCATCTCCCAGGCCAGATGGAGGTGCTTTAAAACTATCATAAACAAACAGAGCTGATTTAAAAGAATCATTTCATCCTGAAAGGGACACATCTCTCTTTTTCATGCTTGAGTAAATCAAAACTGGCTTGATTGATTTTGCTGAAGGTTTTGCTAAGGTGATGCAAGAATTTCAACTCAGCCAAGGAAGAAGAGATCAAGAGTCCCACCCTCAGCATCGAGCTTTCTCCTACACATCTGCTGCTCTCATTTTGACCAGTTTAACTCCCTGCAAATTATACCAGGATCTGGTTTTTTCATGCTTTCATGAGCCTGCCCTGAGGTCTGAGCCCAAGTCTGGGATGAGATAACTCAGTGCTCCATGGGGAGACTTGCAGTTCAGACAAAAATAAAACCTTTATGGTGCCCTTTGTTATTAAGCAGACACTCCAACTGGGCCTCATCACTTCACTTGGAAGTAAAGAATTACAAATGAAAAGGACCTATACTTACAAAATGTTTATGCTCTTATTACACTTGATATCCACACCAGAATGTTAATCATAACAACCCTGAGCAACCCTGCGGAGTGTCAACACGCCTGTGGTATATGGCTTCATTAGGTAGGAGTGAAAGGGTGACTAATAATATTCACAGCTTCCCCACAGTCATGAAAATGTAAATATTTTTTTAAAGTGCTTACAAGACAAACCTACAGTAAATCTGAAAAATGTCCCCCATAATATTTAAACTAAATCCTCCTCCTCAATCTAACCTTAGAGCATGGCAGCTAAGTGATCCATTCATTCTACTTCAAAATCTCAGTTCTCTCTTTAAGAGCCAGACACCACCTGACTAACAGGACGGATAATTTGATCTCTCCAGAAACATTTTTCTGGTTTAAAATGATTAAATATAACATGTATTCTGCTGAGCCCTCAGCCAACATTTGGAAAGCAGTGGTAAAGAAGTCTCAGGCCAGATCTCAATCCCATTCAGACAGAGAAAACTGACGTTCTAAGGCATTTATCAAACCTGCTCTTCAAAAAACAGAAGAGAAAAGACAGGCCCGTCATCTCAGCATAGGAACACTGCTTCTAAATACATTTCCAGGAGCAATGAAAATTAAGGGATTAAGTTATTCCCTACAGCAAAAGAGAGCAGGCCAAGAAGCAAAGGTCTGCCATGGGAAGAGGATCAGTCTCTAGACACCAGCCAGCAGAAGAGCAATGGAGCAGATTGAGCCTGACAAATTTCAAGCTCAGCCAGATCCTTTCTGCCCATCTGCATATTCCCCTGCACCACTGCAAACATGCCTTTGACAGCCACAGCATGGGAACACTCTATAGAGAACTCTTATCTGCCAAGTCTCATGTCAGAGGTGTAGGGGATGAGGATGGCTGTATTTTGGGATTCCTGTATTATTATCTAGGTAGATTACCTACAGCCACGATCTGGAGTTATGGAGTTTTTTAATGGAAAAACAAAACTAAAAACCCTTCATATACCATCAAAGTGCATGAATAGAACAATATTGTCACACAGGCAGCAATAGGAGTCACTCCTATTGCTGCCTGTGTCACTGTGGCTCCTTTCCAGCATTATTTATCATTTTATATTCCTTGTGATTTTACATCCCTAGCAAAAAAAGAACTAAATAAAGCATATCAAAGCGGTTCTCCACATATCTCAACCTCAGGAATGCAGCTTTTCTAGTCACAGAGACCAGAGAGCAAGCATCTGTGTTCACACAGCTAATTAAAGTGCAAGAAAAACCTCTTTTATATCTGACTTACGGAGCTGATAACATATAAGTTATAACTTGTATGAGACATGATAAACTCTGTCCTTCACAGAGAGAAATGCACTTCTAACATGACTCACTGTAAACAGATCTCAGGGTATAGCAGCTTCTAATCAGAGGCAGCTCCATAATGGACTTGTTGAGCAGTGACATTTCCTACACCACTTGGCACAGGGTGAATGATGACGCTGTTGTGGTTAAACCAGATAAGGTTCAATACTAATACAGGGAACAAAGTGTTGGGGTTTTGACTGCATTAAGCCTGAATTTACAAACACAAAACTGAAACGTTTGGCAGACATGGAAGAAGAGCCATCAGGAGAACACTGCACCAAAGGTGGGGAAAGGATCTTGCGCTTTGAGCTTAAATGCTGTTTGTTTATAAAAACTCACTTTAACATCACCTTTGGAGAAAATGACTCATCACTAGTCAGTCAAAGAAGAAAAGAGCAATGGCTGCAGTCAATGTCCAAGAGGCCCATTCATATTAGACACAAAAATGGCAGGATTAGTGCACAATGGCTCAGCTCCCTCCAGCTCCTGTGGGCTCTTCCCCCGCAGCGAGGAGCTGACATGACAGGATAAGACAACTCCATTAGGAGCCCCTATCACTTCTCTGCAGTGCTCTCCACAAGCAGATGGAGCAGCTATTTAGTCAAATGCACCGTGACTCCAGCTTTATACATGAGCATGTGGGATGTTTCCTAATGTGGGGCAAGGCACAGTGTACTCTGATTTATCAACTGTCCCGCATGCAATTAAAGATGCAGATAAATAATATGGGGGTAACTTTTTCAGGCTGAGCTGAAAAGCAGCAAGGCATGAGGGGTCAAGTGTTTCTACAAGATTTATATTTACCAAACAGAGCTGCCTGCAAAGGAATGTCTGTGTTGAGCTGTGGCAGAATGAGGCCTGGGTAGGAGTGAGCTGGAGAACCAGCAATTGCTTCATTTCAACTGAAACAAATTTAAATGTGGAGTTAATTAAAAAACCCTCTTTATTGCCCTAAGAAACAAAATATACATGTAGTTAGAGCCATATAATTTCCTCCTAACACACATTTTGATCTGAGGATAATGCGCAGTATGACCATTTTTCTGTGCATTCTACAAAAGGCCTCTAATACCTTAGAACCACTTAATCAACATCCTATGCAGGCAGTGTAGGCAGAACAGACAATTGAAATATAAGTACTGGCATCCATACCCCCTTTGGGAGAGAGTCACAGTAAGCATAATATCATGGCATTAGGCCATCCTTTGATGTGGGTTTTAGTCTTGTTAAATGATGTTTTAGCCCCAAGGTTTCTCCCCCCACACCTCTCCGTGACATGGCCATGCCAGAAAAAAAATTTTAAAATACCCCACTGTTCAAAAGGCAAGAAGTACATTTTTACAAGCAATTGTACATGTCAAAAATATAAAGCTGCCTTTTTAATTTCTTGTTTACCAAACACAGTTCCTGTGAAAACACAGCGTGGAAAAAAAAATGAAGGCAGGAAGATGGTGGTGGGGAAGGAATGCATTTACTTGTTTTTAAATAATAAAGCCTGAATACAAGCAGGATAAGAAATTCTTGAAAAGGCTGCTGTGATGCTTTGAATTGTGCCCTGTTTAAACAAGAGGAAAGCCTCCCACTGAAAAAAGAAACATTTTTATCATTCAAAAAGATCTCAAGGCAGTCCCTTTAAAATGAGGTATTTTCTAAACAAAGCACCAGAATGTTCCCCTGCAGGGAATGAGCATCTGATCTCTTAAAAATGATTATTCTTGAAGAACTGTAGATTTATGGAGTTTTTGTTTTATTTGTTTTAACTTCAGTAGAATGAAACCTGCCTGAAATGACCACCCAAGGGAGCAGAGCCACTAGCTAAGCAGGGGATGAGCTCTAAAAGGGACCCAAAGTTGTACCAAGACCCTTGGGGAGGTTTTAAATCTCTGGCTTAAGAAGAGCTAGCAAAACACTTAATGCAGGTCTCCATGTAAGCCCAGGACATGGATTTTCCTTCACTTACATCCATGCAGCTCCACTAACATCAGTAGGAATGTTCCTGATTTACATTAGTGTCAAGCAAAGAAACAATCTAATTATCCACAGTGATTACAGGAGAAATTTTGTTTTAAAATGCACACATTTTTTCAGTGTGAACTGGTTTTGTGACACTTGTAATAGTAGGACTGCTACAGGCAGCAGAGTGGAAAAATTTAGCTTCACATAGAAATAGTCTAAAGTCACAATGTGCTTCTAAATAAATAAAATTTCACATGTTGCAGTTTTCTATTAGTTCATGAACATCCAACTTCCGTATCTGCAATTGTGACCACAATTCACAAATACAAGCCATTTGTGAGATACAGTACTAGCATAGGAACCCTTTTTGGTCTGATTCTTCAAGAGTTTGACTTATAGTTTAAACTGAGCCAAGTCAACACTGCACTCAGAAATAGCAATAAGCAGAAGTGTTACTGCCTCCATTAATTGCAGTAACCATCAACTGTGAACATGAGAAGTGGAAAGCTCACAGACAGAACACATCTCCTTGGGCATTGCTAAGGGAAAAGGTTAATGGGATACTTGGAAAAAATACTCATCAAACAACACCAAGATTTATTTCTGTTGAAGCATTCAAGGCATTAGCTGTGTTGTGCCGCCTTCTGCCATTTTTATAGACTTAAACTTCTTAAATGTGTATAGAAAAGTAGCTTGAGTACAAATAATCTGTGTAAGGAGAATATCAATAAATTCCACATCATGTTAGTTTTATCATAGAATCCCAGAATGGTTTGGATGGAAAGGGACCAGAAAGCTCATCTCTCTCCACCCCCTGCCATGGGCAGGGACACCTCTTACTGTTCCAAGGTGCTCCAAGCCCCGTCCAACCTGGCCTTGGACACTGCCAGGATTGGGGTAGCCACATCTTCTCTGGGCTACCTGGGCCTGGCCCTCACCACCCTCACAGGGAAGATTTTTCTTCCTAAGATCTAATCTAAATCTACTCTTTTGCAGTTTGAAGCCATTATACTGAAGGGTTTTGGTACAAGACCTGGAGCAACCAGGTCCGACCTCAGAGCTGAGACTGCTGTGAGCAGAAGGGTCTTCATCTCTCCTGAGGCTCCTTTCAGCCTGGACCACCCTCTAAAGCTACCTGTACAATGTTTCATGGTCCAGGTAAGCAAAGGAGAAGCCCCAGCTGCACTTCCAGGCAGCCATTGCTGAAGCCAAAGCCAAAGGACTGGGTACAGAAAACAGCTGTAAGTCGCAAAATAGCACAGGAGCAGAATTGAACAGTGTCTACTTGGCTGTGAATTGGTTATTTAGAACATACCGTTCAAGGTCTTTTTTTTCTTTTAAGATTAAAAACTATTCCTTTATAACTGTGAAGACCTTTATGAGTGATTAGCACAGCAGATCCAGCAGTACCCCAAGTTCGTACAATTTCCACTTTCTAGAAGAAATGTGTGCAGGTAAAGGGTGATCAAACCTGTCACTTTGTACAACATAACAGAGCAGGACACTTGTCACCCTTGAGGATGATCTCACTCAGCTACTGCAGCTCATACCAGAGATTTATCAAAATTTATCTGCAGGAAAATTAAATCCATTACCTTAAAAAGCAAGGGAATAAATCACAACCAAGAGGAAATCAGGAAAAGCTGCTGCCACTTCAGACTAATCTAAGATTGTGTGAGCACATTAAATTTTTTCTCATCAATGACGCAAAATAAATTCATAGAAGGAAACGGTATCAGCTGTTATTATAATGCAGAACACAAATACGTTCGATGAGTTTAACACTGCAGCCCAATTATAAAGAACATCTCAAGCTATTTGTATTTCCAAACAAGACTTGAGGGGTCAGAGGAGGGAGGAAGACATGGGCAGGCAGGATGATGGATGGCACTCAGTGGCACGCTGTGTCTGGGTCTACTCTTGTTTTTGCAACAGGATGTCTCTGATTACTCTCTGAATAGAGAATAAGGACGGTTATATCTCATTGCTCAAAGTGAACAATTTTTTCAGACCCTTACAAATTAAATAGAACATTGTAAAGCAAGCAGTGAATGAACTATCTGGTGTTGTTTGTCACAAATCACCCAACAGTGTCAGAAGATTCCCTGGGGGCACCAGAGGTGGGTTTGGGAGCTGGCAAATAAGGTAAATGTGCTCTTGTCCCTACGCTCAGCAGCCCCAGCTCTGCAGAAGCTGCCTGTGTCATTGCCTTTATGGATTGTCCAGCCCAAATATATAAAATATAAAGCAGGGGTACACTGAGCCCCTAAGTAATTGTCTCAGCCATCAAGATGATATAATACAGAGACTTCACAAAGGATGGAGGAAAATTACTTTTCCAAATCCCATCCTTCCAGAGATCTTTGCAGAACTGGCTCCTGGCTCACAGGGAATGATGGATGGGCCAAAGCTGCCCAACTGAGACACTTCTTGAATGTCACCAGTAAGAGAACACTCTGTCTCCAGCCAGACCTCCACACCTCAAAGTGCAGCCCTGGCCATAAAGCCTTTCTTTGAAAGCTACTGAGGCTCCTCATTGATGCCAAAGGAAACTGCAAGTCCTCAGCAACTCACAGAAAAGGGTGACACGTGGGGATTTGGGAACCACTGTGTATGCAGGGAAACGAACCCATGAGAAGGACTTGTGGTGTTTTCTCAATATGAAGGCTTCAGGCAGAAAGGAAGGGGAGAAATGTTGTTGGAAGCATGATCACTTAGAACAGACAACTGGTCTTAACCCTAAACAAACTAGGGGCTGAAGCTGCAAACAGAGGCCAAAAAGCAGAACACATGGGAATAGTTTCTCTACAAAAGCTTAACATTTCCTAACGAGCCACCTCTGTGAATTACCTTACTTAAAATGGAGACACCATCTCATCCAGGGACTGCATGACTCAGTAACTCCAAGAACCTCTCACAGGGGTTACCAGGTTGATTCTGGCCTACATTCAAAGCATGTAAGAATTCTCTTTGTGATGGTACAACCTCTATAAAAACTCTCACTGGCCTCAGTGCAGTTTTCAGTGGGCAGGAGTCACATCAAAGCCAGTACTGAAAACCTTTCCAAGGAAGAAGTGCAGAGCCAACATGATGGAGAGTTAACAGCCTTCTCTCTTCAAAAAGAATCTTAAGCTCAGGACAAAAACTGCTACCCATATTGTCCAGTTCTGTAACAATGACTATGCTGAATAAATAAAAAGCAAGGAAAACAAGAGAAAAAGAATATATTTGCAAACAGTGCAAATGAAGATGGATTAGAAAATGATGTCTGGTTTGCACTGGATAGCACAGATGTTGTAACGCAGCAGAATTTAAAAAGCAGCAAATGTTTCATTAAATGAAGCAGCGAAAGAGAAGAAAATGTCAAAACTGAAATGTCAGACAAATTTTGGGCAAGAACTCCCCAAATTCTCTGGGTTGTTTCCCAAAGCCAAGACACCAGTCTCCTATGCACAATTTATCCATCCCTGTCTTGTCTGGTTTTGACTGGTTTTAGCATAACTATTTACAGGTTTTATTTAATCAGTCAGGAAGGAAAGAGTTCAAGGAACACCATGAAGTATGTGGCAAACTACAACAAGGTTAGATCACTTGCACTGGATTATTTTCCTCTGGCACACCACAGAAGAAATAACCCTGGTCAAGGCCTGAATACTCCATGGTCTGCAGGGAGCAAGAGCAGCATTATTCAAGGGAAGTGACACTTAAAGAACTTTAAATTAGCTGTTGACAGGCAGGTAGATAGATTGACGAGTGATTGCCTAATGTCCCCAACATTACCATTTTGCGGTGAAAGCAAATATGAAGGGGGGAAGTAAGAAAACCCATGAAATACGGTTTTGCCAATCTGTGGTGCATTCAGATGACAGTGAAGTTCATTTAAGAACACTGGAAACATAAAATAAATTGCTTTCTCTGAATCCAAAGTTGACAGAAAGTTTCCTAGTTATATTTTTGACTCCAGAAGCACTGCAAGCCATGGTAGCAGACTACGATAAAAAAAAATGATAATAATAAAATAAAATCCCCCCATTATTTTTCTTCCTACTAAGTGTTCCTTCTCCCATGGCCCAAGGACCACATGCAAGGGAGGCAGAAGTACTGGTCCCCTGAACCACACAATTAAGTCTGACTTACTGTATATCCAACAGATGCCCTCACTGCAGTGGTCCCTAAAATACGTTTTTAAGTAAAATTAACTTGGGAATCTGCAATTAGCACTGTATTTAAGAACAAATCAGAACAACTTTATTGAAGTGCTCTAACTATTTACCACAAGAGTGAATTTACCCCCAAGGTCCACTTGACTATTTTGTCTCAGTTTTCTTGTAGTTTCACCTATCATGCTTTTTTTCAGTCCTCCAAAGGTGATGGATAAAACACAGAAATAAATAGGACCAACTGTTCACAGAAGCCTAAGGGAAAGCATAATTTTGTTATAAATACTCTTTGGCACAAATACTCTTTGAGTATTTATAACTCTATTTAGAGTTATTTTTGGTATAAATACTCTTTGACACCATGGAAATGCAATACTAAAATTGTTTGCTGAATCATTTATGAATTGGGCCTTCAGTTTCAGTTTGCAAATAAGCTGGAGGATTTTTATCGATGTTTTTTTCACTTTGCTTTTTTAGTTGCCAAACAGCCTTTGAGAAACTGAACTGATACATAAATCAAGAAAACAGAGGGAATGGGGAACTTTTTTATGCTAATGCAGGACTTTTTTTTGTTGGGGGGAGGAATTTACTTGTAGATGATGATAAACTTAATGATGACAAATTTTTAAATTAATTTCCTAAGATGCCACGATTGTGAGTTTTCAACCAACTAAACATGCAGAAGCAACACACGTTTTTGTGTTTGTTTGTAGATGGGAAATTTTTAAGATTTATCATTACAAAACAAAAGTTCAGTGGAACATAACTGCATGCTGCCACACCATGCATAGAGTCATCACACATGGAGAAATATGTAATAGGAAGGGAAATTCTACTGTATTGAGAAATTCAGTATTTTACAGCTGTGAGTGCCCAAATTCCTCACATGAAAGTTATAAACATGAAGAAATAGCAAGGAACAGAGAGGTGCATTTCCTTGTTAAGTGTTTTGTCTCAAAGTGCTACTTTTCGTCATCTTAAGAGGGAGAGAAACTTGAAAATAGATAAAAGGTTTATTCCTCCGTAGCCAGAGCAGGTGTGCAGTGCCTTACCTGATCTGTCCTCGCACCAGTGGTCTGTTTTTAGTCCTGTTCATATTTGAGTCAAATGGAACCTCAAAGAACTGTAATTAAAAAAAAAAAAAGGAAGAATTAGAATGAAAGGATACCGGAAAACATGCCATGCATGGAATGTCCTGTCTGCATCTGCATGTGCTTTAATCTCTGTTTTTGAAGGTTCAGGGATACAAAGAAAATGGTAAATGGGTTTTATGGAGCTTTGATAGTCTGCATTGATGCTTTTGGCATCCCCTTAGAAAGAAAATCACCCAGAGGACAAAAATAGTTTGCACAAGACCCCAAAAATACATAATTTGAAGTACAGTTTGATTCCAAGTTCTTTTCTTAACAGGTCTGACACATCTTTTAGACATACACAATTACATTTGAAGACACACACGGAAAAAATGGAATCATTATGGCTGGAAAAGATCTTTAGGATCATCCAGTCCAACCAGCACCACCACTGTGCTCACCATTAAACCACATTCTTAAGTGTCACATCCACAGGTGTCCTGAATACTTCAGGTATGGTGACTCCACCACCTTCCCTGGGCAGCCCCTTCCAATGCCTGACAAGCCTTCCAATGAAGACATTTTCCCTAATGCCCAACCAACACCTCCCCTGGCACTAGCTGAGACTGTTTCCTCTCATCCTGTCCCTGTCCCTGTGCCCTGGGAGCACAGCCTGACCCCCATTCTGGCTGCCCCCTCCTGTCAGGGAGTTGTGCAGAGCCTAAAGGTCCCCCTGAGCCTCCTTTTCTCCAGGCTGAGCCCCCCCAGCTCCCTGACTGCAGTTTTATATTAATACAAATTGTCCTTGCAAATGTTGCACTTCTGCTCTTTAAAAGACAAACACTAAGGTTTTTTCCAAGAATACCTACCTCGCCAGAACCTATAACCCACCCCAAAATCAATCAATTCTTATAAAAAGCTACTGGAACTGCTCTGAGCATCGAGTTGGAGCAGGAGGGAGTGAACACACCATATGGTGTTATTTAATGTCACAACCCAATATGACTTTAAACACGGCCTATGGAAAAATTCAGGCAGTACTATCTGCCTGCTTGGAATTCCTTCAGGCTTCTGCAGGATCTGTTTTGTAAGAATATTACTGGAAAACCTGAATGCACTTTGCCATCCAGACAAACCTAAAGCCATTCAGTTTTACATGTGCAAAACAATAACACAAGTAATAAGCAGAGATTTACTTACAGAAAGAGTAGAACGTATTTACAGAAAGAATATTTTTTACTGATGTGACTGAGGTTTTCAGGTGGGATCTCAATTATAGTAGACATGCAGGAAAAGTACCACAACAAATCATAATTAACATAAATCACCATAACAAAACAGTCAGACTCACAGTAAGCTCAGTGTAGCCAAACTGCAGACAGATTCTAGGTGATCCTACAACAAAGGACTACATGATAAAATCTATTCCAGCAAGTTGATTTAACACTTTATGCTACAAAATGCTCAATTAACAAACATTTCCATTTTGTCAGTCCATGTTACCGGTCCTGCAACTTACTGAGCACTCCCATGGCAACACCAGTGGACAGAGACCATGGGAGCAGCAGGAACCTGTCAGACCCCTTCAGATGTACATCAAAGGAAAGATGCTCAATTTCTAGTCACATGGAGTTTCCAGGAACTATCTATCCCATCTATTACCTTGACAAAATGACTATAAAACAACCAGCAATCTCTGCCTTCCAATTTATTATAGATATTCCTGAAGCAAACTCAGGCTGTTCAGCCAGGAGTTATGAGGGATGGANGGAAGGAAGGAAGGAAGGAACTTCATACATCTTCTGCTTTGCCTGAACTCTGTGGCACAGCACTGGGCAGCTCCTACAGTGATTTTTAGGCAGCTGACAGGGAAATTCTCATCCACAATTTGCTGTGGCTGATGTGCAGTGGCCAGGGTCATTCCCGACGACCACCAGAGCTGGTGAAGACTCTGGTTTTGAAGAAAAGCACTGAGGGGCTCTTGCCCTCCACCTTATGCTGGAGGGACAGGTCAGATCTTCTCAACTACAAGACTAACCTGAAAGTGTTAGATGTTTCACAAAGAACCTCTACAATGCAGAGACAACTTCCTTCAGAGCAAGGAAAGCACCCCATCTGGAGATGAAAACAGCTGACTGCTTCTGGCAGTTCAGTGTTTTGCTAATGGTTTGTTTCACGGTTACATTCGAGAGGCAATTATGGTAAATGAAGAAAAAAATGACATTTGACATCAGAGAGTGCTAGAGCAATACAAGGGAAAAAACTCTATAGGGCTAAAGTCTGTTCCCCAGAAAAATATCTGGGCTACAATTACTTTTTTTTGTAAGTCACAGGTTTTATTTCTACTTGCAAAGGTCTGACTGCTTTGAGTTACTTCCAGTTTAAACTTGTGCACGTGAGAAGATTTTTTGCTTATTTGACAGTATCTAAGTTTATGCATAAAGGTATCTGTGTGCAATGGATAAAACCAAAACCATGTGAAAGTTCTAAATGCAATGTGTCTCAAACAGAAAATGGCTAAAATGAAGAACAGCTGAATAGTCAACACCTGAAAGAATTTAAACTTACACACTTGGTTATCATTATAAGCTGATGATGCCATGCTTACTGTATCAAGTATTTCCACATATTTAATATAGTAATGAATCTCTGAACAGAATATAAATTTTGAACAAGAATCTCCTCTGCTGACTTAAGTAGTCAAAAATGTCTGTGTCTATTGTATACAGACATTGTTCCTCCTGAAATTCAGACTACTGCATGACTTAAGACTGAATTTTTCTGCTTTTTAAAATCTGACAATTGGAATAATCTGTTACTGTCAAGCATATGCATACAGCATGGCACTGTACTTCCAACTGAACTAAACGTAAAATCCTTTCACTTGCAATGCCCTAGATTCCTTCAATGAGCTAGTTACTATTCCATGTCAGCAAGATGCCATTTATCAAACCTTCCCCATTTTGCTCCCATATGTTCAGCAAAATTCTTCCTCCACTTGCAATTGTTTTCCCCTGATATTCTAGAAAAAATGAAAAAAGCCATGCATCTCAAATATCATTCCATAGGAATGAAAGAGTGAAGTCAAACATATTATCCCATGCCAGGCCAACAGAGTCCTCCCTGTTTCAGCAAACAGTAAATTCAGTAAGATGAAGCCTAGATAAATAAATATTTTAGAAGCACTCAAGAGGCTTTGTCCTCAGGAAGTCTGAATGCATCAGTTCAGCTGGACATGCAGAATATTATCTGCCCTCAGTATCTGGGAAACTGGCCACCAAAAGGGCAGACTGAGGGTTAAATCTACAGCATCTAAAAAGCCCTGAGTGACAAACCTTGGCTACAGCTCTCAAGAACCTAACCTAAATTTTAATCAGTATGCATGAACATTTAAAACATGACGATGGCAAAAAAAAAAAAAATCAGGCCAGCCAGTACTCTGTGGTTTATTTCTCTGGCAGGCTCATCATGCTTTCTGTGCAGATCTCATGTCATTAATACAGAGAAATTATATCTTAAACATTTCACAATTCGTAGCACAGCTGTCATATTACTGCTCAGAGCTGTTTACACCCACGGGCTTTCTGTCCTTCAGCTTCTTCACACTGGTTTCCACTTCATTTATAAGTGAAATGTTGAAGAACATTTAATTCCAAGCTACCTCTTGGAACCACCAGTGCCTGCAGAGGGTGGCTGAGTGCTCAGACCTTTGGAGAGCTCACAGACTAATAATTTTATTAAGTCTACACCAAGATTTCTGTAACAACACCTTGCAGATGCAGATTACACTATGCCAGCACGTTCAGCACTATTGATAGGGAAAGAGGACAGCCTGTCCTGTGCCTCTGCAGGCGACTTCCACTCCTTCCATCAGTTCATGGAATCACAGAAATCTCCTGAGTGGGAAGGGACCCACAATGATTATCAAGTCCAACTGCTGCCTCTGCACAGACATCCCAAGAATCCCTCTCTGTGCCTGAGAGTGCTGTCCTAACATTCCTTGAGCTATGGCAGCCTTGGGCTGTGATCATTCCCTGGGGAGCCTGTTCAGTGCCCCAGAACCCTCTGGGTGTTGAACACCAAGACCACCTATTAAGTTTCCCAAGACAGTGGCCTGACAATTTTCAGTTAATTAGGCCAGTGGAGCACATGCCGCACTTGCCATCCATGGTCCTGCAGGAGAGATCTCATCTACTGAATTACAACAGTCTTAATACCTTTACTCCTGTCCACAAAGAAACACCAACAGAGTGCACTAAGAGGAACAATATGCTGTAGAGTTTATCAAACAGATCTGCCACACTTCAGCTAATAAACATCTTTCATAGACCAATTTGGACCTAGAGTGTATCAAGGACCAGCCTGGCCGCTGGCCCAGCTCTAAACGGTGACATGTGGTGGAAACAATGGCAGCTGAAACAGTCAACTAGTGTGCCATGTAGTGACATAACATTTTACTCTAATGCTAAACACATATTTACAGCAGAACCGATAGTCCCAGGAGCCTAAAGATGAAATGGAACCCTGCCATTACAAGACAATTTAATTCAAGGTAACTCTGAGATCCTCCCATTGCAAAACCACCTCTGAATCCAAGCAGGCTTCCATGGCTTCTTTGCCATCAGAATTGCCCTCTAGACCTATGTATTTCTCTTCAAAGTCTCCCAGAAGGGCAGTTTAGGTAAATTTTCAGTGCTAATGAGTGAAGCAGTCACCTCCTCCTGCTGGGCTCCAAAACCCCCCCTGTATTGTACCACATGGGGAGGTGGAGATGAGTTATAGGTGATGGCCAAAGCTCCTCCTCAGCTAAAATCTCATGCTACAGACCCAAGCAAACATTAATACGATACAAATAAAAACCACTACAGCTAGATGCCCCACTAGAGCACTTCAATGAATATCTACAGCCAGAGGTGAAGCAGGGCTGCATAGGGCAAGTCTTGCAAATATTGATCTGGTTGAATTAGGGGTTTCTGGGGTTCTCCCAATTCCCCTGAGCTACAGAAAGCTCTGTTTCTCTTTGGTTTTCTTTGGTATTGCCCAAGAGCAAACAGTTAACCAGAAACACTGCTGAAACACATACTGGAAACCAAAAAGGTGCATGAACCAAGGAGGAGCAGGTGGACCAAAACCGTGTGGAAAGCACAGTGGCAGAGCAGACTGTGGATACCTGGGCAATAACCTTCAGTTTCCTGGAAAGGCGACATTGAGAAAGCCATTCCTTGCACAGCTGGCCATGCAGCCTCCAAATTCATCAGGTTTCATCAGCACTAGCCTCTTACATGAACTCTCCTGCTTTCCCCACACAGCCAAAGGAAAGTTGCTTTAAGCAACACTGGAAACCTACCAGACCACGAAGCATCAAGTATTTCCCTCTGAGACTGTTCTTCCTCTCCATATTACCTAATTATTTCTGTTCCTCATGTTTTCAGTGATTTATCTTATGTTGTCATAAAGCAATACATAATTACATAAACGGAGAGGAAAAACATAACATATAATGCATGGTAAATAAGATCAAAGTCAAGATGACTATAGATTTCCTTCTGGTTTCCTTTCAATCACTTTTATATGAAAATGATAAAGAATAATTAAAGCATATTACAAAAGTCTTTTTACTCAATTGTACACAGATGTGACTAAAAATAGTGGTGGGAAGGATTTTCCGAAGCACTCATCTAACTGCTGATCTAACAGGATTCTCACTGAAGTCAATGGCAGTTTGACTTCAATGAGAGAGAGACAGACCAACACTGAGTGATTCCGAAAATCCCACCCTAATTGTACAAACAAGGAAAGGCTTCAGAGACTGCTGGCTTGGAGATTGTATATTTGAGAATCATAAAGGGCACACAGCACCTGTTTGTCTTCAAGACATGAAAATAAAGCAAGGCAAATATTTTAAGGATTAGAAATAGCTTTTTTTTTTTTTAAGGCAGTATCTGAAAACCTTCTGGCTGTGAAGTTCCCAGTCTTACCACAGATCTGCTCTGATATTTTCTATCTCAAAGAGGATTCTAATTAAAAACGAGATTGATGCAAGGCTGAACAATGTTACTTACTGGCAGAGGAGGGCAGCTAAACCCCAGACTGTCAAGTCCCACAAAACTGGAAAAGTCTGCCACATAAAGGATCTGACATAGTTTATTTTTTTTTTCCCCACAAAAGACACATTCCTATTATTACCCAGCATTTAAAAGCCCGTTGCTCTGTACAGGGACTACAGCAGAATGAAATGGCTAAGAAAATGTTGATATTTGTGACTTCAGAGATTTTTAGGATGGAGAAGGCAGACTCATTGGTATGCACTCATCTGACCTGTTGGACTAACAACCTGTCCTGCCAGCTCTGCTTTCAAGTGCTCAAGACACTCACAAGTGTGGCTTTCCAATGATTCCCAGAGACACTGTCCCCAGAGTGGGGCATTTTTTAGTTTTTACATGGCATTTAGTATTTCAGTATCCTTAACTGGCAGCAGCGGCCGGAGCTGCCAGCATGCCTGGCAAAGTGCTCCGTGTTTGTTTTCAGCTCATCCAAGTCCTTTTGGTGGCTCTGACCAACAAAACAAGTGGCCACTGAACTCTTGCAGTTTGGGCCTCTTCCTCAGCACTTTGGCCAAACAACATTCTTTGCTGATACCACAAGTGCCATTACAAAGAGCTGGAAAAGCTTACGGCTGTGGTAACATGGAGTATCCCAGCAACGTGTTCCTAATGCTGCTGCATCTGTGGGGCTTGTCACAGCCATGAGGGGTTGGGATAGAGGAGAGGATGAGGGATACATCCTGAAATACACTGCTGGTAACTAGGGAAGCCCAGCTGGATAAACCACTGGCTCTGCAGGTGTGGATGTGCTTGTAGCACATCCTTGAGGAAAAGCAGTGAGGGTGGAAGGAAAGACCCTGGGCCTGCTGGATCCAAGCCTGCTGCAAGGAGCAAGGAATTACCAATAATTAAGGAGTACATGTCTTCTTCAGTGTATGAATAACTTCACAAGTTAAATAATATGGCATGTGTACCAAAATTCTTTATCTACTTTATTCCACGTAAAAAAAATTTCTTGTCTTCATTTTGAATCAAGTTTTTTGTACCAATACATGAACAACTAGCTCATTTAACCTCATTTTTTTAATGCACCTGATGCCCAAAGCTTGAAATGCGAGAAAAGACATAAATCTCCTGGTTTAGTAAATGAGAAGTAGGTCAGGTGACCACTGATGAACCTGGCTCTTCTCGTAAAAATCGTATTTTGCTAAGAAGATAGCATAACAAAAACGAAATAATAATAAAAATAAAAGCAGGCCCTTATAAGCTGTTCCATCTTGAAAACTGCTGACTTGGTGAGCCACCTAACTAGTGTATTCCCAAGGCCGCACAGAGGTCAGCCATGGCTTCAGGGGAAGTGAAAGCTGGATACCACGGACAGGTTTTACCTTATGTGATCCACATTGGAGAAATAAACTCCATGGGAAGGAATACTGCCTTCTGGCCAGTTGCCAAAGACAAATAATATTATACATTTACCACCAAGTCCTTTTTATTTAGCACACGATTAATGCATCCACAAACAAAGCTCCTTACTCCAAGCCTTTCTTGATCATCTGTTCCAGGAGTACACTTGCCTATCAATGCTTTTGGGCTCCTCGATTAAAGGAGGTAATTTCCAAGTGCAGAACACACTGCACTGAATATCTTCCCATCATTTCAGATTTTGTTGCTGTCAGGCTCTTCCTTTTCAACTTATAATGAAAACTGCTAAAAAATGTGTTTCAGATAGATAAACAACTCATGTCCTTCCATTGTGCTCACCCAACCAACTGCACCCACAGAACGACCTTATCTGGCCAAAAATCAGCTAATTTCCCTCTGAATCATTCAATTTTTTGATCTGTGCCACTGGGCCAGGTCACTCTGGACATAAAATGAGGAGAGGGAAAGGCTAAAACTGTTACACAGCTCCCACCACTGTGCTGGTGCATCATGTACCCCAGGAGAGAAGCAGCACCACAATGGTGTGTCTCCTATTGAGGGGTTAAAGCATTCTTTTTTTGCACATCACAGGGACGAGGCAATGAAGCAACATTCATCTCTGCTGCCCTGGAATAAGAAAGGAAAACTTCACCTCCCCAAAAACACTTCCACAACTGAGCTTTGATCACCTCACATCTGTTCCCTACCCCTGCAAGTTTTTAATGATTAATTATCATCATTAAAAAGACATCAGAAGCATCTGACATCTGTAACATGGTTTCTTCAGGAACTATTTTATTACTATGTATTTTAGGAACCATTATTAGGGTTGAAGAAAAATACCACCTTTTCTTCAAGGGATTTCTTTGCATTAAATCATAATTGTCACAATGCCAGCACGCCATGAGTGCAATATATAATTTAAAAAACAAACAAAACTTCAAATAACAATCTCTTTGCTGAAGATAGGTATTGCACAAGGTCAGTATATGGTTTAAGTTACTATACGTCCTAAAATACACCATGCCAGGTCCTCTGGACACAGTGCAGCTGCTTTGAGCAATACTGCAGATAAAATCTGATACTGAAGATGGCTCAGACAAATTCCTGTGGTGGAATAAAATTGTTACTCAGGAACTCTTGGGGAAGGTATTTCTGCTGCTCAATGCAGTGCTTAAGTGAAGCAGGAGATCCCGAGTCAACCAGGAGACACAAATCTCCTCCAGAGGACTCAGAAAAGAGGCAGGAGTGGCAAAGACTTTATTTCCCCCTAGTAACTACAGCAGGATCCTGAGCTCCTGGATTTAGCCAGGGCAGCTGTAGAAGGAGCAGGTCACTCAAGACCCTCCAGACCATCAGTATCAGCTGCTTGCAGTCCCCTGTGACTACTAGAGAGCTGTAAAATCAAGCAGCCTTGCTGTGCTCTGCTCTTGCCCAGGAGATGGGAGCAGGGAATTAGGAAGGTGAGATTTAAATCACTTCCACACATCTCCTGGCTCCAACCCATGTGTCCCAGACCCAGGCCATTTTAATCAGCTTTTTATAAATTGTCACAAACTATTAGAATACTAAACCACCTCAGTGTGCTTCCTGCCAAGAATCTGAATATTAATCCATAAACCGCTCTTTTATATCACATGGAGATGTGTTAGTTTTAACTGCTTATGGCTGACACGTCCTATTAGTGAGGCTTTTTTTTCTTACAAGAGAGACAAAAGTAGCATCGTACGTACGGCAGCAGGCTTGTCTGCTTTCGGGGAAGCAGAGGTTATTTCAGCAAACACATAAACTGCTTGTTCAAAAGATGTTTTAGTTTCAGAAATAAATTAATTTTTATACTTGAAGCTCCTGGCATCTGTGAAAGAGAATTTGCTTTGGTCTGGCTGTATTTGGCAAAATGAAAATCTACCCCTCCTTCTGGCCAAAATATTAAAAACCTCAAAGCCCCAAAACCCACAATGGATGAAATGCAGGAATGCTGTAACAGAATCAGTAAAAAAGTTTAAATGTGAAGCAGGTTGTGAAGTGGCATAGGCCTTTACTGATGTGCCTGAGGAATGCAGCATGCTAACATTGTCCAAATGTCACAGAGCTGACATGCTCCACTTACACACAGCTCAAACCTCCTAATAAAATCATTCCTCAGGAATTACTACTTTTAAATATTAGGAGATGATATCAAGGAGAGCTTCAAGTCACGTTTTTATATACAGCACACTTAGGGAATTGCTCAAGTCTACAGGAGAGCGTTTACAACAAAATTTAAACCCAACTTTCTCCTGTTGTTCCGATGTTTAAAAAGAGAGCAAGAGAACCCTGAGGGGCATTTCAGGACTTACAGTGCACTGGAAGAACAGCCTCATTGCTTCCCACCACTGTGTGCTCCCAGAGCCAAAAGGAACCCACTTTCTAATATACTGAAGAGTTTTAATTGTTAGGGGAGAATATCACAGGCACATTGATGAGTGCAATATTGTAACTTCATTTGTATGGCAATGGTTTCATTTAGTTTTAGATCTTCGCAATAAAGCATATTAAAAGAAATCGCTCTCTTCCATCTGTATAGAACTCACCAGAAAGCTATCAGTATATTAATAATGCATACTTTGCTTTTATTAATTTCACAGATATTTGATGTGGCAGACCATATGTGTGGTATTTTCAAGGCATTCTCTCCTCCTAAGGCTATCACAGATCAGTAGATCAAAAGACATGGAAGAAATGCTCACAAGTATCTATATATAAAGACTCTGGTCAAGCCTAAGGATTTTGCCCATAGTAGGTTAGCTTTGGTAAGGGATTTTTCTTCATTAAAATATGATTTTATGCAAAATGTGTAGAACTGCCAAATAAAGTAACAATACAATAACAATATAATAACAAATATCCAAGGTGTAGCTAATCACTTAGCACCAGCTTTGCAGTAAAATCTAGTAAAATCCAGTAACCATCTTTTCTAAAAGCAAAATGCACCAACTGGAACCATGAACTGGGGATGATCATCACTATGCTCTTCTCTTGAGGACTGGATGACAAACCTGTACACTGAGAAGCCACATTACAAAAGACATCTCAAACCCATAATTAGGTCTCACCTTTCCTTTCCCTTCATTAAGAATGAAGGTGAAGCAAGAGTCTCACGATGACCTACTGGAAAGCACAAACACCCAAACCTGTTGCAGGGTCATCACATCATCCATCTTTCTAAAGCTGTCAAGAAATGTTTGTCATTCCAGTACTGCTCGCATCTCCCAAATGCCAAGATAACACACTCATCAATCTCAAAAGAGGAGTTGAAAAATAAATAGTTCTGAGTCATGTTACTAAGAGGGATTCCACACACTATTAATTTTAGCTTGGAAACCAATTAAGACACCAAATCAAATTACCTTCCCTCTTTTTAAGGTATTCACTTGCGTAAATTTATTTATTTTGTGCCAGTGATCCTTTTGAAAGTCTTAGAAGCTTAAACAACATTAATTTTAATCGGACTTCTGGCAACAGGAAGATTTTTGCCAAAAGGCAGACATAGATATGGACGAAATAGGATAATTCTCTCTATCTTAGAAGGCTACTCTTAAAATATAAGCATAATAAGAAATATAATGACATATAAACAAGACCTGTTCTAAGCATTGCATGAGCATCAATATATTGGAATAAATTGGTGCTTTCCACATGAAAGCTGGGGTAGCTTTTGTTCTCTTCACCCCCACTGCAGCTTCTTGCTCACAAGTGCTGTTAGAGCAACACTTTTCCACATCAAAGCAAGTGTCCAAAACTGCACACAAGAAAAGGGTTATTAAAGCAAGAACTCCCTGCCCAGCCAAAGGGCTCAAGCTCCTGCAGTTCGTGCCATGGATATTACCAGAGCAGTGAACTCCCACCAGTTTTTAATATTGACACGGAAATGCCACTCTTGTCAGGTCTGTCTTCCAGGTGCCTCAAATGTCACCTTTGTTTGCTAAGTGTTAGTCCAATATGAAGTTTGCTGAGTATCTATTGGAGAAAAAAAAATAACCAACCTTGTACCTCAGTGGCCTGATTTCCCCCAGGTGCCAGTAGCCATTCATTCGAGAACTTCTGGGGACTGTTTCCCTATTTCCAGCTCCTTCCTGTTGGTGTCACCACAGGGATGTGGAAGCTTTGACTACACGGGTCTTGCTAAAACTGGATGGCTGGGACTAGCACTTTGTTCAATCACAAGAAAAAAAGCGAAAAAAATCATCGGGATTCAGCAGGACACTTGACTGAGGCACTTTGTGCGAGGTGCTAAAGCCAGACTGCACCATGGGAGTTTTGGACTTTGTGTTCACTTTCCATAAAACTAAACCTAGAATCATAAAAAGTCTTTTTGTGGTAATGGAAGTGCATTATAGTATCTCATCCTGGATCAAAACCTTTATTTAGGCAAGTAAGAATACATACATAAAGAAAGACTGGGACTTCTTCCAAGGACATGGAAGGCCAGGACAAGGGTAAATGGCTTCTCACTGCCAGAAGGCAGGCTCACCTAGGGTATTAGGGAAAAATTCTTCCCTGTGGGGGTGAGGAGGCCTGGCACAGGTTGCCCAGAGAAGTTGCAGCTGCCCCATCCCTGAAAGCATCCAAGGCCAAGTTGGACGGGCTTGGGGCAACCTGGGATAGTGGAAGGTGTCCCGGCCATGGCAGGGGTAGAACTGGATGAGCTTTATGGTCCATTCCAACCCAAACCATCCTGGGATTCTGTGTAAGAAGAAGAAAACAAAGGATTGGAAGTCCAGCATCAAGGTTCCACTGATCACTGCTGGCAAGTAGGGATAAAACAAAGAATTTAATTTGCTTATCCTTGAGCCCAGATCCATATGTGGTGCTACCCAACATATACATGCACCTATGGAAAACGAAAATCATACAAAAATCAAAACATAAAAAAGCTATTAGGTCCTCTAAAAAAAGAATTGCAAAATCAAATCACTTGCTCTAATGGAAACTCTTGAAATTAAAAAAAAAAACCAAAGACACATTACAAACTGAAACTCAAATAAATATTGCCATATTTCTATGACCAAAAATATACGGTGAAACATCTACTTTTGACCAGATTTCAAGTTCTTCAGTGAGGAAAGTGTGTGCAGATACCTGAGAAACACTAACTTTGCAATTCCAAAACAAACTTATAACAAGAAGTTCTTACTCCAAAACAAAACCCATTAAAATACATCCCAAGAAAAAAACAATATGCTTAAAAATTCACATTGTATTAAAATTCAAATTAATTTCCCCATGTAGGCAAGTCCTTAAATGTATCCCTCCATTTAATTACCTTGTAGTTCCTGTGTAGACAAGTCCCAAGATGCTCTTACATGATAATCGTTAAATATGAAATGGTGAAATGAATTGCAACATTCAGTAATGCTCCTTATGAACTAAGATTTATAGAGGAAGCATGAAATAAAATGATCAAAGCACATGGTTACTATATCTGTATGTTATTCTGGGGAAAAAAAAATTTAAAAACTTGAAAATTATAAATATCTGGGCACAGATGTTTATATTACCAAAACTGCTGCAGAAGGTAGTGCTCAGTCACCTACTTATTTAATTGAAGTATTAAACTTAGAAAGAAATCTAAGTGCATTTTACAAGTCATTTAAACACTGAACAAATCATGAAAATAACTGATAGAATCATGTGACTTAGTAAATACAATTTTTTTATTAGCTCTACCCTTAGGCAGTTGTCTAAAAAGCTGAGGTAAACTCTCAGTTTCATACTGAGATGCCACAGAAAGACCTAGTCAAGGCCCGAGCCTTTCCTTGAGGTGTTTCTCCTCTCATTCCAGAGTATTTCAGTCAAACCTCACCCTAGTCAACCATCCCACTGCTCAGCACCACTCGGTTCTTAGCAAACACAGCCTTTGATTAAAGAAAGGAAAGATAATGTTGCTTGAAGAAGTTATAGACTGCAAAACAAACCATATTTACAGACACAGAATTGTAGAATCATAGCACNTGTAGGCAAGTCCTTAAATGTATCCCTCCATTTAATTACCTTGTAGTTCCTGTGTAGACAAGTCCCAAGATGCTCTTACATGATAATCGTTAAATATGAAATGGTGAAATGAATTGCAACATTCAGTAATGCTCCTTATGAACTAAGATTTATAGAGGAAGCATGAAATAAAATGATCAAAGCACATGGTTACTATATCTGTATGTTATTCTGGGGAAAAAAAATTTAAAAACTTGAAAATTATAAATATCTGGGCACAGATGTTTATATTACCAAAACTGCTGCAGAAGGTAGTGCTCAGTCACCTACTTATTTAATTGAAGTATTAAACTTAGAAAGAAATCTAAGTGCATTTTACAAGTCATTTAAACACTGAACAAATCATGAAAATAACTGATAGAATCATGTGACTTAGTAAATACAATTTTTTTATTAGCTCTACCCTTAGGCAGTTGTCTAAAAAGCTGAGGTAAACTCTCAGTTTCACTATGCAAAAAAAAAAAAAATCCAGTTTTGAAAAACAATCAGAAATTACACAAATAGCTCCAATTGTGGTCCCAGGAGCAGCAACCAGAAAAATAAAAGTGCCATGAGGAAAAAGGAACTTTGCCTCACGTGCCTTGTCCCAGTGGAACACTGGGCATCCGCCCCTGTCACACTCCTTGGCAGTGTCTCTCTAAACATATGCTCATACAGATAAAGTATATTTTAAAATATATTTTCTAAACTAAACCATACCCAAGACAGGTTTGGAAGATTGCTCACAGACTTTACAAGCACCTCATTTACACACCACCATATGCATTTATTATATAAATATTTATAGTTTGGCAGCTACCTCTCCAAACCTGCACAGGTTTTCTCCGTTGAGTTTCACCAGTGATACTTCTTTTGAATTTCCACATTTGCAGATGCTTTGCCCAGACAGCCTTGATGGAGAACAGTTGTGCCTATTAGCAAACAGGCTGNCATCTTGTTCCAACACCCTACCATCATGGGCAGGGACACCTATCTCTAGACAAGTTTCCTTCAAGCCTCAACCAACCTGGCCTTGGACACTTCCAGGGCTGGGGAGTCCACAGCCTGTCTGGGAAATGTGTGCCAGGGCCTCACCATCTCTATATAAATATATTTTAGAAGGGCTGTTTATCCTGCTTGACTGTTCAAAATAAGGCAAAGACAAAAAAAACCACTATTATTTAATTTTGCTGTATCCTCTTGTCTTTCCTCCCCACAAATAAGTAGATTATGATCAGCATTTTACAGAAGATACTCTTTCAGGAAAGGAAAAAAGGCAAGTGGGACCAGGAGTGCAGGAGATGTGTATCTGCACCTTCCCTGAAACTCTCTGGACACAGAACAACGAACACAGCACTCTCTGAACAGAGAACATTGGTATTTCCACCATCACCAAGCCATGGTACTACAGGAAAGCAACACAAAATCAAACCAATTACGAACCACCAAAATCTGCAATGCAGCTCTGTCTCACCCCTGCAGGCTTCCAACTCTTTCCTCGCCTGGATTTCCACACTGGGCACAGTCCATGATGACAGATTTGCAGAAATGCCACAGCCAGGCTTTGCCTTCTTATCCAGAGGACAAAAAGTAATTCTACTGTGTATTCCCAGTGGAATAATTGTAGTAAGTGTAATTCCCACTTGGAATTACTGTAACATTCCTTAATGTCACAATTATCTATTTCTAGGGTAACATCAGATTGGGTTTTATCTCAATACAAACTGGCTGGGGCAGGTCAACACAACCAGCATGGGCACACCGGGAGCTGCTCCTGTCCCAGCAAAGGCAAGTTCAGGCACACTGTGCTTCACCCATCCCAGCACTCACATCATCACCACTTCCCCAAGGAGGAGCCGCACCAACACTTCCCAGCGCTGTGCCAGACCAGGCAGTGGTTTTATTCAGACAGTGAGTTTTCTTTAGACAGCACTGGAATTTTTCCAGGCTAGATAAAATCTAAATTTTTCCATGCAAAGAACTAAAATACTCATCAAAAACACAAAACCTCATTTATGTTCTGATACTACTCCTCAGGCATTCAGTTTTGGCCAGTGTTGAGACAGAATTTCTTTGTTTTGACCCTGAATGACTTTCCCAATGCATCTTACAGGTGAAGGAGGTTCCAGCTGCTGCCCTCCCACCCACTCCTTAATTAAAGATGCTGAAGTGTGACATAAACCATGTTACAGATTAAAACTGGACTGTGATACATGAGAAGTAAGCATGTGGACAGGTTTTGGAAAACAGACTGTTGTCAATTATTTTGGTGATTATTTAGAATCTTTAAATTAGTTTAAAATAGGTAACAAGAAGAATTGTTGCTATTTAACAATAGAAGCAGGAGAAAAGAGCAAGGAAACCCATCTGTCACTTCCAAACAATTGCCAGGAATTGTGGATCTCTTTAGGAATGCAACTAATTACAAAAATATTTTCTAACTAACATGGAAATACTGTTTAATCAGAATTATCTGAGTTCAAAGAGCCATGAGGAGCAGGAGCAACAGGCTTGTCTTGACACCTAGGGGCTGCTGCTCTCCCAGACATCAAGGCACTAACACAGAGTTAAGCTGCCTCCACGGTCAGGTTCACCCAAACACCTTCTCCATGAAGAAATCAAAACATGCATTTATCATCCTGAGGAATATGCAAACATAAGGGGTTTTATGAAGGAGTTTTTCCCTTCAAAAAGAGTCCCAAAACTTTTAGTCCAGAAGGTCTTAGATTATCAGGCTACAGCCAGACTAGTACAAAGCATCCTTGATGTCTAGACCAAATGAAAAGATTAGCAAGTCTGCCCCAATGTTGATTACAGCAGGCTCACACTATTTTTCCAGCAGATGCTTTCATAATTAAGTATCAAGTAACAGGAGGCACTTTATATGTCACCCTCACCTATGAAAACAACATGAAGTTTCTTTGCATTGAGAACTATAAAGTATTAAAAAGCGTTCTATGGCTGTAACAGCAACGTGTCAAGCTGTAAAGAGAAATCTAGATTTTAGTGAAGGGGATCCCTTGGGAATGCCATGTATCAGCAAAGCAGAGCAGCAATCACATTATGCCTGTAACTAATATGGACAAAGTGGAATTAGTAGTAAAAGCCAACAAAAACCAACTTTCATTGATTAGCGATCACAGACTAATGAGGCTTCAATTGCAATTTAAAATTAGGTGGCACCATCAATCACTGGGGTCTCTGCAAGCAGCAGCCGCGGGCGCCTGCGGAGGAGGCACCAGGGATACCCTGAGGATGATGCACGAGATGGTAGCTCCCAACTCTGCCAGGGAGCACAGCTCCTCAGACACAGCAGTTGTGATGATCTGCAAGATGTGCAAACCCCAAAACCTCGAGCACAAGAAAGGGGCTCAAGGAAAGCTTCCCCAAGCTCCAAGGTTTTATCTAGTTAATTCTCTTGGTCCGGGCAGGTGCATCAGCTCTTTGGGCTGAAGAAACATGATAGGTTTTAGCTGTTTGGAATAGCTATTGCTCTGCATGATGCAAATATATCACATTTTAAATTCAGTCCAGGGCGACTCATAGGGAAAAAAAAATCCCCAAAAACTAGATTTCCAAAAATAATGAGTCCTTATTAGAGGAATAAACAGGCTAATAATGGACCTATTGAACAACTTTCATACTTTTTTGGTAATTTCATCAAAAGGCAAGACAACAAGCTAGGCTTTTATGGGAGTGTTTTGTTTTAAACAGCTGGGTGTAAAACTTTAGCAGGTTACTCAACCTTCCTGTGGAGGCTGAACAAAGAGAGGGCGAACAAAGTGTTAAATAAGTGGATGGGGCTACACTGGCCCTGGAACACACCAACTATTGGTCACACAAGGGATCACTGGTTCATAAATCACTAAAAAGTTTATGATAACTGGAAACCTTCATCCCATTTCCAGCTTAGATTTACACGCAATTAATTTCTGCCCACTGATTCTTTTGCCAACACTGCTCTCCAGCCACAGCAAGGTCCTTTTCCTCCTGGTACTTACCCCTGGATATATTTATGGAGCAATCAGATCTATTCCTGCTTTCGTCCTGCCAGGCCACAGAAGCCAAGCTCTTTCAGCCACTCCTCGCAGGTCTGTCTCCTTGTTCCCTCCGACATCCCAGCAAGTTCTTTTCAGCACTTGTTCCCATTTGAATTATTTTTTCTTGCAGAATAGTGCAATTTTACAGATGACTATCTACTAATGGCATTAATGGTTCCCAGCCTCCACAGAAATGCCCTGCTTGAGTCCAGATTGCATTTGCGTTTTTCGCACTACTGCACAGTCATGCTCTAAGAAAAGGAGATTTTTTTCCTTTTCTGTTCCTTCTGCCTGAGAAACCTTCAGGCTGGATCCAAGAGTAGATAAAACTCCGAACTAAAAAGCAAAAACCTGGCTTTTAACCTGGGTCAGGTGTTAATAGCCCACAGAGTGATCCTAAAGAAATAATTTCATGTTCTTATTTTTTCATTCCCACACATACCTATTTAAATACAGAACTCATTGAGGCCAAGCATCACCTCTTAATCTAAATTACCCCAGTGCCTGTGGCTGGAAAATGATTCTGCCTGTGGCTGGAAAAAATCCTCATGCCTCCTAAGTTTGGAAGTTTCATTAAACAATCTAGCTCTCAATTCTTTTCCTGGTTTGTCATTGTTTGGAAAGACATGTATTTTAATGCACAGTCATATAAGTATATGTAAATAAAAAGCAAGCTGCTAAAGGTATTAGTAAATAAAAAGAAAGCTGCTAATGGCTCACTGAATTATGGCAAAATCCAAAGGCACCTCCAGGACCTTGCAAGTTTTCCATTATTTTTGATAATGTTCCCATAAATGTCCATTACTGAGCAGCCTTTGGGGGACTGCAGAGGCTGTGAGATTTACTGAAAATCCGAAGTCAAGCTGCATTTGGGGAGACATAAATCCACTGAGCACTTTGCAATGTCTGCTGTAAAACCAGAAGATATGGGGACAGCGCTCATCAGGATTACTCCAGGCTCCCAGCATGCTGTCCCATCATAAAAATGAAATTGTGAAGAAAGGATGATCTTCTTCGATATTCTTCAGAAGTTTTTACAAATTATACAAGTTAACAGTCAGTCAGTCATACAGGGCCCAATAGAGGCCTTGGCCCTTCCCTGAAGGGAAAGCCCCTAAGCCAAAAAGCTTAAAAATCTCCCCTGGAGAGAAAGCCCTTAGGCAAGCCTCTCTCTTGGTTATGGTAAAAGAAAAGTCTTTCCCACAGTAACCTTGGTTGCATGTAAATGTTTTGTACCCCATTGGCCGTTGCCCTTTGTTCTGCCTCTGAACCCCCAGATCATTCGCCCTGTTGCTCCATCCTGCCCCCTGCTTTCCCCACATAAACCCGGCTCCCTCAGCCCTCCTTGGTCATTCTTTGTCCCTGGACCCCTTCGCAGCAGAAGAATAAAGATCTCTGTGGAACCCCATGTGAAGGCTCCTGTAACTTTCTTCAGTGTCGCATGCAGCGGCTCTCACAAAAGAGCTGAAATCCCTCAGGCAAAGGCAGACGTGCCTGTGCGCCCAAGGGTGCCTTTCTCAAGACGCTTCCTTAGGAAGGTTGCAGCATCCTACCACCCTCGCCCGCCACGACAAGTCATCACATGGAAATACGTAAAAAGTGAAAAAACCCCTCAGCACTAGAAAAAACCCTCATCCAAAGGTATCTTGAGGACAGGAAACCAATCCTTCTGGACTTGCCATAGGGCACAGGAGATCTAAGCATTATCTGTAATCACAGAACCCCAGAATGGTTTGAGTTAGAAGGAAACTTATAAATCATCACATGCCAACCCCTGCCATGGGCAGGGACACCTTCCACTAGACCAGGTTGCCCAGTACTCCATCCAACCTGGCCTTGAACAGTTTGTGATAGAGAAATTATATTCTACCAATCAATATCCAGATGGGAATTTAATTTCTCCTAGGAGAGTGCAGCAGTACCATCACTCATATAGCTTGTAATTTAGGCACACACACAAATCCCCCATAACGCAGAAAACTGAAACCCAAAATAGGTCTCCACCAAACGCAGCTTCTAATACTGCTAATCAAAAATATAATAGTATGAGATGTAGAATTATACTGAATAGAAACACTTCTGAATCGATAAAGTTTTAAGAGCTAATACTTTGAGGTTTTTTTGTTTTAAGTCATTTAAAACACAAGTTGAATGGCAATAGTCAGCAAGGAGCTGTGGAATTACCCAAGGTTTTGCTGGCACTTGCACTAGCACCTGAAGATGAGTATTCCCAAGAATCTGAGCTGAAAAAACCCTCCCCACTCACAGATCTGGGCAGAAGGATTCCCAAATGACACATTAAAAACAGAACACATATTAAAATATTTTTTTATCTTATTATTGGTCCAAAAATGTATCCTGAGTGCTATTCATGCCATGCTACTTCAGCTGTAACAGTGGGTTCAATCCCATCCTCAGCCCAGACATACTGGAGGATGCTGAGGAACTCCCGGTGGGAGCAGCACGAGGTGCCAGCAGCTCTGCCCAGCTCCAGCAGCACAGTGCCTGGTACAACTGCAACACATGCTGAGTGTCTTTCCAATGGCAAAATAAAACTTCTCAGGATGGCAGGAATGTTGAGAAAGAAGCTTAAGGAGAAATTTCAATGTGAGGTTTTAGTGAAGGAAATGGTTGATCCTCATCCTTCTTACTTATCACTCCTACAAACCCCACATTTCACAGTCACACTGTTACACTGCCCTAGCTTGGTGCTTTTGTGAAAGGCCTACTTGATTTTAAAATACACTCTGGACTCCAGTTGTCTGCCTCAATAACACACTGCCCTGAAATATGGCTAAAAAAAAGAGCCATCCAGCTCCCCACTACTTGTGTCTATGGCTCATCTCATCTTCAGTATTCACCCTCATTCACAGTTATTAACTTAAATGCCTGTAGGAAAGGAAAGTCTGGCAAAAAACCTAACCCCGAGTGTCTGCTGTGGGAATAACTGCAGAAAGAGCCAGCAGACATCCCAACAGGTATCACCAATGGGATAATCTCAGTATGGCAAGCAAAAGCTCAGCCATCCCTAATCACGGTGAAAGATTAGGAATTAATTACGCTGGAACGACAGCTCAGTGGTTTGGGCATCAGCTTCCAAATAACTGGACTTGTTGAGAAGTCAACAGTTGAGTTCCAGACAAGGGAGGGGCAGATATTATTAGTGTTTTGAAAAATACGTAATTTAGTGGTGAAACACAACCTTGTTCTTCCTGTTTTTTAAAGAAATTGAAAAGGATTTTTCTAACTGGATCTTCCTGTGTGATACATGACTGACATACTTCGTAGCTCCAGAATTTTATTCCTTTTCTCAAGGCATATAACAAGACAACCACTCCACTGAATATCAGGAATGATTTCAGGAAATAATTTTTATTTATCATTAAATGGAAGATTACCTGAGCAGTTGCTATTATTATTATTGGCAATTAGCAGCCATTTATAATTTTCAAACTCAGATACAAACATTAACAATTTGCCAAGAGAAAGTCATGTGTTATTCCCATTGCATGGGAAACAAATTACAGAATTCAAGTGATCTGTGCCTTTACAATTGAATTGGGAAGCTTATACAACAGTTATGCAAATAGGACATTGGGGATAGTTTCAGCAGACTACAAATTATTCTCAAACAAAATATTCTTAGTCTGAAGTCTCTTACACACGGACTTTGCTACAAAGGAAGAAAAGCTTAAGAAACTGCTCAGAAGAAAACACTAATAAAATTTTATAAAGAAAAATCACTTGTAAAACCATCATTATTAAGAATTATACTTTGACTCCAGGCAGAGAACTCAGCTGATGTAAGTCTATCCTAATGCCACTTAATTGAGTTACAGAGATGTAAACCGAAAAAGAATCTGCTCCCAAGCCTACCAGGAAAATAATCCTTGTTCACATTCTCTGCAAATGCTGGTCACTATAAATACAGAATATGTAAGGATGAGCCACAGATGCAGGGATTTTGATGGACTATTATGTGCTCATAAGTACAGATATAATGCTTGAAGCAATGAATGTATCTTTGTACCATGGGAAACCAACTTGCCCATATGAGTCGCATTTCTAACCTCCCCATACAGCCAAGAGAACAGATAAGAGTCTGGGTTTGGGAAAGCTTTAGAAGTGGAAATAAACACTGATTTCCCAAACTTCTGCAAGAATGCAGGCTAGGGCTGAAGGTGCACCTCAAACACCACCAACCTTGGTGACTAGACCCATGTGGGCTCATCCTCCTCAGTAGGAAGTTTGGGCTCTCCAGTACAGCCATGCCAGACCCACGGAGGAGCCACTTGTGGGCTTGGGATGCAACCTGTGCTCCCGGGCTGATGCAGCACTGCAGCACCCACATCATCTCACACCTTCTCCTGGTGCTTCTCCTATGTCAGAGAGCAACACCTTCCCAGGGAGGTGGGAAAAGTTGATCTTTTAACAGTAATTGACTGTGGTACTTCCAGTAAGTGATAGCTTAAACAATACTTTTCAGACAGAAGGAAAACATCTGACATTTTGTCTCCTTGAATAACTAGCAAAAAGCTGAATTTTGGAGTATAGCTGAATTTTTGGAGTACAGTTACAAACTGAACCATTGAAGAATAGTAAGGAAAAAGCCTATACCAAGGGATTTCTCAGCAGAAGAATGATATACTAGACAAAAATAAAAGGATATACCATATATTGAGTAATAAAATTGGCAAACCTAGTAATGTTCAAATACTGCTATTATACACATCTGGGCAAAATGGGGAGGAAAAAAAATCATTAAGCAATCTGAGAACCCCCAAACAAAGAAACTGTAAAATTCTGAACTGTAAAGCAAAGGAAACACACTTAATCCCTCAGGAGTTTAAGTATGTATTTCAACTGGGTTATACCATCCCTCACAAGGACATGGAAGCACACAGAAACCTAGAGACACAATATAGCCACTGTGCACTGCCGGCACAAAGCCAGCTGGCTCCAGTACCCACCAACCCTGGCACCTGTTGGGTTTATCATCAGCACATGCATTACCTCCTTGGGGCACCCAGGGAAGAGAAAGGCTCAACCAAATGCCCATTTTCCAGCAAAATGCAGGATTGTGCACTGACACTGTTTTATAACAGGATTTCCAGCTGCAAAATAAGCCACCCTCAATGCTGAAGTCCTGTGACTTTCGTGCATTTCAAAGCAGTAAGCAGAAATACAGAACCAAGCAGTAAATAATATCATCCTGGCCTTGTGGAGCTGTTTCATCTATAACCGCAGATGTAACCTCTTCCCAGCCTCCCCTGAGGCTAATTCATTTATGAATGTTCCTATTAAAAATAGGACTACTTGTGTAGTACCTTACTCTGCAGGGTGAGTAGGGGAGGCAGGATAAACACAGTTTAACGAATAAATGTCTTGGGACAAGATACCTCTTTCTGTGAGTATGTAAGCTGGATTCGCCCTGCCAGGCTGTTATGGGGTCCCCTACTAACACTCCCAGCACACCATGTAGGCTGGGTGTTTTGGGGGCCTTTCCTTGTTTTTTTTTGTTTTCAGCTCGTAAGTCCTGTGCCTATATCATCAGCTTAAAAGGAAACTGCACACTGGGAGCCAGCTACTACTGCCTTGGATTATGACATAAAGAATAATATATATTTCTAATGCTACATCAACACAAACTGCTTTTTTAAAGTTTTTATTTTTTTACAGAGTGGTTTATAAACTAATCCAGTGACTCTTGGCAACATGGAAACGTTTGTAATTGATAGCATTCTGCTTGTTATTAAAAAGGAAGAGGAAGGCATTGCCCTAACAGGCAAAACAGGGTAAGCCAAAATGGGAGCAGGATACAGGGGAAATGTTATAGCTCACTTCAAATTGTACTTTGAAAAAGCGAGTCTGGGGAGGTCCGGGGAGATGGGGGAAAAGAGAATGAGTGTGGCTGTCCAATAGCACTGGGTGAAGCTTTCCAGAACACAAGAGATGGCATGCAATAAACAATGGAAAAGCAAACTGTGGTAACATGATATAAAAGGACACACAAAGGTAGCTTTGAACAATGCCAGGGTGTGTGTGAATAAGACAGGGCTAAGACACCTTTGAAGGCCAAAAGCACAAAAGGAAAAATCTCTGCCATGCTTTTCATCCCTACAAAAAGCACCTTCTGTTCAGGGCTTCTGGAAAATCATGTAGTAGATTTGGGAAAGTCTCTAGCCCCAGAAAAAGACCATAATGGAAGATCTTCATTTAGGGGATGAGCTGGCAAGATCCTGACAGCTTTCAGCAGCTGTACTCCGAGTCCCACCGCCCGCCTGGCCGCCCTCGCTCCCCTGCCTGTCATTCTCAGCCCATATCAAATGATAGAGAGATGGGGCAACCTTGGCAGCCTGCGTGACAGACGGGCAGGACTGGAACCACAGGAGGAGCTGCTGAAAGGTCTGAAATTGCTGATGTGTCCCACAGCACGAACGACACTTGCCATGCATAATGGATAGGGTGCTGAGTATTTTCCCAGTATTTCAGTTGGCCTGTGTACTACTTGATGCATGCCTGCTTCTCAAAAAAGGAGGAAAAGAAGAAAAAAGAAGTCCCTTTGAAATTCTATGGCCTGGTATCAGAACAGCTTCTGTGTTTTGAAAGAGACAGTTGTATGTTACAATCTTCCAGAATGATGGGAAAAGAAGAGGAAGGGCAGGGGAAGGTTATTCCATTTGCAGTGGGACCTGCCCAGAGAAGGGATGCACCAGTCCTGGTGCCACTGGCATAGATCAGATCTTGGGGTCACATGCTGAGCTTTTTAGTGCCCCAAAATAAGGCATAGCCACTTTTTATTTAATACCATGTATAAGAGATAAAATACAAACACTACCTAAAACAACCAATGGAATTAGCAGCAGCAGCCAGCATCTTACTGACTGAAATCCAATATCCAAAACAACTTCAAGAATCTGTGAATTTTCATAGACAGCTCAGGATCTGAGCAACACCAACAAAATAATATAAAGCTTTTCAGATTCTCATAATGGATTGGAAAAGAACTTATATAAAAAACCAAATCAAACAAACAAAACTGAACTCAGGCTTTTCAAGGGGAATACTAGCATTTGCACTTCCCAATGCAACAGCCTCACTGGAGTTGTAGCAGCCCTCACCCTGCCATTCCCAAATAAAGCAAATCATGATCTGAAAAGTTTGGGGACCAGTTTTCACATTCAAGATTCCAAATATTTGATTCAAACAACTCTTCTGGAACTGGAAAAGCTGCTCTCAAACATGTGTGTCTCATGCTGTGGTTACACGCTGCCACGTCTCTGCCCCTAGCCTCTGCTATGATGAAGACAGTCAAAAGCACCAGATTAAAGGCTCAGTGGGATTATAGGAAGTCTCCTTGTACACCACGGTAGTTTGGACAAGGAGTAGAAACTGCAAAAAATTGATTATCCTCTGTTTCCACAAGTGAGGAAACCAGGGGTTTTTTAATTTAGCCCAAATGTAATTAATTCCATACAAGTTATGAGGAAATGGAGTCTGTACCGCATACTAACACTTAAATTTATAAGCAGTGGAAAAATACACAGGAAAAACACATTAAATCCTATATATCAGTGTAAGAAAATAAGGAAGGGAAGTGCTTAATAAGTTATGCTTTTTATGTCATCCAATTGCCCAAAACAATATTTAGGACTCCAGCTTTTTAAATCCAAATCAAATAAAAAAACTTGCAAGAGCAAGGTTTAGGTTGGATCAGTGTCACAATGTGGAAGGAAGGAGAACAGAACAGATTTTGAGAGTGATAAAATACTAAAAATAAATGAAATTTATGTGCAGTACCACTCACGTTTGAAAAGTGAACTAAAAGGAAGAGTAAAACAGCACCAGGCAAATACCTGAGATTCAGGATTCTAACAATAATGTTTCTTGATGATGCAGAAGGGAAAACTGATTGAATTCATAATGCCTTTTTGTGAAAGCTCATTCCTTCAAGAAAACATGATATTTATGATATACAAAATATGATGCTGAATTTGTTTCCTCATTACAGACACACGATTTCCCACATCCTGAAATGAAGTAACATACACTCTTAAATCCACTCATGTGCATTCAAAACAATCTCATCTTATGGATAACGTATTTTGGCATTCAACCATTAAGATGATGATTAAAGATATTTTAAAGGACATCTCATCGGTTGTTCAGCCAAAACAAAGATTTCTTTGGCGCTTATTTTCCTAAAATGCTTCACCTAAGATGTACAACTCTGCATAATTTCATTGATCTCATGAAGTTTTCCAAGAGGTGATGCTTGACTCCCAGAGATAATCTCCAAGTTGAACATAATACTTGATATTACTTTTCTTAATATTTTCTCCATTATCTTTTTTTTTGTTCTCATTTTGAAAGACTTCAGAAAAATGCAAAAAGCATGTGATGTTAAGGAACAGGAATCCTCAGAGGATTGCTAAACTATTTGATGACTGTGTCCTGAAGCTGCTACAAATATTTTTAGTATACTATTTGCAGGTACTGTAGTGAGTGAAAAGCACTGTTATTTGATTCAAGTGCTGAAGATTACTTAATGCAAAGCTCTGTAGGTATTCCATTAAAGACAATAATAAAATACAATTATTATTGTGGTCATCAGATTCCCAATTTTCAACTGCAGTGAAGAAAGACTCATAAAATTCCCAGTATCATATACAAGATACGAAAAGATCCCACATATAAGGAAAATTTGCTAGTGGTTTTTGTTTTACTCCATGACATTTTTCAAGGATACCTTGGACAGCTATTTCCTACACATCTTTTGCAGTAGAAGAAGGCACAGGAAACAAAGATTTTAAGACAAAGAGGGAGCGCTATCCCTAAACCCGATCCCTGTTGGCATTTCTCTCAAACTGGAAGCACATGAAATCTGGTCAGTCAAGAAACCAGAGCTGTAGAGTGCCTTGCAAGAGCACATAAGAGCAAACAAACAAATCTGATGGCTCCAGGAAAAGGAATGTGGAGGAGAAGGAAATAATATTAGTTACCCGGCAAGTACCATTTGCAACCGAGTAGGAGCAACTGTGAAAGGAAATACTGTAGCTCCAGAGGTCCCCAGAGGATTATAAATCTTCATGCCCTTGGGAGCAGGTAAAAAAGTATTTCAATCATTAAATAACGAAGAACAGTGCTGAAACCTTCCTGGTGATGGCATGTGCAATCAGGTTTTGGCCATACGGATGGAAAGTGATTTACAGCCAAGGCTTTGGTGAGGAAGAGTTCTCTTTGTAAATACAAGAAGATGGATATAATTAAGGAGTATTAAAAATCAACATGTAGATTAGGATAAATTCACTAATCTTGCAGTGAATTTTATAATTTTAAAGTTCTTGGCCAAGTCATTGTGGTTTCTTAAATAGTTTTATGAGGCAAGGAAAAGGATGAATGAAATTTTTCAGCTGTAGGAGCTGCAATAGTTTTAAACCTTTGTTTCAAGCTAAAAAGGAATTATGTTAAGCATGGCACACCCCAAATAAAAAACTGGTCATTGCAAGAAATAATATGGGAGAACCACAGCAGCTTACAAATTAAGCAATTCTTTCTTATAGTCAACTGGAAACAGTTACAGTCTACTAATGAAATTATGTAGAAGAAAGAGTTACCAATAATATATGATCATTTATGGAAGAATTCAAAGGAGGCAATTAAAATATCAGTTCAAAAGTAAATTAAAAGATCACTCTGGACTACACTTGGATTGCGATTTATGCCTTACAACACTATTACAAACCCTAGAAACCCACATGCCCTCCACTACTGCACCACATAGCACCTTCACAGTATAATCCCCTGCATACAATCATTACAGTGAAATAAAAATATACAGATATAATAAATTATTCATAACAAAGCAGAACATGTGAAACATTAAGTGGCAGATGTTGACAGGAACAGTATATTTTCACATATTTTTGAGAAACGCTGCAAGTTGCTGACAGAGAAGATACAGAAAAAAATTCTCCTGTTAGCTAATGGAATTCCCAGAGCTCTTGCTCAACAAAAAGGGTTTGGTTTACTTAAAAAAAAAGCTTTGAAGACATTTTTCACACAAGCACATACACTAATGACCTGATAATGAATTATAATTTTGACCAAATTATTTACAATTTTATTTAAAATACACTGCAATATATGATTTTGGCTATTGATTTAACTGCTCTAAAGCTGCATGACAGATTATTCAACTGCAGGCAACAAAATCTCTTGATTTTGAGAGCTTTGTACACTCTAAGAACCCAAGCCTTAAAAATAAACTTTGCTCACAGTTTTCCATCACTGCCTAGAAGAGACAGCAGTAGTAATCTTCCCCTCACTAAAATCATTTTGCCCGTAATCTGATAATATTTCTGGGTTGAATTGCATTGATTTTTCAAGATTATAAATTTTACAGATATCACTGACATAGCAAACATGTTTATGCCCCCTCACATCCATGCTTTCTTCCTGGAATTTCTTAAGCCTTCTTAAGCCTTGATAGGAAAGGGAGAAGTAGAAAAACAGATGACAGGAAAGGTGCTGCTGAAGTTACACTCCTGGCTTTTTTGCTCTGAGATACAGAACCTATAATTTTCAAGTTTCGTATTAGTGAAAACCAATAGAAGTAATCTCATACTAGCCAGACTGGGAAGGCAGTTTAAGCCATTTTATTCATTATCTAGTTACTTATGCAAACTTTTGGGAAACAGACATGAAAAGATATATTTGCCTTTTCTAGGTGTTCATGAAACATCAGAATAAACAATGGGTAGTAAAACCTAAAGGAAATCTCACACATAAGAGCACATGTGAGTAACACACATATTCAACATCTAAATAAAACCACTGAAAGGTGGTGGGATCTAACAAGTGGCTTAAAGACATTACCTTTGTGGACCTCTATCCTGCAAACACTCAGTGATGAGCAAGCAGAGCTGTTTTCTGCAGGCAGGGTTACCCTCTGCCATGACCTAGATGACTCAGCACTGAAAAGATAGTCTTACACTATTGTACACAAAAAAAACCCCAACAAAAACAAACATTTTGTATGTATGAAATCGCTGTGTTTCCATAAAACCTCCTGTTAGATTTACACCCCTCTCAATACAGCTTACTTGCAAAATGTTAATGCAGGCTCTCTCTGCAGCAATTAGCTCTATTACACAGGCGGGCACCTCTCATGGTGCAAACCATGATTAAGGGCCAGAAATTGTATTGATTTTTCTGTTAGCGTGATTGCCTGCAGCCATCTTACCATCCAGAATGGTGCTCCTTACCCTGCTTACTACCCAAGGAACCTCAGCTTCTCCAGGAACACTTGTTTATACAACACAAAGCTGTGGTGTCATCAATTCCTTGCAGAAATCCAGAACTTAAATTTATGCTGTTCATGTAGGTGTTTATTGCTGGAAACGGGCACCAGCACTGCCAGCAGCACAAACATAGGTCTAGACAATCTCGCCATCGAAACCAGGACCTTCACTGCTCTCCCCAATAAAATTACAGCCACATTTTGGAACTGATTTTGAAGCTCAGCAGCCAGTGTAAAAGCTCAGTGTTAAAACAGAAAAAAGGCAGGATTAAGTCATACTAATGCAGAACTCAAAACTCAGTAGGCATTTAATAAACAAGAGCTTAGGCCCCATCCCTAATCAAGTCCAAGCCCTGGACAACACTACTAAGAACTGACTGGTTTTTTCCAGGTATCGCCCATTCCAAATGAGAGGAATTCTTTTACAAGCCACATGTGGATTTAACAGAAAATATGTTCTACATAGGCAATTACAGCTACCGGGGAAAGAAGAGGGAAAGAAGAGGACAAGAAGGACCTTTCAACTAGGTCCAAAAAATTCAAAGTCAAATCAGCAAAACCAGATAAAGAAATTTTAAAAGTAACCACTGCATTTTGTCTGACAAGGTCACCAGAGAAAACAGCACAACAACCAAAGTTATTGAACTCTCCTGAGGAACATGAACTATCAGTACTATGTATTTTCTTAACCAATCCTATTTTACCTTTCTCAAAGAAAAGCAAGAGGAAAACAAAGAGGAAACAAAGAAAGCAATAGAGAAAAATATGAAAGTTGTGTCAGACATATTAACAAAATTTTTAAGCAGAATGGAGCAAACTGACAACAAAAGGAAAGCTCCAACTTCCACAACTCCCATTTCTTTTAAAAAACTAATCCACATTTATTGTAAAAAAATATTTAAAACTTTGCTCTTTACAAAATGCTCTTACTGAACCTCCACTCACAGAAACATTTCTCCTCTTCTGTCAAGCTTCATGCTTCCTACTGAATCTCAACCCTCACTAAGCCAAGTATTTTTTTGAAACTTAACTCTACTTGCCTCCACAAATGCATGATTGTCTGAAAAGACCCCAAAGTTCTTATGAGGGTCAAGATGCTGAATAAATGCCAGATTGGTTTTTATTTATATGAATGTTTAAAATAGCTCTTAAAACATTCCAGAAGAGATGATTTTTATTTATAGCTTAGATTTTTATGTGTCACATTTATAAACAAAGGGGAGAAGGGACGAAGCTCTGCTGTTCACATTTGGTGTCAGGTGGGCATCAGAAAGGTGTGCCATATCAGAATAAGAAAGACCAAATTATAATGTTGTATTTGCTGTATTCCTGACTTCTCTCTCTCCTATTACAGCTGAAATTCTGTGTTGTGGTCCAGGATTTTCAGAGCAACACACATGGCTGAGAAATCCTCCCGAAACCTTCACAGCACCATGGCAGCTCGGAATAAAGAATTAGAAAACATGACATTTGACTGGCAGCAGGTAACAAGGTGCAAAAGCTGCAAAGTTCCTGTAGGTAGAAAGAAAGCAAAGCAATGTAGTGGAAGAAAGAATTCCTGACAGTTCTGACACTCAGGACCTATTTTTCTCCTCAATGCACATGTAGTTCTCCTACGAGTATAATGAGAGTTATGCACATAGGCGAAGACGAAAGGTTACTCCACACAGCCAATTGCCCAGCCATCCTGATTTAAAAATATTATGGCAAAGAAAGTACAAAGATGTTTTTAGTAGCTTTTTGAGGCAACTAACCTGTTTGGGAAAGCCTCTAGGTCACTTCAAATTAGAAGCAGGAAAAGGTAAATATTTATAACATCGTGGTGAATGTCTAATGCCTAAAATCAATCACTTGTCTACCCAAAAGATAACTCCTCCACTTCCAGTACCCAAAGTAACAGCTACATCAATCCAACAGAAAGCAAGGATAAGTGGATTGATTGCAAAAAATTCAGATTTCAGTGATTAAAAAATATTGTTGAATAGCTGAATTACTCATATGCCTCCATTTACTGCCATCAATGTATTACTTCAAGAATGGAGATAAAAATTCCTTATTACTCCAGTGCAGTAACAGAAGCTTCCAAGGAGAGTAATTGAAGAACAATAGCATACTAGCTGTAATTAAAATACTCACACCTAAAACTGCAGAGAGGCTCAGGTATGGCCGTGTGTTACTCCAGGTGTGACAAACACATCTGGGCTGACAAACCAGGACTGCCACAGCAGCTCTGTGATTCAAACTCTTGTCTTTTACCCAGGTCACAGCTATGGGGTTAAACTTTCAAATTATGAAATACTAGTAGCTATGAATATGATTACCTGGATTTTAGACAGACCTTTTCCTCCTGAATGATAAAAAAGCCACTTTTCTTTCCTCTGCAGAGTAGCGCAGGTCCCTTGGCATTGCACATTTTACATCCCAGGAATGTAAAATTTCTTCAGCCATCAAACTGCCATTGAGAACATACTTTTTCATGCTTAAGCCACACATGGTTATATTCAGTGCTGGTTTTCAGAGATTTAAGCTTGTTAAGTTTTTTAAACCCACCCCTGGGTATGGCACCAAGAGGTTCCACTTGATGTCCTCCTAGGTGCAGCAGCATTCCTTTCCCAGGGCTGAAGGCATCTGTGGCACACAGAAAGGAAACCCAGGCTCCCTGCAGAACCCCACTGTGCTCAGAAACAATGTCTGGGAGAGGAATTGGCTTTTCATCTCCATTGCTGGACATCCAAGAAACACTTTTTCAACACCACTCCCTCTCACAAACCTTCAGCTCACACTTGCATGCACATACACGATGTGGCATGACAAAGGAGATGCCCTCCAAGCTCCCTGAAGCCCAGCAGGATTTTCATCCCAATTTTCAGGGGACCACAGACCGAGTATGAAAAAGGCTCCTGTCTGGTGGAGGTGTGGAAGTTGGACATCCAATACTAGGTCAGCACTCTGAAAATTCAGAAGTTGTTCTGCTTAACTGATCTTGACACCACTTAATCAAGGGGAAACACAAGACCTGTAGTTGTTCACCACAGGACTGCCCCAAGCAAGACCCCTCATGTTCAAATCTTACTTCTTATAAACCTTTAGCAGGAGACTGCAAAAACACCACCACCTCCCAGCCTACAGCTGCAGAAGAACAAAACGCATTTTCCAGATACATGTTTATACAGAATAGAGCTGAGGTTGATTAAATGTCATTTCTGTATATTTTACAGATGTCAGAACTTGAAGTCTCCATACAGTATTCTATGTTATAGGATGCATCTTCTATATTAATTAAAAACGCTATAATGCCATCCTTTTTAAAAAACTAACTTACATTCACACATTTTTAAGCTAACTCTAAGAAACATTTCTCAGCTTAAATGTAATTTCATGCTTAAAAAATAAGTCTTCCCAAATGAGGAAAAAAAACCACCAAGGGGAAAAACCCACTGTATGATGAGCAACACAATCTAGATAACCGTCTCCTTGCCAAGAAGATGTGACCTTAGTTTACGAAGTTCTTTAAAATCTGAAGCAAATTAGTTCTTAAAGCAATTATTAAAATGAAAACTAAATAAACATTAACTTCAGTAATCCATACACATTCTCTCTGCAGAGTTTTCCCATAAATAGATTAATTTTCTCACTAGAAATTACACAAAGCACGGATAGAGGTTTCGTTGTCCACAACTGAGAGACATCAAGCCAGGATGTGAAAGAAAGTTAAGGGAAAAAGCAAAAATACAGTAGAAGTTACTTAAAATGGCAAAGTTTTCTAAAGCATTTGTTTCAAAATTGCCACTGGCCATTCTGGATTTCAGTGTTGAACCACACCCATGAAAATTCAAGGCTGTCTTGAAAAGTTTGCAATGAACCCCAAGTTACTGAATATTCTCCCTTTGTGAAATAGGTCAGTAAAGCTCACATTGGCACAATGCATGAGAAGCTGGGACAGGCTCCAGGGAGGACATGCTGAAGGACCTCAACTCATGCCACCACTGTCCTTCTAAGTCAGTCATGACTGACTCTGCCTGCACAGCCCTAAAATCTAAAATATTTTCCAGATGGGATTCGGTTTTCCAGTCCAAACAATCCCTCAGAAGAGCTGACAGGAAAAAAAGAGGGTGAACAGTCACCAGCATTCTGGTCCTTCAGTAGGCAGGTGAATGTGTTATCACCTGAAGCCAAAGGGAAACCTGGTTCTGTATCCCACACATATGGACCTCCAACAACACATACCCAAGTATTTACACAGACACATCCTGCTCCCTTAAAATCCCCTTTAAAGCATTTTCAGAATTTCTCCTTTCCTCCTCTGTGATTAAATGACTGCATTCCTAAATATTTGTAAATTAAAACTCATAAGGATTTAATAAACTGAGCTGATATAACGATATAAACAAGGTGGTCTGTTTTTAATCCTACATCACGGCTGTGTTAAAGAAATCTGGGTGAGCAGCCAGCTCTCATCTAAAATTCAGTCCTGTTTCAGCAAGCACCCAGCGAAGCAAAACCACAGAAGCCTGAATGATAAATACTTCTATGCATCTTTTATGCATTAAAATACAATCCTTCACATATGAAAATGAACTTTATAAAAGAAGTCAGAGCATAGACAAAAGAACTTTCTCTTCTGAAGTTTATAATTAACATGGTTAATTTGAAGCTGTACACTTCATTCTGTATGGAGTTACCTATGATGTAAGGGTTTGCTGTAATCTGTCCCTCCCAGCAGCCGTAAAAACACACACAAAGATTGTTCAACTTAACCATTCAAAACAGTCAGAGACAGTGCAGAAATCCTGGCTCTTATGAAAAGTACCGACTAATACATAATCCATAATATCCTGTATAATATAACAGTCAAAACTGCTATATTACTGGAAAATGAGAAAATGTTACCATATGTGAAGATCAGCATTTCTAGAAATTAAAATAGAAAAATAAAGTCCTGTAAGCAATATACACCAGTGTGGTCTAAATATAAACTTTGCAACTGTCATGCAAGAACCCAGTTAACTTGAATTAAAAGCTGACACCACCCAAGGCAGGATAATTGCCGACAGCAGCGTGTCTCGCTCACATTCCCCCCTGCCCACAGCCCGGCATTCCCCAGCACTCGCTCCCTGTGCCCAGGCCCCCGGCCTGCCCCAGCACCTGAGGTGTAGGACACAGGCATCATCACCCTGCAGGGCAACAGCTTTGGTATTCTAACCCAGCCAGCTCACGATTTTCATCCTCCAGTGCTCACTGAGATTTAAATCAGTGACTCTTATCAAAGTGCACATTAGAAAGGCTGGTTTGCACAGTTGTCAGTGTCACCACAAAAGGAGAAGGGGCTGCCAAAGAAAAATACACAAGACTTGATCCAACATTTCACATCGCTAGAGCAAAATATTCCTGAACCCATCCTGACACTGGTGTCTGCCCTGCTGCAAGCTCAGCAAGAGATATCTGGGATGGTAGAAGACAAATTCCGAGGATTGGATACTGCAGCTTCCCCCTCAGTGAGAGCTCCGTGGGGATCACAGCGGTGCCAGCATCAGGTACCAAGGCAAGAGGAAACAAATTTGATCTGCTAACTACCACTCTGCCATAGTCTTAATGAGCCACTATATACATGAAAAAAAGCACTTCTAAAATTAATTTTTTAATAAAAATAGACATAAGACTTAAAAAGAAAAAATCTTCATAAGAGTTTTCTAAATGTGTAGTGTCCTAAATGCCAAATTCTCCTGAACAACTTCTACTTCTTACTGCTGAAATAATAAAGTCACACTACCTTTTCCGGCATCAGAGGCTTTCAAGCAGCACATGATGAACTTTAAGCAGTAGATACAGGTTTTCCTTGAAGAAGCAAATATTAATTTAAAAAAAAAATAATTTTGAAATGTACCTTAAGTTTTAAAATGTAGTGAGAAACCCCAGATATTAAATACTCAGCAGAGCATTTCTGGCGGTGTGTGTAGAATGTGCTTGGGTATTTTAACACAAATAGGGAAAACACTGCTAGAAGCCCTGACTTTTCTCATTCTGGATTTTGGATCCAGGACAGTTTTGTCAGTTTGAAACAAGCTCTAGCCCAGATCAGCTTGTGCAAGCATAACATTCACTTCCCCAGCTCCAGACAGAAATAGGTGTGTGGGCACCTCCACAAACCTCTGCACACTTACAGCACAGGTAATTGTGGACAACATACCCCAGCAACTTACAACAGTTGTTTAACCAAGTTTTCTAAACTATTCAGGAAATCACTTCTTCCTCCACTGCATTCCACAACCTAGATTGTGATCCTAAGTTATTTTGACAAAATTGTTTTAAAGGTCTCCACTGTAGAAAACGAGTGAAGCCAGTCAGCTTTACATCCAGGAATGGCAGGATCCGGGCTGGGAGCTTTTGTCTTTGTGGTTTGCTGCTGTAATTCCAAAACCACACACAGCGCCAGAGCTTTAGACCACTATTAGAAATATGACTTCAGAATGAATTAAGAACACTCGTGGGAAGGAGAACCGAACTTTTATGTGGCTTCCTGGAGGCTGTTCTGACACTGGTGAAAAATCAGACACTACACAGTAGTGGATTGGTAATAAACTAACCCCGAGCAGGACTTCCAGCCAGTCAGGCACATGGTGCCAGGGACAGAAAAAACATGTAGGAAGAAATCACGGCCCCACAGCACTCAATGGCATGAAGCAGATTTTTCAGTGTGGGCATAAAGATTCAAAAACATACACCTGTGTTTGTTCATAGGGGAGGAAAATTGTAAGAGCTTTAGACCAGGTCTTTGATTTGCATATTTCTCCCTATTATTATTTACTGCACTGAAGACAACTGCTCATTTTACAGGCCCCCATATTCACTAGAATAAACATATTATTATTCCGATAAGAAATGCAGAGCATAGGCATAATGCAAATCATAAATCTGTGAGACGAAGCAGAACCATCCAGGTTTCCAAAATCAAGAAGCGCTTGGTGTTTACCAGGCATAAAAATGCAAGCACCCCAAAATATTTTTTACATCTAAAAGCTCTATTTCTAGCAATTACCACAGAGTTTTGACAAGTTTTCCATCTTTTTGGACAAGCAATGATTTAATTCACATTATGCTACAGAGAGATTATTATTCTGTAACAGGTAAATAGCATTAAGTCAGTTAGAAGTTATTTCAGGCATTACAAAATTACTGAGACTCCCTGCTAACATGTTTCATTTATTTTCCAACTTTTCTCTGTCCCTTACTAATGTAAGAAAGGCCTACACAATCAAATGGAAAATACAGTACATACTTCTCAACAGGAAATCAAAACTGGCTACACACCAAGTACACCAGTATTCAAAGATCTAAAAAAAAAAAATAAAAAAAAATTAGCTGTCTCCTAGCAGTTTTGATTACTTCAGTTATAAAATCAAAGCCACTCCCATGTTTGCAGTGATGCCAATGGGTGGATGAATTAAACATGCTTTCACTGTAAGATGTTGCCTTTTGGGTTCACTGCCCTCCTGTTTTCTAGTAGTACATAAAAATATTCATATTTAGCGCTGTAGGATCAATCCTATTCCTGTTAAATGCACCATAAATCTACCACTGATTTCTGTCCAAACACTTTGGCTAAAGCAAATGAAAATACAATGAACTAACCCACTACTCTGTGCAAAAGAATAGAGCACAGCACTACGAAAGGCATAAATAAACTTCAAACATCAAAAAAATCAATCATTTTCTCAGACCTTTCACATGATACAATCAAATTACAAGCTTAATTTTTTAATTAAAATCTTATTTTGCTAATTAAAAGTACTTTCTTTTATATTCCGCCTCTCCAAATCATTCCAAAGAGCATCTGAAAGCTCAGACATGTGCAATTCAAAGTCAATGCTAGAATTTATCTAGTTTCTAAAATACTATCCTATTTGTTGGCAGAAAGCTGTTCCAGGCATGGAGGCAATTAGTTCTGATAGCACACTTCAGAAAGGCTGGAGAATCCCATGAGATTTCTAAGGAGAAATAGGAATGCTAAGGGCATGTTGTTCAATGCAATCCCCTCCCACCCTGGCCAAACACAGATGTTCGATTAAAAGGCCAATTAAAGGAACATTAACCTTTAACCAAAAATATAACAGTAGTTTAAATTAGTCAAGAAAGCCAGAGCAGAATGTTATTTCAAACTCCTTTTCCTCCGCAGGCTTTCTTTAAAGCGTTATCCATTCATTTCGTTTTATGAGGGCAACACTGCCCACAAAAGTAACATTTCTGAGGTTAACACTTGGCTAACTTGGAGAAACAATGTTGTCACAGGAATGGTGAAAGCAAAATAAAACAAACAAAAAAAAAAACCAACAAAACAAAACAACTAACCAAACCAAACAAACAAACAAACAAAAAAAACCTAAACAAAAAACCATCAGACTGCAACCACATATCTGCAACATATATTTTAGACCTTTGGAACGTTAAGGTGGGGATGAAAGTTTAAACCAGGATTCACTCTGGAGTCAATTTATCAGCAAAGTGCCCACACGTTCATGTAGCACAATCTGCCACACATTTTTAACACTCAGTCCTGTAATATTAAATTTTGATTTCAAAAAACAACCATAAAAGCTCAGATCCAAGAGTTATACTGCCATTTAATGGTTAAACAGAGGGTGTACAACCATTTACTGCATTAGGTGACTAAAGGACATACTACTTAAAATAAACTTGGAGTAATATCTACAAGGGAGATGATATAAAAAAATGCACTGAAGGTGCTTAAAACTGAAAAAGCAAAGTAGTGAGAGATGCACAAAATACAGGAATGGGAATAAACCCACCCAGCCAGGAATCAACAGAAGCATCTCTGATTAACTGCAGCGCCCCATCACTGGCATTTTTCTAATTGGCACCAAATTAGCACTTACTACCCCAGAGCCTGGTGTGGCAAACACTCGAATGGGGGCTCCTTGACGGCTTGGCTCCTGCTTGAGGTGTAACCAACAAGATTTAGGGAGCTCCAGGCTGGGCTGGCGCTGGCAGGGAGCAGCACAGTCTGTCCTGCGCCCCAGCCCCACGCCCTAAAACAATGCATTAATTCTGCATTCACCCGGCCTTTGGAGACTGTGCTTAACATGATTAGTGCTGCTGTCTACCCAACTTAAGTGCTGACCGTGCTTTAAAAGCTGAAAGTAGAGCAGATGTCTTCTGCTACCCAGAACATTAGAGCTGAAGTCTTCTCAGAGGGCAGAGAATAAAGATGAAATCTTTTCACAAGAGGCATAAAAGAAATGCCAGTATTCTTGTACACACTCCCTGTAGTACAGCTCTGCCTTGTTTTCTGCTGGGTTGCCTTTTTTTTTCTTTACTATAACCAGCAACAGAAGCTATTTTTCTGTAACTTTTTATCGAAATTATTTTATGGTTTTGTGTCTCTCTGACCTAAGTGTGCCATCTAATATATTTTCTCTAGCTTCCCAAGTCAGTTTTCCAAAAAACAGATTAATAATAGTGACCAACATTTGCTTTTTAGAATGTATTAGCAGAAAAAAAGAGTAAGTAATTAAATTAAGGACTTGAAAATACTTACTGTAATTAAAAGGACAGAAAAAACTACAAATACGGCCTTTAAAATTATTTTGAAAGTACGTTTGTGTTTAATACTGTACTTGCTATCATGGTTATTTTAAATACCTGTCAAAGGAACATTTTATTTGTGTGCATTTTCTTGCAGCTAATCACTGAGGAGAGTCTAAAGATGAAGCTAAATGTTAATTAAGGTTAGCTTTCCAGAAAACAAATTCTACAAATGTCTCAGGAGTAAATTTATCATCTGATTTTTTCTGAATCTGTGATCTGCAGAAATAAAGGCCACTAGCACAGCCGGTGAAATTAAACTTCAAAGGGAAAACTTGATGTTTCCAATTGTTTTAATAAAATGAAGAAAAAGGCCACTTCAAAAGTTAGTTTTATTAACTGTATACAGGACCCTTGAACAGCTCCTTGGCCACACGCTCTGGCTGGTGCTATCTTACATGATAAATCTGTGGCGCTGAGCCCCACGCTGACAAGACCTGCAGTGCGTACGCTGATTACGGCTTTGGAAGGACCACCCAGAAAGACAAGCTCACTGAACACCTCTCCTCTAGTAGCACCAGCTTACAGGGAATATACACACCAAATACACTGCCTGAAAAATTAAATCCCTGCAAACAATTTCAAGCATCCATCTATTGCAAAAAGACAAACTAAACCCACTTACCTCTCAGTGCTGTGGGATGCTCACGCTATCCAGTCCACCAGCAAATCTGTTCCTGTCCCAGTTGAAATGGTCTTTGGCAAAACTAATATTCCAGAGTGAGAAAGCAACTTGCCTTTTACACGCATAGAAACATATCCATGCCTTGGATAAGCAGTGAAGCTCTTTTCTGGTTGCTATGCATTTCCAGTGCAGGAAGAGCCTGTTTGGTGACTGGTCCTATCTTCCATGATATTTACGCTTTGTTTTCACTGCATCTGTTTTAAAGTATCCCAGAAACTTGGTGTTGAAAGCGACTGACCATACGAAAACCCTGTTCTCTCCACGTTCAAGTCTCAGCTATGTTTCTCACACCACTGATGCTGAAGCATCTTTAACAGCTCTCCAGTCCCAGGAATACGCTCGTCTTTGTGCTCCTCAGGGCATCACTCACAACCCTGCAGTTTCCCAAACTAATGCCTACATAAAAGCAGAAAAGTTGGAACAGATCACTGTGCATTTTCAGTACCTGCAGCTGTTACTCTGGAGCACAAAGATTAAAATTTCACCACCCACTCCTTCCTCCATCCCACTGCTGGATCCTGCAGGATGCTGAGCCACAAAAGCACCGAAGGAAGAGCACAAGAAAAACAGCATGGACACATATGGTTTGACTTACCATTAACTGAAAAAAGGTATTTTGACTAGTTCCACAGCTAAATTACATGCACCTGTTACACACATTGGCCGCACCTACATCCTACTCCACACACAAGGATGTGGGCCTGCGGATGTAAGACTCAAGAAGATTACATTTCACATGTTTAGCACTGGAACAGACTAGATTTCTTTATCAACTTCACAGTTTCCTTGAAATAAACCATTTATATTAAAATAATTCCACCTAATATGCCATAAAAATAATACTTGAATACTCTAATTTATATCTTTTTATATAAATTTACTGTTTATTTTATGATCAGTGCAAAAATAATTTATCAGCATCTAGTTTGTAGTATGAATTTCAGGGCCAAATCAAATGAATCATGAGAGAAAAATATTCCTGCCTTACTAATACCTTTAATTTCGGTAATTAACCATAACAAATAGAGCCAGTCTATCTAACATGTCTAAGCTTTTTTGAAGCTTCCATTTTTTTACTCTGTCAGCAAGGTCACCAGTGCTATTTTCTGCCTAGAACATGTCTGGTCCACTGGTTCACACACTATCCTGACACTGATTCAGCTTCAGTTTTGGGTCCATTTGGGGTAAATAAAGAGATAAAAGGATATTCTGAACACAAGCATGCTAAACCATGTATTGGAGGCACAACAGCACAAGGTAGTTATTATGAAATAGCAGACAGAAAAAAATCAAAAACATTTTATTGGAACAAATTATATAGTTCAGGGAGAAGAAAAAAAAGGAACAAGTTTCTGAGCACACCTCATCTAAAACAGATGCAACTGTTCAGCTGAGCTGAGCATAGCAGGAGAGACATTTTCTCTTCAAGCTTCATGAGAAAAGTCAACATAGGGGTGAGAAAGACAAGATGAGAGCAGTAACACTCCCAAAGGCAGCTAAAATGTGCATATTTCCTTCAGCAAATAAAAACATTCCGGAATGGGCACTAAGGACTAAGACAAAGACTGCAGCGAAGCCATTTTTCGAGCCAGCCACACGGAGCACATTTTGGATCCCTCAGATGATGGGACCATACTGAAACCTGCTGAACCTCCTTCCCTCTACACGGCAACTGAATATCTGACTTCACAACAACGATTTAAAAAAATAAATAAAATAATTGTTCCCCCATGTCAAAACCAACATTTCAGTCACTTTTGAGCAGCAAAAGCAAGGAGCACCCTGATTAGGATAAAGCTGCCCAAAGTTATCTGTATCTGCTGCAGCAGACTTGGGCTCACACCTCCCAGCTGGCTGTGCTTAAGCTCAGCACAATGCTCATGCTCAGCCCATGTAAATCAGATCTTTTATTGATCATGATCACACGATCACATTGAGAACACGGGCTATCTAGATGTGTAATTTATGCCTAATTTTAAAGTATATGGCTCTTAATGCATAAAGTACAGATTTGAACAATGTTCCCAAATGCTTCCATGACACATACGGAATTCCAGACCTTTAAGGGTAGAAGCTGATAGTGAAGAATTCCAGAAGTACCTTAGATACCAACTGAGAGGCAGAAACTGCTGTGTAGGTATAAATATCAATGTTCTGTTACCCATGAAAAAGAAACCAATCAAGTCCAACTTTTTCCTGGAGAAGGACACCAAAAGGTAGGAATAGATGAGTCTATGGAAGAGTCAGTCATTATTCAGAAATTATTTTAAAAAAGAAAAGAGAAACAAAAGCTAGAGGCACCATACCAGAGACTGTTGATTGCTGTGACTGACTGCTATCCCCAAGAGATCTTATGACATTTTAATTATTTTAAGGATTTGATTAATCAAATTTGCTGTTCTCAGCTGCACTCACTAATAGTGTGTGTGCATACACACAGACGTGCCTGTTGAGGGAGGGATGCTGCCCTGCACATACACAACCACCGTATAAACCCTCCCCCCTGCACTGTCCTGTATCTGGGATTCCACCCTCTGGGGATGCAGTTTGGGTCCACCTTTCCCAAAAAGCAGCTCACAAATCAAGCAAAGGTGAAGACAAGCACAGGTACAGAACAGCTCCATATGGGAAAACCAAGATGGAGCAGCTTTCCTCAGCCTGGAAAAGGAGAAGAGAGGAAGAATACAAGTGATGTCCACAAAATCATAAAAGGCATGGAAAACCAACCGGTAGGTGAGTGGCCATTGCCTCTCCCAGTGCTAAGAAGCAGAATTGGACAAATCCATGGAGGGAAGTTTGCACAGATACAGATATTATCGTTGTCTCTGACAAAAAACCTCCTGGAAAGTCTTCTGGAGACTTATCCCCTCACGGCTATACACATCTTAAGGTTAAGTATCTACTAACATACAATTTTGCTATGGAATTTCACCTTCTAAATAAAAATACCTTTTTCCATCTCCACTCCAAACAAGTGTTGCAGGGTAAGCTCAAGGGACAATGAAAAGGAGAAGGAACCTCAACAGTGCAGAAGTGGGAAGAGCTGGAGGCACCAACCAGCTTTTCCCAGGCTCTCACTCCCCAGGAATTCCCACTATCCCTGCAGGCACCGAGGGAGTGGGTGGGAGCTGCCCAGTTATGCTTCATGGAGGACAAAAAGAAAGTCTCAGGTCCTAGGAACTCACAAGTCCAGCACCCTCCTTCCAGTGCTGCCAATAGGAAACACTGTGCTTCCTCGCAACCAGTGCTTCCTGGCAGGGCCAGGAAGAGATTTACGAGAAGACCCAATGAGTCTGAGACAGAGGGTCACCCATGAATCCTGCTGAATAGAGAATCCTTGCATCAGACAGCATTTGGCTTGACCATCCCTGGGATGATCTTTTTTCTGTGAGAAACTAAGAAAACTAAACTTGCTTATGATTTAAAACAAGTGGAGAAGGTTTTTTGCAGTTACCCGAAGAAGTGCTGTTTATGCTCACCGCTGAACAAGTACCAAAAAGTTGAGCTTTCCCAAATTTATCTTACGGAGCATTAGGCAAATCAGCCCTACCACTCTCCACGTCCCAACTGTGACAATGACAGATCCCCAGTTTCAGAGATGCTCTGTGTATTCTGGAGTTAACACTAGTGGTACCTGGAGCCATTAAAAGAGACTTACGGACAGGCACTGGAGCACTCTGCATCCTGCCATTCAGAACAACTCAGCAGCTGCCCTCAAATGTAAAAACCTGTTCATAAGTAAGTCAGAACCCATCACCATTAAGCTATTTTCAGTATTGAAGATCATAATCAAAATCAAATAGATGATTTACTATGAAGATCTCAAGTGACATCTGCTGAAATAAAAATATAGTTTGGAAAAAGTTTGTAAGAAGGTGACTGTGTTACTACCAGTAACTTTTACATCTGTCATTAATTTTCACTTGGTTTTATCTTCTGTCCTAGTCTGCATCCAATTTCACATTGACTTGTGTTTTATTACAACCCCAATGCGGATCCCATCAACTGAAAAGACTAATAATTGCCTATGAAATGCAGCAAATAGGGCGGATATTGTTTCCATTTCCATAGCAAAGCACAGCGTCTTGAGGCGACTGGCACAAAGGAGGATTGACAGCCTTGAAACAACCTCTTTCCAGAATGTAAAGCAGCTACAAATATGTATGTGTAGACCAGAATGTTTCCCCCCAAAACTGGAAAGAGTTAATCAAGTTACACTGCTTGAATATGTTAGTGAATGATGTTGAAATGGCACAGGAACATTCTCTAGCCCAGCATATCCCAGACAAATTTTCCCCAGTGACCATAATTTAAAGCAACATTTTAAAAGAGCCCTTTAAATCTCAGTGCTACAGGGAACTGCTGAGGCCTGCAACAGAGCCTCTCTTGCCTTCCTCCCCTGACAACACCCAGAGCTCAAAAGTATACGTTTAATGCCCAAGGGTTCTACCTGTCTTTAAGGAATTTTTATAAAGTAGATGGCTACCTCAGGCTATTTAAGTACTTTGTAGTACGACATCAATGGCATGTATAGAGATATTCCTTTGATCAATACACCGGTGGAAATAAATAAGAAAACAACCCCTAAATCTTCACCATATAAATTTATGCTTGGAACTCAATGACATAAGAATCACCATACCACACAACCACAAATAGTATTCAATTTAGTCTCTGTGTTCTCACTCACGTGATAGCCTTTGATATTTCCTATGATGAAAAATTAACACATTTTGCTACTAAGATGATTTGTGAACAAAGCCCTTTTTATTTTGGTTTCCTACTGGAGAACAAGAAATCTAAACTTAAAGGAGGAAATCAATAGCTGGGCTAATACCAACAATAAATGAATGAAATGGAGATTTTCTCTTTTGTAATTTCTAGCAGCACATTTCAAAACTGTCTTTTTATTATTCTGTTTCTCAGTTCAAAATTCAAATTACCATTAATATGAGGCAGGATTTAAACTGTTTTCATTTTCATTGTCTGCACTGAAGATACAGAACCATCTTCCTTTCATTGTATAACTAAGCCTCACCAAATGAAATGTTACACAAGTTTTATTTTAAGGGCTGCTCTTGAAGAAAGAGAGGATGTGAACATCTGTGAAAAACAAGTGCAGAAAGAAGACTAAGATATGTAGATAAATCATTAGTTATATTAAGATATGAAACAGGCACCCAAAGAACGGCATAAAATGTAAATGAACTTTGGGATCTGGTCTCTTAATTTGACAGCTGTTTGACAACTGCAAAATGGAAAACTGACCTCAGACAACTGTGTATAAACGAGACTATTAAGCAGAAGAATTTCATATGGAATGATACAATATACACTGCAGTAACTCCTCACATGGGAATAGATAAATGTAGACTGGAATTTTTATTGTCTTTGAAGGTGGTGATGTTAAAAAGACTTGAATTTCACAAAGAGGAGCTCTATGCTACATTACCACAATTAATGCCACTTTCTGAAATACAATGACTGTTGCCTGCAGAAAGAATGCTCATGCAGAACTCACAAGCATTTAAAAAAAACACATCCAACGATATGTGTCCAGTGTATCTCCAGTGTCCGGAGACACAGAAAAAAAAATCTTATGCACTTCAGCTGCAAATCCATAGTCAGCAAAATTATACAACGAATAGGTCGTGGGATAACTCATTTGAGGGGTTTCTTTAGAAGTGTTACAGGCAGTCACAATTACTCATGGAAACTGTATCACCAAAGCAGCACCAGAACAGACACTGAGCCATGGAGAGAGTGGCTTAAGGAAATACTCTGCAATTCTGGCTCCTATGGACAGATCTTCTTGGAAAGAGTAGCAAAGCAGTAAGGGGGAATCTTCTACCATGACTGCCTGAAGCACGGGTAAAATTTTGTATTCTAAGCAGTAACACAGAATTAAACGTGAAACAGAGAGAAAGCCTACTTTTAGATGTAACCAACCATTTCTACTCATCATTCTCCCCTAGAGCCCAATGAAAACGGCAGATCTTCCAAAAGTACCACTTCTTCACATTCTCCAGCAATATAAAGAGCCCTTTGTAATAAGTATGTTTCATTTCAAAGGAGTTAAGCACTTTGCTTTTTATTCTATTTCTCTCTTTGGGACAAATACTTAAAATCAGCCATTCCTACCTCTCTTTTTAACCACAAAAAAAACCACAGAAGTTGCACAACCTGTAATAGAAGAGACAAAAAAAGCCACCCAAGCATTTGCAGCAAAATCCAGACTCAAAAAAGAAAGGTTACAGCTTTCCAAGCTAACCTAACAAAGGGTTAGCCGTGACAGCAGCAGAAACAAAGATTTTGAAAGTCAAGTGAATCCAGTGGCTGGACTTTCGGACAGAAAAGGAAATTGCTGTCCACTACCTTTAATTTTCAGTAGCAGCTTGTTAGAGGTGGGATTTGTTGGGGGTTTCAGTTTTTGGTTGTTTGGGATTTTTTTTTCTAGATCTTGTGTCTAGTTTTTACATCTCAATGTAGTCAGTAACAAAACTGAAACCGAAAAATAAACAAAGCAAATCCCAAAGATTTTAAATGAGACATGAGCACCATTACCAAAACCTTGAACATCCAAACCTCTCGGAGTGAGGAGTTGCACTGTCTGAAGAATCACAGTCACAGAATATCCTGAATCAGAAGGGACCCACAAGAATCACAGAGCCCTGGCCCTACACAAACAGCCCAAGAATCCCACTCTGTGCCTGAGATGTTGCTCAAACACTCCTGGAGCTCTGGCAGCCTCTGGGCCGTGACCATTCCCTGGGAAGCCTGTTCAGTGCCTAACCACGCTCTTTTGTTCATTTCTAACTTGCCTTTTCCTAAATGTTCTCATTCTTGTTTTCAAGAGACGCTAAATAACCATCTCCTAAACCTCTTCTCCCAGCCAGTTGTGTTTTTACAACACTTCATGACACTCTGCCTCACTGTCACCTACTTAATGCTACTCAGAAACTAATTATGACACTGTAATACCACTACTGATTTATTCTTACACAATCCTGGCACAAAACCAACTCTACTCCAAGTTAATCCCAGATATGACCAGAGCTATAGAATCACATCTGCATGACGACTTGAAGAAAGTTTGTGCTTTACAGGTTATCCATTTTCTATGACTCTAGCAGTAATTCTAATAAAATGCTTGAAATCTCCCTACAAAACTTGCATTGCTCATAAGCCTCTGCATCACCTCTTGGCACCACTTCAAAAGAAACTTTAGAAACATCCAGATCAGTAGGGAGTCGCAGTCAGCCATCGTTTTTCAGGGGAGGCAAGAATGATTTCCACCAGGAGTGGTCCTCGCCCTGAAGACTTTAATCAGGGATGAAGAATGTGAACTCAACACACAGATCACAGTTCAACATCTTCCCATTACAACTGGAACTCTGCCAGGTGGTATTCTCCATTTGTCCCTTCGAGACATGGCCCTGCTACTTACCCTCACACCAACAGGAACTTTCCTCATTGAGGAAAACTCAGCTGAGCAGAAGGAGCCTGCCTGAAGCAGAGCTGACTCTGCTGCACACTCTCACTCCCAGGAAGAGGCCAAGAATAATGGTAAAAAAACTTTGGGAATCAGGCTGCAACCAGCACAAGCAGCAAGAGAAACACAGCAGAGACCTCTCTTCATTGTAACTTTATTTTCTAGTCCCAATTCTGCTCCCTTGCTGCCTAAGGCCATTTCAGATAAACACTTTTAAAATGGATGCCCTTCAAAGATGTATTTTGCTTTTAATGCCCTTTAATAAACACAAGGCATTCCAAGTCTTTAAGCAGCTCATAAAATGCTATTATTTTTAAAAGTATCTAATTTCAGAACATAAAAATGAGTTTGAGGCCGAACTATCCAGCCTGCTCTCAAATGCCAGCACCTTTATAGTACTCTCTGAAGTTACAATGGATTGTCATGTCTCTGTTGGGAGCAGCAACATAAATCTCAACTGTAATAAGAAGTCTTAAAAGGAGAATTATAGGGACAGATTTTCATCTTCTAGAAGTCTGGTTTACTTCAAAAATTTACATAATCTATACAGATCCAGGCAGAGTTAGCCTCTAGTGACCTGAGAATACCAAACCTCCAAAATTTGCAGACAAGACTGGTTTAAAGTCAAAGCTTACATTATTAAGCTGCTATAACTTTTACATCTCCATCGACATATCCAATTTTATTTCTTGTCTTAGTTTAATGATACTTCTAACATACCCTGTGTTTTTTAATCTGGATGATGTACCTAATGATTTTGGTATTAAAAACTAACCCCCTCCTTCAGTTTCCATACAGATCTCATAAAAGCCAGAAGAAACGGATTACTGCCCAGAGGTGTGGTTTATTTGCTCATTTAACAACTTACGCTTAGAATCCTCTTAAAAAGTCGCTTAGTGGCAAATGGCTATTCAACACTACAATTAAAAATTTTCTGAAAAAAAAAAATTACTTCAGCTTTCTATTCATACCAGTGTTATAATCCCACCAGGAATACTGCTGAATTTTTTTGTGCAATTTGGATGGCCATTTCCCACCAGAACCCAAGAAATTGTGGAGATATATATATATAATCTACACCTTCCCAAGCAATGTGTCATGAATGATGAATTTTAAAACAAAAAATCCAGCCGTTAGCAACTATGGGTCAAGAGATCTTTTTAGGACAACTGACAAGTGCCCCAAGAGTTGGCAACATGAATGTTGTACATGCCACGTCTGCTCATCCTACCATAAATTAGGTAGACCACATATTGGAAAGCTCTTGCACAGCATAGGCACGAATTGAAGACTCAACAAATCTTGCTAGTCCCTAGAGCAACATCCAACCCAATCCGTGAGCAGCAATACAGGGAAAAATTAGAAAACATTCTATGAGTAGGAATATTAATCTACATAAATCAACTCTCCGTGAACTTCTTCCTTCTTGTAGCAAGTGACATGTTGATTTTCAGTAAACTCTCACTAGTTGCACTAGTCAGTAACTATACCAACACTCACAAGCTTTGATAAATCTTAATACTTCCTGCAACACTTCCAAGCTTCAGTTAAGTCATATCCAGAAAGAAGACAGATGGTCCTTGAGTTTTTACATGCTTAAAGCAGCTTATTTCCATTCAAGACTATATCTTTCACAACAATAACTACCTTCTTTGATTTCTACAGACTAATCAACTCAGTTTTCAATCTTCTCTCTATGCTCCCCTGAAAAACTGGTGTGTGACTCACAGAAGTGTTTTGGTTTTTAGAGGCAAATCCACATACTTTCAGACTATAACTTCCCAGATTGCAAACTCTGCAGGACACACATCATTACCTTCTTATGCTGGAAAACCACCAGACTCTCAAGTCTGCAACTGAGATAATAAATAAGAAAATTCAGTACTACCACCCCAGATATGAAGGTTCCTCTGTTACCTGTACCTGCTGTAACCCACACACTCTACTTCAAAGACCTGTTACAGGGCCTTCAAAAATGTTTAAATGCGCACTGGCACAGGAGCAGACAACTGGTATTGCATATGACAGGGAGTTTTCCAAACCGGAACCAAACCCACCCACCGGTGCATCCCTTCTGTCACAGAGAGCCTTATCACTCTCTCCATGACCTGCCACCCTGACAACCCTAGAAGGGCTTTTCCAACAAACTATTTATGGAGTTCGAAGGAAAAATCAAAAGAATTATATCACTGTGCCAAAGTACCAGGACAGTGAAATTTTATATAAAGATAAAAAAGGATCAATGTGACAAAAGAAGAACTGAAATAATGAAGAACTTCATACTAGTATCATTACACTTTCTGAGTCAGGTGAGGTTTAGGTTAGATATTTGGAAAATGTTTTTCTTCCAGAGAGTAGTCAGGCACTGAACAGGCTCCCCAGGGAATAGTGACAGCCTCAAGGCTGCCAGAGCTCAAGGAGAATTTGGACAAAGCTCTCAGGCACAGCACAGGATTGTTGGGATGTCCTGTTGTTGCAGTTTGGCAGCGACCAAACACCAGGCACCCATGAGAGTCACACACTCACCCTCCCCTGCCACAGCTGGGCAGAGGAAAAAGAAATTTAATAAAGGCTTCATGAGTTAAGGACCAGGAGAAAACACTCTAAAGGCAAAACAGGCTCAACTTAGAGGTACAAAATGAATTTATGACTAAGAAAATCAGGAGGATAATGAGAAGTAAAATAAGCCTTTAAAATACCTTTTCTTCGCCCCCCCAACCTCTCCCTCCTTTCCACTGACAGTACAGGGAGACAGGGTACGGGAGGTTGGGTCACCTGAGTTCTTCTTCCTCTGCTCAGGGAGGAGTCCTTCCCTTGTGAGGCCGTGGGGTCATCCCTCCCAGGGGAGACAGTTCTCTGTGAACTTCTCCAGTGTGGGTCCACTCTCAAGAGCAGAAGTCCTCCCAAAACTGCTGCAACATGAATTGCCCACAAGGGAAACAGTCATCCCACTATTGCTGCAGTGTGGGTCACTCTTCCACGGGGTGCAGTCCTTCAAAGACAGGCTGCTCCAGCCTGGAAGCAGGGGCCCACTCTCTCCACTGGATCTTCCACTGGAACCCAGCCTCCACCAGGCATCCACCTGCTCCAGCAGGGGCACCTCCCCCATGGGCTATGAGTGGATCTCTGCCTCCCCCATGGATCCCCATGGGCTGTGGGTGGATCTCTGCATCTCCCATGAATCTCTGTATCCCCATGGATTCCCCATGGGATGTGGGTGGATCTCTGCATCTCCCAAGGATCCCCACGGGATGTGGGTGTATCTCTGCATTCCGCATGGATACCATGGGCTGTGCATGGATCTCTGCATCCCCATGGATCCCCATGGGATGTGGGTGGATCTCTGCATCTCCATGGATCCCCGTGGGATGTGGGTGGATCTCTGCATCCCCCATGGTTCCCCATGGGATGTGGGTGGATCTCTGCATCCCCCATGAATCCCCACAGGCTGTGCATGGATCTCTGCATCCCCCATGAATCCTCATGGGCTGTGCATGGATCTGTGCATCCCCCATGAATCCCCAGGGGCTACAGGGGCACAGCTGCTTCACCACAGTCTTCACCACGGGCTGCAGAGGAATCTCAGCTCTGGCACCTGGAGCACCTCCTCCCCCTCCTTCCCCACTAACCTTGGTGTCTCCATGCTGTTTTCCCTCATATGTTCTGACCTCCTCCTCTTCTCTGACTAGAGGAAAAACTGTGTGCCCTTTGTTTTGATTTTCTTCTTAAATATGTTATCACAGAGGAGTTACCACCATCCCTAATTGGCCCAGCCTTGGCCAGCAGCACGTCCATCTTCAGAGCCATCAGAGATTGACTCTGACAGACATGGTGGAAGCTTCCAGCAGCTTCTCACTGAAGCCACCTCTGTGGTTCCCCAGCTACCAAAAACCAGGCTGTGCAAAACCAACACACCTGTATACAACTCCATGATCCTGATGGGTCCCTTCCAACTCAGGATATTCTATGAATCTATGATTCTGTGATTACTGCATGGGCCACAGAGACACTTACCCACATGTATACCAGACCCTTACAGAAAACTGAAATGGTCATTTTGAGTTTCTTCACATGAAAGATCCTTAGAGAACAAGAGTTTCATCTCTTTAGCCTCACAGTTCCAGCAGTCCCAGCAAATGCACAAAGAAAGATTCTTTCCCTTTTCAGTGGCAAACATTCATACCATTTGCTCTTTCACTCTTTCCTAGGAAAAGGTGCGCCAAGACCCTCCCTGTCCCTTTTGGCATATCCTAGAGGTATCTCTTCTTCCTTCTCTCGATTACAAGCTACAGCAAAGGGATGATTCCCTTGGGACACCTGCCTGTCCCAAACTGTGGCAGATCAGGTCAGAAAAGCCAGCATCGCACTATACCTTCCTGTAAAGCCTTGCAGCTTTGGAAAAAATAAGTCAAAAGCTGCACAATGTAACTGAACTTCTTGGAGCCCATACAAACAAGAGCATTCAAGTACTTGCTCCAGCCCAGGCTTGCAGCAAAACACAATCAGCTCTCTCCCAGGCAGATCAGCTCTTCACAGGCAGTTGACAACCGGATGTGGAACAAAGTCAAAAGTCAAAGCAGAATGAAACTTTATCTTAACAGAAACAACAGTCATGGAAAATTAAAGCAAGAGGACTTTTACTCAGTTTTACTGCACATAAATCCTTTCCAATGCTAAGATGACAAAGTAGAATCTGAACTCATGGTATTTACGTAGTATTTTTTAACAATGGAAATTTGATGAGAGCCCTAAAATAATTCAAAAGGAAAGGGACTGCAAGAATGCTCTGGATTTGTGCTTCAATGAGCTATTTCCCAAAGAAATGGTATTGGTAGGCTGTTTCAGGGAACCAGGAAATAATTTTTCTTAACCCTTCTGAGTCATACTTTGCCACATTGTTGCTACTTTTCATACAGCACAGTACACTAGGTCCTGTACTGCTGTTTTGCAGTTTCTGAAACTCTCAGGAGTCTAATTCAAGGCAATAAACAGGTTGAATATGGCACCATTTAAATTACAAAAAGAAAGTGACATTTCACTACTCATCTAATAAGGTTAGAATTTAATACTTGCACTGCTGAAGGAATTCTGAGCTACTTGGAAATGTCAAAACATGTACTCAATGACTGGCAAAAAAGAACAGTTATTTTCACTGTTCTCAGCTTAGAAAGGCAATACCCCTACGGATCAAAAGGCCAGATAAATCTTATTAAGTACTAGGTTTTCCCTTTTGTCTAGTCCTCTCTTCACATTCCCTCATTTCAGCCCTTTGAAATTCCTTTGTTCTGCCCATGATCAGGGTTTCCTGGGGAAATCTGGCTTTGGATCTAAAGGGAACCCCACATCACTGAAGTACCCCTGACAATCCATCACTTGGCAAATTATTTCTTTCTTACCCTCTACCTTGCTTGCACCCACTCTTTCCACAGAACCTGTGAGTGTGGTGCTAATGAGACAAAACTTCTGTTGCATCCAAATGCATCATCTCAAGGATCTCTGTAAGCACAGAAGGGGCTTCTGAAGTTGCCACCCAAAAGCTCCTGTCCATCACATTGGTACTTCAGAATAACAGGAATCTGTTCACTCCCAGCCCATGTCTATCACCAATGCACATGCAGATGAAAGGACAGTTTCAGATAGAAAGAAAACAGAGGACTACGAGGTCATTTCCCTTGCTGTGTCTGTCCCAGCAGTACAAAGGATACTGCAGTCCCCACACTGACATCTCCAAAAATTCCCCTTTACCACCCTATCACCTTGCTCGTGTTCATTTAGGAAATCAGCTGCTCATCAACAATGCAACCAGGGAGAGAAAGCGAGTCTGCCCTGTTAACAATGGCACATCTTACTTCGTGCATCCACAGAAAACTGTCTTTATCAAATCAGGAAGCAGGATGATCCATAAAAAGGAGACACAACATTAAATTCATTTTTTTATCTGCTCTTTATGTCATTGTTAGATTTTAATATATATGAGATGCAACACAAGAGTAAGAATCAAATCAAAACATTTTGACTTAAACTCCCTAGAATCTGAAGCTTTATGCTAATAGTGAGAGCCACAGAGGGCGGGAAAGTAGTAACAAATGCATCATTACACTCATTTTTATTGTCTTTGCTAAATATCACAGAGGTGACTGGGGTCTAAGTCCCTAAGGGTTATGTGAATCCATCCACTTTAAGACCCTTTGCCTACCATACTCACACAATACACACGCAAGCAAAGATAATTTCTTTCAACAATGATATGCATTAGAGTATTTTTTTAAGACCCTTTATCAAGCTTCAGTTGTAGGTCAAATGATTCATGCTCTGCAAAGACAATCTTTGCATTTGAAATTTATCGGTCCTTCAGAGGTTGGTTCTCATTAATGCTCATCATTCTCACTGCTCATGAAATACATCCTCACAAGCTGAGCTAGTCCTACTCCATATCAACAGTTCCACCACGCTAACTTGATCCAACTGTTGCAATTATGAATCATCTGTTGGAACTGTAAGTTATGATCTTCATTGACCACTAATGAAGGCTGCCTAGCAGTTAAAATATCAAAGCAGCATATATCAACACACTTTAGAGCACAAGATAGACTTCCAGTGTTGCACTTTTCTTATATTTATTATCCACCGTAAATTACATCCCAGGCTGCCTCTGCCACTGACAGTCCCGAAGTGTGGAGTTCAACACCAGGTTTTAATAACCCCTCCTGCCAGTTGTTTGATCGCTAGCAGGAGTGGGGAGGCGGGGCAGATGAAAGGCCAGGCAGCTGCTACAGGCAATCAGTTCAGTCAAAACAAAGGGACTTCAGACAGACAGAGATGCATCAGGTATGAATCCCAAATGAGCAACTGGAAGTGTGGGAGTATGGTCTGACTGAGCTGATTGACACTTGCCAGGCCCAGGAAAAGGGTAAGTGGGATCATTCCAGAGGCAGGAAAGGAAAGGTGCTATAAGCTAGGCATGAATTATTCTGATCTGGAAAGCCAAAACCTTGGAAAGTCATTTCAGATTATTTCTAAATCACTTCAGTCATTCAACTATATCATGTTTGCATACATTTTATGGTGCAAATCTTGTTGGCATTTAAAATGAGTTCTCTCATTCCAACATGACAGTGCAGTTTTCTGTCAGGGAAAGGAGCAACAAAATAAATTTTCAGAGACTTCAGAAGTGGGCAAGAAGTAATTTTGAGGAGTTTACTTAGCAAAAACCTCTTGCACTGAGTGGAGGTGGGCTGCATGATCTGACAGAGGTCAGTTCCTCCAACTTGGAGCAGAGCATATCAATAACATTAGCATCAGAATAAAAGGTTCCCACTCCATGGACATTCGATAAAATACTTCTTTGGCAGGAGAAGTTTGGTATGGAGAAAACACCAAAAACACAGCTGGTTTTGGGGAAGAGAACTATTGCTGTTCTCCTTTGTGTTGAATTTCTTTACTGGGATTAAAGAGAAAGGGGACGGGACAGAATCATGCTATTTTTATTTTCCACTTCATCAATTACCCAGGCATCTAGCACTAGCCACCACTTTCTATGTATTACTTTAACCATTGGGGTGGTGGTTTTCTTTCCTATAACAGAGTTCTTTTTTTTTTTTTTTTTTTTTTTTTAATATGNTTTTTTTTGGGCAGCAGATCAAGGGGGAATTCTGCCCTTCTGCTCTGCTCAGGTGAGACACCACCAGCCAAGCTGTCTCTAGCTCTGGGGTCCCAGCACGGTAAGGATGCAGAGCTGCTGATGGAGTGAGTCCAGAGGAGGCTATGGAGATGCTGAGGGCTGGAGCACCTCTGCTCTGGAGAAAGGCTAGGAAAGGTGGGGCATTCAGCTGGGGAAGAGAAGGCTCATTGCAGCCTTTCAATAGTTAAAGAAGACCTGTAAGATGAGGACAGACTTTTTTAGCAAGGCCTGTTGTGACCGGACAAGAGGTGATGGTTTCAAAACCCAAAAGACAATAGATAAAGACCAGATAAAAGACCAGACTTATTTTTCAGTGAGGATAATCCAGTAAGTGGACTAACAACTGGAGGAAAGGTTGCTCTATTTTTACTTTATTCAGCCTTCTGCAGCATCCAAATGACCTTCAAAGTTTGTCTTACACCAAAGATCACGTGCAGGTTCCCTGTACTGGTAATTGAACTCAAATTTCACTCCATCATTTTAACAATAACCCATCCCTCCCACTCCTTCCAGCTACACTTCTAAGGAATCCCTGCTGTCAGGAGAAGATGAGACTTTAAGAGCAAAACACAGCCATCAGATCAGACCCTGAAGGGACAGGGATGTTAACTTACATTTGTTCTCTCATGCTGGATAACATATTTATGGTATTCCTCATTTTCAGCTCTCTCACTTCAGCTAAGACATTCAGCCCAGTGTACTTCCTTGTCAAGGTACCATCAGTCAAACCCAAGCACATCATTTTATCTCTCAGTTACTAAATTCAAACCACTTTAAACATCCCGCTTTCATCTTTATAGTTCTCTCCCACTTTTTAACCATGCTGCAGTTACAGAAGAATGTATATGACATATAAAATGTGCATGTGATTCCTTTAACATTTTAATGCCGTGTATTGTGTTGTAAACATCTCTTCATGTTTTATCTCCTCCTCCATAAATCAGAGGTGACTATCTTAGAAGTCTCAAAAATGACATGTTTTCTCTGTAATATAAATGTAAGCCTCCACTCCTTGAAGCTTGAATGAGCTTTCAAAAATCAAAAACCAGAGCTATGAAAAAGCAAAATATTATCAACCAATTCAATATAATCTTCTCCCACTCCACTTCTATGACAGCCTGGAGCATGGGAAAGAAGAAGTTACAAAATTAGTCTTCACTAATCAAAAAACCAAGAGTTTACTTAATTTATTTGTAACTTGGAAGGAACAACACCAAAGCATTTATTTGTTTGATTCAAGACTTATATGCAGTGTTTGCAATACGAAACCCCAGAATATATTTCCATTTCCTTACCGTAACTGCAATTAAGAAGACTGATCTCTTATGAGATTTTCTGGAGGTTTTCACTAGCTTAGTAATGTTACAGACACCATGTATCTCAATCCAGTCCTTGGTAAATGCATTACCTGATTTTTTTTTAATTAAAACCCACAGTAAAATAACAGTTATTTTCAAAAGACAGAATACCAATAAAGAACACCTGTCTGAAATAATTTTAAGTTACTTCAGTGATGGAAAAAAGAAAGAATGCTGCTAGAAAAAGGGAAAAAAAAGACGAAAGCCATTTTAGCAGGTGGGACTGAGAAGTGGTGACATGTTGTAGTACAATTCCGAAGGGCCGGAGGGCATAACATGGTGTTGGATGATGTGGAAGAGAACCAGGCAACACCGGCTCTGGGAGACACTGCAATGCTGGATTAGGTGTGAGGTACAACTCTGAAGTAATTGTGATAGGAAGGAGTGAGGCACAGCCAGAAACACTGGTGGAGGACAAGAGAAATAAAACGCTATCTGTTCTCTGGCATCTTCCCATAGGAGTTTCCTCCCTTACAGCCCACAGACCCAACACACTCCACAGGAAAACCCAAGGACCCTCTGATATTTATCCACATCCCCAGAATTCCCAACATTTTCCACCAGCCTGAGTCTGTTTCTCTAAAACTTCTGTCTGACAACAATTATTCCAAGGTACTTTTCTTGATATTTTCTAAACAAATGTTTCTAGAATTACCCTGCTGTACTGCAGACACTACCTCTCCCTTTTGTATTTTTTGTCTGTATTTTCCAATATGATTTATGACTCTAAAGTCACAAAACAATAAGTCACAGGCTCCTTAAAAATTATTGACCAATTTCACAGAATCGCCATCAAAATGTGTTCTTTCTATTTGCCTTGGAAAGCACTGCTAGAATTTGGAATCTGGGGATTGTGAAACTTCTTTCTAAATACACATCTGGATAAATATCCAGACTGTACCTCTATAAACAATAAAAAATACGAAGTCGTCAATTTGCACCAGTTTTTTTAATTGCTTTCTTGTTAAAAACAGTGAAAGTGGGGCAAGGATCTCCACTTAAGTATATTTTTGTAACTTTCTGGCTCTTGCAGCCAGGAAAAAGTAAGTTAAAAGTATGACATACAACCATCTGAAAACAAGGAAAAAGTGACAATTAAAAGATTGTTTCAGACCAACTGTGTAAAGAAATAAAACACAATGTTTTGGTGTCTGTGTACAGCTTAACACAGGCCTGGCTCCTGCCCCAGGACTTAAGTCAACTTAAATAGTTAATTCAGCTTAATTCACTGGGGGTAAAATTGTCCCAGCTCCTACCATATTGCTAAAGTCAAGTAGTTGAGAGAAGGAAATAAAAAAAAAAAAAAGGAAAAACCCCTCAAAGCTCAGAACCTGACCAGTTACAAGTTTCTATCAATACTTCCATGAATTTTACAGAATCTTCATTACATTTTCATAGGACCAGGCTCCTCACATCCTGTCCTAAATCACAGGGAAGAATCTTACACAATTCACACTTCACCTTCCCACAACATATGGGGGGACTGTAAATTGTGCACATAAATTTATCAGGAAAACAAGGAGTGGGAAAGATGAGTTGCCCTTAAAGATCTACAGATTTATAGCAATATGGGAAGCGGAAAGACGGTTATCATATAAAAAGGTCCTTAAGGAACAGCAAAGAGCAACAGGGGAAAAATGAGTCATGAGCTGCCAGAGAAGTGGATGTGCATGGGGAGCAATGGACAGAGCAAAGTAGCAATAAAGGAAGTTCCAAGTCAAATGTGCTCCTTCCCAACAGTCGAGATGGATTACCCAAGCTTTAAGTATTTATGGAAAATTAAATGCCCAGCCAATTCAGACACAGTAACACTGGGAAAAGGGCACTCAACGACTGAAAGGATCCATTGATAAACAACAGATCAGCAACCACAGCTCTTTCTTTTTGCTTCCTCACCAACTCTACTCCTTTATTTTTTTTAGTAGGAGTAGTCTGCTTTCAAGGTCTCTCTACATAAGCAAGTGGCTCAACATGAGTGAGTGTGAAAATTTAAAGTGTACAGCTGAAATTGTGAAAGGCAGTTTGACACACCGTGAGGCTGGAGTAACTTGCTGTGAGTAAAGGGTGAATTACAAGCCCAAGCACAAAGTTACTGCAGTCCTCCTAACTCCCCTTTCCTATCCCAAGTGTCCAATTCCAAATTACAGCACAGAATTCCTGTACTCCTGAGCAATTCCAGAGTTCAAAAAATGGCTTCCAAGAGTTTAAAAAGTGCCTACTTTTGGGACAAAATACAATGAGCAACACATGGAAGCTGAAGACAAAGAAAATCTGTTATTTGTGTGTGAATGTCACCTCTCAGAAGATCCAGCAAAATCTCAAGACAAGTTGCACAGGAGTCTCTAAATAAGCAATCATTAATTCCCTTAGTCCAGTAGTATCCACATCAAAAGTAAAGGTACATATGACAGTAAATATTTCAAAGGATAACCCATAAATTTAATTTTTAATATTAGAAAGGTAGTAAAGAAAAAAAAGGAGGAAAAAAGGGTACATCTAAAATTGTATCAAAATGCAGAAAAACTTAACCTTAGTTATGACAGCTTTTCTACCCAGCCTTTGTGTGAAAAATACATACATGATAACTAAATGTATCCTTCAGAAAACAGTGTGACTTATTTAAAATTATTTTTCAAGGCTATCTCTGTGTTTCCAAGTTAGGCAGGCTACCTAAACATTCCAAGCAATTAAAAATCATGCATCATCCTTTCCATTTTGCAGAGAAAACAGAGTTAGGTGCCTGCCCCAGTTTTTAAGCTCAATGAAATAAACACTAAAACCTGTAAAAACAGTAAATAGGACTCACTTCTGGCTGAGCAAAATGTGTGCTGATGGGTGCAATCCCAAAAAACACATCATATGCCTACAACTGAGGTGCTACAAGATGTAAACATCAAAGAACCCAACTCAAACAAGCCAACTCCAGGGTGCTGGAGACCGCAGGAAACCTCCACTACTGGAGTCCCAGGACTCGCAAGTGATTGCTGAAACCATGAAGTGCTCTGACGTGTGGCACTGCTGCTGCTCCTTCTTTTTCCAGGCCACATCTACAACTGAAAGTGACCAATCAGGGCTACTACACTTTGAAACTCCTTCAGGACCACAAGTGTTAGTACCTGTTCACTAGTTAGGCTTTCCTTTGGGAGGTGGGGAGAGCCCAAGAGCCACTGTGCTTCACAGTTGAGGGCAGGAGAGCCAATAACAGCATCAAGCTCCAAAGGCATGTTGACACATGCAGTGAAGCTCAAGTTCAGGCACCTGGAACATCTCTGGCATGGAACAACCCCCATACAATGGAGGTTCTCAGTATGTTCTGCAGATGTGCAGGAGATACCATGATCCCAGCCTGGACAAAGTCCCACTGAAGTCCCACTGCAGATGTTTAAAGTGGATCTGAGCCACACTGATCCAACAAGGTCATATAATAACACAGCTGAAAAATCCAGTCCATAAGGCTGGAGCCCCACTGCCTATTCTTACACTCCAATTACCCAGTTCTTCCTGCCATTTCCAAGGACCCAGGCTTAGGTATTACCAAGATAAACATTATTACTGTGAGGCTTAAAACCTCATCAGCTCCATTCTATATAAACACACTGTGCCTAGCAACTTGAATCCTCAGACATGTATTACTTTTGTGGTGTCAGTTTTAGCAGCTCAGAGCTCTGGCAGCAGCTGAAGGCACAGCACTCCCGGCCATCCAGTCACACTCCTGGCAGCATTTCAGAAGCCAGGACAACACCGGTTTGCTGTACAGATGAAGAGATGGACTGACCTGATTGATGGAGTTGGCTGCACAGGATGCCAGGCCAGTTCCAAGGGAGGCGAGCAGGAAACACGTGAGCTCAAAAGGGACCGGGGCCATGGCAAAGCCAGCAGATGCGGTGCTGATGACCAGAGCTGCAACACAAGTGAGAGCACAGTTCAAAGCATCAGCAAGAAATCATCTTTGTACATAACACTAGAGTTACAGTTTTCAAACCCTGAAAGAAGTCTTGTGCAGATTAACTTTTTACTATATTTATGGCTCACAGTAGCTCCAGGAACTGGGCACAATTAATACAAACATTCTAGATAAAGAAATCAAATATGAGAAGGAGAACTGCCAGAAATGAAATAAGGAACCCAAAAGCAGCAGCACATTAGCAAAAGATATGAGGATACAACTGTCTCTGTATTCCCTATTGCACAGGACAGATATTTGTTCCAGTAACTGACACATCACTGCAAAGCCTAAAGCAGAAGAAAAACAGTAAGACAAAAATCCCACACTGAGATATTTGCTTTAGATCAAATTATAGCAGAATTTAAGCAGTGCGGAGTCAAAAAGAGACTTAGGGCATGCAGCTACAGTAATTTCACTGCAGTCTCTGGTCCCACTGCTCCTATTCGACATGCCCACTTTGGGCTGAAAGTACAATCACCTCATCACAGAGACCCAATGACACTTAATGGCGTCAACATTTGAGTGGGTTCATAAAAATCCATTTCAGTTTTGTCATGCGAAATTGTAACTTTAGTACAGTACTGCAAGTCACATCCTTAAAATAAAAATTACACAGGTTTCAATCCTAATATTGTAATCAGCCAAATAACAGGTCTCAAAAACCTCACTTTTGGCAAGAAATGGTATGACATGACAAATTTATTGTACTATAAAAGTCAGCACACTTATGGAACATCTTGCTCGTGACCTTGAATCTTACAACCTGAAATTATTAGCTGTCAAACAGAAGGTATTTAAATCATATTCTGATGTAGTTACATGTTTCAGACCTCAGCTACCTTAAATCAAAGCACGAAAATGTTCTTATTTTCCTGATTCCTACAAAGTCTCCTTTTTGTCTGAAGTTAAATGACAAACAAATAATCTCTGCTGACTGAAAATACTTGGATTATCTATTAAGCAGCACTACTTGAGATGAAAAACTAAATGCCATGGCAGAGACCTGCCAGTAAGGATGCACATGCAAAGTGCTCATTTCAAGAACTGTGCCTGCATAAGAACCTTAGGATTTAATCCTGAAAACACAGTGGAGAAAACTTGCTGCTCATCAAAACTTTTCTCTAAGTATTAAAATCCATTGATGCCTGAACATTATTCTAATAACACGCATATTATAAGAAGTATTAATTATTTAGCCTTGTTACGGATTCACAGGCTACATCTAAAATACAGTGGATCTATGACAGAACTTTACCTTTCTGAGCAGTTCTGAAAGAACCACAGATTCTGCTGCTTCCCCAGACAAATGAACGTGAAGGTACTGATCCTTCTGAATGACTAGATCTTATTTATTATATAAATACAACACCATGTTAGTTTCCAAACTCTTGAATCCTCCTTAGGAATGCACAAGAAAACATGAAACGCATTGGTACAACAGAGAGAGTTTAAAAAATGCACTGAAAATGGCAGTGAACAGTGGCATTTGCATTTCCAAGAGTGATTACATTCTTTTTTTTTTTGCATAATAAATCACACGCTCACTTCTAGACAAAAATTTAATTAAAACTTATCTTAGAGAGCACTTTACACCAATTTATTATGGGAAAACACCAACTCATTTACTGGAGAAGAAAGGTGGAATGGATTGGCAAACAGTCAGTGTAACATTACCACTACCCTGACCCCAAAGAAATTCTAACACTGTACAGCTACAGCACTAATTAAAGTCCCCATTAATTTCTCCAGATTAATTTTAGTCATTTCAGCATGACTTATCAGGATCTCATTTAAAAAGGTGGCAGTACATCCCATTAAAGCAGGTATTTTTTCTTGTTTGGCCAGGGTTTGCACATCAGGCATCCCCTGCTTCCCTCATCACTCAGATATTCCAATACAACACATTAGCAGTAAATAGGAAAATGCTTCCTTTGGATTGGGACGTTTATTTTCTTTAACTGCGGGAGCAATAATTTACTCTTCAACTTCCCTCATGGAGCAAAAGTATATTTAATTGAGATCACATCAAGGGAATGAGGTCATTGACTCTGTTTGTTTTTTAATCCCTGTTAGTTTAGTGCGTTAGGGGCCAAGTTAACTTCACCTTACTGCATAATAGATGGAATCGATCCTTTCAAGATTTGTTGATGGGAGCTGGCATTATACACACTCTTCAAAAGGAAGTCAAGATTTAAAATTATGATCTCCGCCTAAGCCTTACTTTCAGTCTTTTAAACATTTTTAGCTTTAACAAAAATTAACAGGGGACATTTGTCTCCCACGTCAATGTAGATGAAATAGAAAATGCTAATGGATTGGTGACAAAGAGTGAATTATAATGTTTCTGGCATAAAAATACAGTCCAAAAGTTTAGTGTGTTCTTTACATTCCTTTTCCACTTCATCACAATGTCCTCTGCCTTTATAAACCATTTGTATTTCACATGGCATGTGAATCACTATGCCGTATTTTGTTTACCTACTATTAAAAAGTAGCCAAGTCAAAATAAAAGCACAGAAAGCCAAAGCAAATCAGTCCTGCTCTAGAATTCCCTTCTACTCCTGTACTGGTGATATATCAGTACATAAGGAAGGAGAAAAGCAAATGCACTTGTACTTTTTTTCAAGAAATAATTTCACTGCTTTACTGCAAATGTTTATATAGCCCTTAAAGAAAGTAGTTTCCCAAAAGCTGAGGAAATATTCCTTCCTGAGTTTTTTCACTTTGGTTTCTGGAAAGCCAACTGTAGCAGCAGTATTTAGTGCTATCCACCTGACCACCATGTCCTTTGTAAATCCAGGTTTGTTTAGGCACATCAATGTTCTGATACAGATTATATAACCTGCACACTAATAAAGGCCAAGCTCCTGAAGTAAACTTAAATTTGGAACAATGATTTGAAACAAGTCTACACCAAATCATGCAAAAATCAAGTGCAATATTACAAACAGAGCAGATAATCTCTTCTCCATTAAACAACTTCAAGATACTTTGCTAAGAATGAACTGTAATAATGGCCTATTTTTATTTCATTAATTTTTTTGTAGCATGGAAAACCAATCGCCAGAAAGCGACCACTATTCAGCTTTAGTTTCTTTGATGGGATAATAGTTACCGGTTTAATGATCACAAAAGAAGAACTACCTTGACAAGTATATGAAATATATTTAGAACTGTTAATAAATGTAGACTAGCAATAACCAGAACAACAACAACCAATAAATCTTTGTCAAAGTTCCTGGCTGTACTGAAGTTAACATTTAAAGAATAAATGCTATTATTCCAGAATCAACTGCGAACATATAGGAACTCCACCAAAGCAGATGCATTTTTTTATTATAGCCGCTGTTACCAGACTTTCAGCCTACAAACACAACACAGGCCCGTTATTTAGCCATTGTTGCAGTTCAGTAAGAGTCAAAGAGTCATTAGCAAAACTGGATCCTCATCATCTTCTTGTCACCAATACAAAACAGACAAGAGATGAAGCAGGATGTTCACAATCATATCTTCAATCAGTACCAAATATCTCAAGCTTCTGAATTCAGGTTCAGCACATTTGTGCTAGAGGATCACTATTCCACAGACACAAACCTATACAGAAGCAATTCATCCAAAAAATTACAGCTTTTTCCTACTACACACAAAAGAAATATTTTCTTACAGCAAGACGTGAAAAAAAATTCTAGTTTAGTCTTCAAAACTGAAAATGCTCAGAAATTAGAATATTTGTCCACCCATGTTGATCCACTTCTCAGACAGGTGCTGTGTAACCACAGATTCAAGTAGATTGGAAAAGACTTCCAAGATCAAGTCCAGCCTTTGACTGATAACCACCTTGTCAACTGGACTAGAGCACTGAGTGCCAAGTTCAGTCTTTTCTTAAAGACACAGGGTGCTGTAAATCACAGAATCACAGAATCACTGAACAGTTTGCATGGTAAGGGACCTTGAAGATATTCTACTTCGAACCCCAGGCCATAGGCAGGGGCACCTTCCACTAACGCAGGTTGCTCCAAGCCCCATCAAATCTGGCCTTGAACACCTCCAGGGACTGGACAGCCTGTTCCAATTTAGCTGCTTGTCCTCAAAGAAAGACCAACATGCTAGAGGAGCAACAACAAAGAAATGTTCACAAACCGTAGAGCATTATCTTAGGGAATACTCAACTTTTTTCATACCATACTTTCATCAGTTTGCCCAAACTAAAAAGTGAACTTTGATTTTCCTGCTGTTTTATGTATAGTTCATCTGAGTTTTCATCTGTAATCCTTGGAGAAAACATTACTTAAATCTAAACTTGAAGTTAAATTTAAGATGACGAGACAACCTGAACTTGCTAGTGTGTGTGCACATTATAAATCGCCAGAATTTCCTCCTATTCTCATTCTTTTCCTTGTCTCTCTCCTGTTTTCAGTTACATGTCAACTTTAGGATCAAGCTGAGAACAATGCATCTGTAATTCTGAAAACCTATCAGAAAGCATTAGCTTTCCAAGTGCCTGGATGGTAGGATACAGCTGTTCTGAGAGCAGCCAACATAAAACACCACAGAGACAGGAAAGGATGGAAATTGATTCCAAAAACATAGATTATGTGACATTTAATTAAATGTTTCCTAATTGTTTTCTATGGCAAAAGAATATAAACAAAAATCTGTTCCTGTTTTTAAGGCAGAGCTTCTAATGGCAAAGTCACAAAAGCTGCAGTTTACATGAAGCAGGAGGGTATGGAAACAGCAAAACTCATTTATTTTCCAAGGTGAAGTACAGTTCACACTATAAACAAAAAATCTCTTTCCAGCAGCAGCGCGAAAAGAACAGAGCATAACGAAGTCCCATTTTAGCATCATGCAGAGTTTGTTTTTTTGTTATTTCATACTCTAAAAAGTATAAATGAAGTGTCTGCCAAAAAAAATACACAGGACCTAAGATCTATCAGAACTCCGTGGGTAAAAGGAACAAAATACTGAGTTGTATGACATTTGCAACTTAAAAACTGACCTCAGAGAATTTATTCTTTAAAAAACTAAAATCAAAGAACTACAACACCATTGTCTTTACAGAATATATAATTTGTCTAAATGATTACACAACTTGGAAAAAATTTTCATGGCTCTACACTATCCCATGACCAATAAAGACCAACAACAGAACTCCTCTCCTACAAAGTCCTCTTCATCCAATTTACTATTTTACACTTTCCACTTCCAAAAAATCTGCACACCAAACACAAAAAGATCACAATGAGAAAAGAGGTTAAGTTTTTTTCTGTACCTTTTTATACCTTCTCAATAGGTAAAGTTTACCACACTTACCTTGGATCAAGAACTCTTCCTGGCACAGCAGACAGAGATAAGCTAAAATCACAGTCCCTTTCCCAAAAGGCTTGCAAGCTGGATTAAAAATTGTACAGCTGTTCAGAAATTAGCAGTCAAACTTACACGTCAAAAGGCACTCTCATTGAAAACAACAGTCCTGAAGGGAATGAAAGTCCTTAACCTTTGCCTTCTATATCCTGTTTTAAATCCAGAGTGATGCTTGCCTAGTCAAAAGAGGCTACCAGGAACTGCTGAAGAGTTTTGCAGCAACTCGGAGGCCACATAAAAAAGTATCACATTAAATTGTTTCTTCTTGAAAATGACACTCTTGCATCTTGCTAAAGCTGCTGAAACTCCCATTCTGAGGAGCACCAGTAACACTGAGATGTGGTACAAGCACTGAGCTTACCCATCAGCAAACATTAAAAAAAACATTTAAAGTGCTTTCAACAATTGTTAATTTTCTCTCTCTGGCCCCTTAATCATCGCATTGTAAGTTTTCATTTCTGGATCTAGTGAAATTTTAAAATTTAGCTCTACTTCAACAGCTAGCACAACTCAATTTCATGCAACACACACTTCAATAAAATCACCTTAATGAAAATATGCCCCACACAGCAGTTCCAAGCTACCCATGGTGAGCCCAACAGAAACAAAGTATTACTAAAACTGGACAGCATTGGGAAAAAAAAGGCAAAACCTGTATAATGCAAAAAGAAAGATGAGGCAATAATTGAGGCTGTATGTGCTACAAAGTTGCTGCAAATGATCCTCATAATTGCTGCATGTGCTAGGGAGGGCTTTGTATAACCCGAGTTTGAAGCTTCCAAGTCTAATATGTTAAAGTGACATAGTAAAATATCAAAATACATGTTTTAATCTCATCAAACTCTTTACCAGCACAAAATAAATGCCCTCAGGCTTTCTAAATACAATGAGGAAGAAAATTTGAATGTGCAAACAAGATCAGTTGTGTCAAATCCAAAACACAAGATGTATCAGCAAGAATGAGATGAAAATGTACATTACCATTATACACTCCATGTGGTCACCAAGACTTTTCCACAAAAAAACAAACAATAAAAACTTATATATTGCAAGACAAAAAAGTTTTAAAAGGACATTCATTATAACAAATTTTTATGACAAAGAATAGTCTTGTTATCAGGAGTTCACTTGACCTACTGGAGAGCACCTAGGCAATGACTTAAGAAATTACTTTTCTGTTCTTGGACTTTATACAATAGACAAGATGTAAGGCTTTGGTCAGATCATTAAAGCTTCCTTAGAAATAAAAGTATACACAGCACTACCTATTGGCAAAGCACTAACTTATAATTGTCCAGTATTCCTACTTGAACAAGACAAAATGTAGTTAAGACTACAAGGCAATTGCTTAACAAATTGCTGGTTTGAACAGACAACATTATCACTGACTGAAAAGTAAATCAGATCTTCTTTTATAAAATTCAATTAGTCAGAATCAAACATTTTCCTTTCTAATACAGGAAACTACTTTGATTATCTTATGTTGGGACTTCTAGTGCTAATTTCACAACCAGCAGTACTACAGTGAAAGGTATGTAAATAAGATTGAACACTGGTAAACTTACGCAAGACAACTTCAAATATTGAACACAATATTTGTAAATTCACTTCCTTACCCAGTTTTACTGTAGTCTGTCTACTAATACTTGCTTATTTCCCAGAAACTATCTGACAGCAGGACAAAAGCTCGTCTCATTGTTTTTAAACAAACTGAATGGGAAAACTATTAAATGCTTCCATAAAACCATTTTCGTAGCACATACTTGATGAGATTGATCCAACTTAGCATCAGTAAAGTGAGAATTATCACATGCCAACCTAAACCATACCAGTTAAGATCCCAAAGAATTCTGCTATCAAGCAGAATGCAAAAAAATAGGAAAAATGACCAGTAATACCTGTAAGCTTGATTTTGGACAAGCGTGCCAAAATTCCTGGCAAATCATCCAGCCGTAGCTTCATTTCTTTCCATCGTCTGTCTTCTTTGGATTCAGCTCCCACTGGTATGACTGAGTCTTCAGTTTCTGCAGCTGATTTCATTTCTCTCAACTCATTTCTGCTTGATGTCTCAGACAACGACTGCTGAACAGGTGAAACTGGGCTAATTTTGTGTACAACCTTTTTTTCCTGATCCAATTGCTGAAGCTCATGAAAAGGAGACACAATTGAATCGGACTTGGGTTTGGCTCGTTGGCTGAGGTCTTTGTTGCACCATGTTACGTACTAAATACAATGAGACATGTTAAAATAAATAGATAAAGATATAGCAGTCCATTTCACTTTATTAACACCAACAATATTATTTCTATTTTATTCCTGTTAGGAGAATTACTTCCATAACACAAGTGAGTTAGTCTGAATTTCAGACACTTATTTCACACACAGAAAGGCTTCTGAAGCTGGCTTAGATATTACAAAAGCAGCTTTACAACTCACAGCTGAATCAATAATGTTTATGTAAGCTTGGAGAACTGCATTTGTTTACTTCCTCCCCCATAGCTACAAGAGCAAACCCTTGTTCATATTCAAAACCACCAGGTAATACAACTAATCAATTCCACAAAATAATAAAGGTTGGAATGGCCTCCAAGATCATTTGACCAAACAAAATTCACCTCTAAACAGAGAAATATGCAAATGTCCACACAACTTCAGTTTGCAAATATAAGTACTAAACTTGTGCATATTTAAGAAATGAAAAAATTAAAAATATGCCAAAAAATACAATCTACCACCCATGATAAAAAATCATCTCCCACATCAGTCTATTATTATTTACACCAAACTTTTTGTTCATTAATTAAACAATGAATTTCAAAGGAACATATATGGAACAACAAATTAGGAGAGAGTTGTTTACTCTTCTTTTAGAGCTCACAGAATAAAGGCAGAATAAGAAAAAGAGCACTTAGATTCTCCTTCACATTTCCTTCCCCAAAATACTCTATATATTTCAAGCACCAGAAGAACAGAAAGACAGAACTTTCAACCAATCCTGATTTCAAGTACACAGTAATAATTGCAATGAGGAAGAATGGTCTGCAACTCTGAATGAGTGATGTGAATACAGTTCAAATCAGCAGCACAGTTTAAAAAAATTACTACCATCCACTTACATATGATACAACTGGTCAAGGAAGATGCAATTTCAAGGGTTTGAATGATAATTACAGCTCTTTTAATAACTAAAACTAACGGCACACTGTAAACGTAACCCATTAACTTAACGAGCTCAGGAATTTTGACTCAAATAAACTGATTAACTCAGAACACACCACCTCCACAAGTGCATTCCACTTGTATGACTGCTAGCCAAAATGTGACTTTATTACCATTTCTATAAATAATAATTTTAAAATAATTTTATGTCACGTGTCTCAGCAGGAGATGAGTGCCCTATTTCAAGAGCACAGAAGCCTCCTGTCAAGCAGAGGAGACTTTGGAGCACACGGCAGTCTCCTTGCTACAAAAGGTTTCCTCCAGCCTCAGATGCTTTAGGATACGAAGTGCCTTAACTCTGATTTAGTGAAAAATGGAGACGCTTAGAATTGCCTGAGTTTGGCTGATAAGAAAAACATTACTTTTATCAACTAATCTCCATTTTGACTTATCACATAGGATGAACGAGAAACACGGGATAACTACACTCAACTTACCATTCGTTTGAGAAAGTTAAAGTACTGAAAGGTAATCAACCTGTCGTTGGCCACATGGTAAAGGTGCACAAACCGGCATGGTATCTGCCGTACACCAGTGTTCCTCAGACGCCAAACAAATAATCCTGTTTAAAGGAAAACAAGAAAAAAAGTAACAGTAGATTCCAGTTTCTTCTCTGCCACTGAGTTTGCTCCTAATTAAGACTACAGTGCCTGTTGTCAGCTGTGATACAGGACACTCCAACAAATGGGAACCAGGGTCAGGTGAGGGAAAATGTTTGCTGCTCCAGGTAGGTGAAAGACCTGACAGTGCAGAATCATGGAATCATTAAAGGTGAAAAAGATCAAATCTTTAAGATCAAGCCTGCATATTAACCCAGCAGTGCCAGGTCCACCACTGAACCATGTCCCTAAGTACTACACCCACATGTTTTTCGAACCCTTACAGAGATAGTGACTCCATCATTGCCCTGTGCAGCTTGTGTCGGTGCCTGACCACCCCTTCAGTGAAGAAATTTTGCCTAATATCCAATACAAAGCTCCCCTGACACAACTTATGGCCGCTTCCTCTTATCCTGTCGCTTGTTCGCTGGGAGCAGGACCCGACCCCCACCTGCCCGCACTCTCCTGTTAGGGAATTGTGGAGAATGGCAAGTTCCTCCTTTTCTTCAGGCTGAGGCCCCCCAGCTCCCTCAACTGCTTCTGGTGCTCCAGACCCTTCCTCAGCTCCACTCCCTTCCCTGGACACACTCCTTTTCTTTCGTATCCCGAGGGGCCCAAAACTGAACTGCAGGCACATCCCAATAATTTTGGGTGTTTCTTCCAAATTCCTGAGCACCAATAAAACACATTTTCACAGAATATCCTGAGCTAGAAGAAACCCACAAAGATCATCGAATTCAATTCCTGGCCCTCCAAAGGACACCCCAACAATCCCACCTTGACCTTGAAAGTGTTGTCCAAACGCTGCTTGAGCTCAGGCAGCCTTGGTGATGGAGTACTGTCCAATATAGGACTGTCCCACTACGATATACACTATCCACAATATTATCTTGCCAGAGCAGCACTGAGAGGAAGCAGCTGCCATAGGACAGCACCAAAGTCAAGCACGTGTGGAGGACACACAGCGCGGTGTGGCACAAGGGGACACGCACACGCATGGCCGTGCAGGCTCCGGGGACAGAGCAACCCGGCACGGCCCGGCACGGCACGGCCCGGCACGGCCCGGCCCGCACACTGGCCCTCTCGCCGTACGGCTCCGCGGTACCTGCGAGCGCCCGGGGCGGGCGGCAGCGGCGGGCGGCGCTCATGACCCCGGCTGCTGCGCCGCTCTCCCCTCACCGCCTGGGCGCCGCCATCTTCCCGACGCGACCTCCAAACGCTTTCCGGGTCGGCGCCACGGCGGAGGCGGAGCGGCCATTCCGGGGCTGTCCCGGCGGGAGGGCGCTGGGGTCGGCACCGGCCGGGAGAGCTGCTTGGGCTGTTTTCCCGTGACGGGTGGGTGTGCCCCGAGCCAGTGAGAGTTTTTTATACCGAAGTTTTACATTCCTCAGTCCAATATATTAAAGCGGCGTGGAAAGAGTCAAAAGGCTTTTCACCTCTCTACCAGTACGAAATAAACCACCTAAAATAACAGAATCACGGAGCGGTTTGGGTTGGAAGGGACCTCTGGAGCTCATCCAGCCCAAACGCCCCTGCCCAGGCAGGGATCACCCAGAGCCGGTGACACAGGAACACATCCAGGTGGGATTGGAATATCTCCAGAGAGGGGGACTCCATGCCCTCCCTGGGCAGCTGTTCCAGGGTTCTGGCCACTCTCCATGCAAAGAAGTTCTTCTTCATGTTGAGGTGGAATTTCATGCATTATGGTTCATGGCTATTGCTCCTTGTCCTGTCACTGGGCACCACTGAGAAGAGTCTGGCACCATCCTCTCAGCATCCTCGGAGCTATTTATATGCATTAATGAGATCCCCCTCAGTTTTGCCCAAACTAAACAGGCTCAGCTCCCACAGTCTCTCCTCATATGGAGATGCTATGGACCCCTTATCATCTCTGTGGCCTCCACTGGACCCCCTCCAGTAGTTGTCTTTTNCTTCATGTTGAGGTGGAATTTCATGCATTATGGTTCATGGCTATTGCTCCTTGTCCTGTCACTGGGCACCACTGAGAAGAGTCTGGCACCATCCTCTCAGCATCCTCGGAGCTATTTATATGCATTAATGAGATCCCCCTCAGTTTTGCCCAAACTAAACAGGCTCAGCTCCCACAGTCTCTCCTCATATGGAGATGCTATGGACCCCTTATCATCTCTGTGGCCTCCACTGGACCCCCTCCAGTAGTTGTCTTTTCTACTGAGGAGCCCAGAACTGGACACAGCACTCCAGATAACGAGAAAGAAAATTTGTATGTACAAACAAGATCCATTGTGCAAGTCCAAAATTTGGACTCATCATCAACACTGAGATGAAAATGTAAATGACCATTATACACTCTATGTGGTCAGCACACCTTTTCCATGGAGAAACAAACAACGAAACAAAAAGTTTCAAAAACTAAACTGAATTAAGGACTTGTTATTATAAAAAGTTGTCATGGCAAAGAACAACAGTTCTTGGGGGAAGATGTGGGTGAGATTGTTCTTGCAGAACAAGTACCAGAGCAGTTTCCCGCCCAGCAAACCAGCCAGTGACCCTGAGGCAAGAAGAACAGGGGTGTCATTTTTGGAGTGCAGGAACAGGGGACAGCGTTCACATGGGAGCTGGGCCCAGACAGGAGATCTTGGTCACCTTTTCCATGAGGAAGTGCCCAGAGCCCTGCCTGGAGCATTCTCACAGCCTCTGCCAGGCACTGGGGCTGTTCCCTCTGCTGCATCCCCAGGCTCATCCCCAGGAAACAGTTGTGGTCAGGATATGGTGTCTGACACAGCAAAAGGGTGACCAGGAGTGCATTGGCACATTGCAAAATCCTTGCAAAACAGCCAAGGGAAGGCTAATAAAAAATGAATCAATTCTATAATTCTATAAAGTCTCATTCCCAAAAGGCCATGAGCTTTAAAGAGCTGAATGCGTAGTTAAAAAAAAATTAATCTGTGTTTAGTTTCTAAAGTCATTTTTGAAACTGAAAGTTTGGTTTCTATACTTCTTGGGTAAAAATATGCATTTCAGGGGGTCACATTGAAGAGCTGTTGCAGCTGTCACCTCATCCTGCCCTCATACATGTTCTGGGTGTGGCTGGATCCTTTGCTAAGCTGATTCAATTTACTAACCTGAAAGGGAGAAATTGCTAATTTTGCTGGTTATACTCATTGAACTGGCCCTGCGCAGGCACTGTTGAAAAAGTTGAAAAGCTAGAGCAAGGCACAGAGGAAGGGCTTTGGACCAGAGTCTGAACAAGAAGGGAAGGGAATGGTTAGGACTGCTCCAGCAGTAAGGCGTAGTTGCACCCCCAGGCTTTAAAATCTTTAAAATGTTTTCTCTTAAGAGTTTAAGTTCAGATGATATAGGCTAGAAGTCACTTAAATGCTTTTGAAAGTCATTCTCAATATTTTTTCATGGAAATATTCCTCAGAACCATCTTCCTCCCAGGCTTTCAAAATCTTTAAAATGTTTTCTCTTAAGAGTTTAAGTTCAGATGATATAGGCTAGAAGTCACTTAAATGCTTTTGAAAGTCATTCTCAATATTTTTTCATGGAAATATTCCTCAGAACCATCTTCCTCCCAGGCTTTCAAAATCTTTAAAATGTTTTCTCTTAAGAGTTTAAGTTCAGATGATATAGGCTAGAAGTCACTTAAATGCTTTTGAAAGTCATTCTCAATATTTTTTCATGGAAATATTCCTCAGAACCATCTTCCTCCCAGGCTTTCATTTCTTTATAGCACTTAAAGTCATGCAAAAGTCATCTTAAATCATTATTAGGAAGATAAAATGAAAAAACTTACTCTAATTCACTGAGAATATCCTACTTTAAAGCATTCATTTCCACTCTCCTTCTATTTGGGGAGCTGGAGAGAAATTAGGACTTCACATTTCTTGCAGTTAATATCCGGTTTTACTCCGAGTTCTCATCGACGAGCATATATCACTTCGCTAGTCCTGTTTGCATCTCTACTTTTTTGCCCTTTTTTCTGCTCTCTAATTTACATTTGCAAAAATAAAACATCATGCAGCAAACACACACAACGGTTGCATAGAGGGCCAGAATGGTTAGTTGGTTTTAGGACAATTTGGGTCAGAGAGCAAAAGATTGAGGTAGTCAAGTGTTCAGTGTTAGGCCCGAGATTTAAGGTTTAATGATTTGCATTGCCTTTCATTTGGGCAATAAATTGCACCCCTGGAGAGAGGAGATATAACATTACTTTTCTAATTAAAGAGAATGTTATCCATGGACATCAAAACAGAGCAATACCACCTTGTGAAACAATAATGAGGATTTAGGGCACACAAAATGTCACATACCCATTTGGGTTGAACCACTAAAGCTACTCCTAGAGAGAAAATAAATAATCTTAGGATTTTTAGTGGATGCAAGTATCCAAATGTCAGAGTTGTATTCGAGCTCAAAAGGTCTCCACAGGCTTTGGATCTCATTACTGAAGGTTTGGCTTTGCACAGCACTGATTCAACAGGACCTGGCCTCACAAAATACTCTAGAAGGCACCAGGAACTACGGAGTACAGAAGGGGAACATGGACCTTCCAGGGAGCTCCCAGCACCCTCCCAACTCAGCTCCCACCATCTAGCTCATAAAAGCCCAGTACCTGTGTCATAGGACCAGGGAGAGGGTTGTCAGAGACTCATTTCTTGTCACGGGGTTCTAAGGTTACCATTGTGGGTCAGAACAATTCCTGAAGCATCTCTAACATTTCGCTAGCTGCCAAGATGGGTAGTTGCTCGGCATCTGCGGTGCTCCCCTTGCTTATAAACTTCGCACCTAAAGGTTTGTTCTCAGGCTGGTGCAAGGGGCATTTAACCACACAACTACCATTAATGTTAATTATAGAGCACATATTAACAGCTTTATATGATCCTTTTTCTAGTAGCACTGTTGTAAATCTGATTGGTGGGGCTTAATTAGATCTCAGCAGCAGAATGCAATAGTTTGATACACAGAAAGATAAATTTGTGGAGATGGCAAACTATTATTATACTTCAATGTTAAAATTTCACATGTAACACCAACAAGGCTTCTTGTAAATTCATTTGTTGTCAGAAAATTATTTAAAGACCTACTGTAACAATATTATGTTCTCCTTGCTTCACAGAATGTGGCATTAGTGTTAGAGCTCCACAGAGACCTGATGTACTTTCAGATAGGGAACTCTGAAAGCCAAGTGCAAAATAAATAGGATGGCATCCTGCTGTTATTGTGGTAACCTTTGCAGATCATTTAAAAGCTGGTGACTGGTGTTTAGTTTAGTAATCCACCATAGGGGAAGCTGGAGCATAGAGCGATTAGTTGGTGAAGCCCAACTGAATTTGATTTTGGGGCCCAGGATGTAAAGTAAGAAATGTTGTCCAAAGTGAAGGGCACTAGGACATATCAGAAACATGGAAATAACAAATAGAAAGAGCTAAGGAAGTATTAAAGGCCAGGCCAAACTCTAATGTTAGAAAGTTGATTGACTGCTTAAGGCATCTAGGTTGAGCCAATGACCTCTGCTCAGCACCTCAGTTACACCCCTCCTGAGATCTTGAGTCAGGGCTTGTCACTGCTTCTGTCGCTGAGAGACTCCCAGTGATCCTGATGATCAGTTAAATAGTTATTTGAGTTACTTGTACTGCCATGGATTTGGGGTTTTCAGGGATTTTTCTACAATTCATCATTGTGATGCACTGATGCTTTTACATCAATCCAATATTGAAGCATAGGAAGTACCCAAGGCCAGGTTGGACGGGGCTTGGAGCAATCTGGTCTAGTGGAAGGTGTCTCTGTCCATGGTAGGGGGTGAAACAAGAGGAGCTTTAAAGTACCATGTGATTCTGTGTATTGTATAAAGTTTGGTCTTCAATAAAGAAACCTCACAATCAGGAGCAAAATCTACTGATACCAACCAATAACTTGAAACATGCCACTCCCATGTTATTAAATACTTGCCCTCAGCAAATAACTCTGCATGGAAATTAGCAGGTAAAAAAAACCAAACATCAAAAACATCAAAACTCCCGAACCTTCCCACCATCCTGATTCCAGTGTTATGGAGTAGTTAAAGCTTCTTCCAAGATCGAGTGAAGTAGTACTTCTGGTAGATCAGGGCTCAGTCACTGTTCTGAAGTGGTATGCCAGACTGATTTCTTTCCCAAAGTAGAGTTCAAATATACCATAGGAAATCAGCAGAAGCTAAAAACTGCTGCCTCTTCTGAGCTGTCCAAGGTGGCCTTGCGCTGAACCTGGGGATGTAATTTTTTTCAAAGTCCCGTCTTTCTTGTTTGCCACCTGCAATGGACTACAAGCTATAATCACTCACTTCAGGTGAAAAACTTCCAGCCTTTCCTTAGGTAAAGCTTTGCCAAGTAAATTCAGCTGCAATCAGATTCGGAGTTAATGTCAAATCTAGTACAAACGTGTTGGTGACGGGGAGTAAACAGCAAGGTGGCTGGGGATGAATCCTGCTGAACAGAGCGTGAGGGGAGTCACTCCCAATAAATGGCAAAACCTTCCTTATGGCAGCAGCAACCAGCCACACAGATCCAGCAAGGAGCTACTTAACCCACTACAATGCCCCATCACATCAGCCAGCCCTTTTTAACTCACCCTTACGTTGCTGCTTCTGACAACAAAGGATACCTTTTATCCCTAAAGTTCTCAGGCAGTCAACAATAACTATTTCCAGAAGCCTTTTGCCCTTAAAATTATTTTCTGAAGAAAAGGATCTGTGTCCTGTGCTCCTTCAGCTGAGAATTGCTGCCTGACTATCTCCAGAACCCCTTTCTTTTTTTTTTTTTTTTCTTGTTCATGCCTTCTTTCAGAGGTCTTTCTTTTCCTGGAAAGTTTATGTTAAGTTCCCAAGCTGTTTAGGACTCAGAAGATGTAGTAAACATAAGATTTCTTAAGAGCAGAGAGAGGAAATCAGATTAAACCTGAAGAAACAGCTTGCATAACTGATCTCCTATACTCAGCAACTGCTCAGGAAGTGCTCAGTACACACACATTAACTATTTTGGGGAAGTGTCTTTCAGCGTGAAATGATTTCTTGCAATAATTTCTTTACACCTGCCTCACTGATGAGCACAGCCTTCCCGAATGGGAGATGGGAGAGGAAGACTGACTAGTTTCCCTCGTGCTCCTGAGTGTAAAACTAGACGACTCTTCGTGGGAGAAGAGTGAGAAACTCCAGTGTTTCTCCTTGCTATGAAGGGAGGAATGTTTTCTATTTTCTGATTTGTGAGAGAATCAATTTAGTTTCTGAGGAAAAAAATGTCACATAAGAGAAACAGACCAGAGTTTGTAACAGGAGGTGTAGCACACACCTCTCAGCCCTACTGCTCTCAGCAGTAATCTGTGTCCTTCCCCATCATCTTACAGTTTGGGATGCTACATGGGCAAAGTAAATCAATGCCTTACTTGTGTTTCCAGTCACAAAATGCATCCAAGACACGGCAAGTTCCTTTCTTTTGAGAAATACCATACAGGCCCTGTTGACTGCAAACTCTACAAGCTGTTTCTGGCCCGCAGGCTGCAGATCCAAGCCCCTAAGCAAGGTGATGCCAGGAGAAGGCTATTATGGTCAGAACAATTCATCTGCCTGCAGACTGTTCCCCCCAGGTCCTCAGGAAAGGGAGAGCCTCTGTTGGAATAACACATGGAGGAGGCTGCAGGGGTGCAGGTTGAGCAGCCCTGCTCCAGGAAGCAGAGTTGTTGTAGAGCACCTTCACCACTGACTTTGGGCCTCCACAGAAGAGTGTCTCACGTAGATGTTGTCAGATTGTGCAGAAACCCCTTCCCAGGGGAGGGTGTTTATGTGCCAGGCAAGTTAGATCATTCAGAGGCAGCCTGTTTGGACTTCTGGCTGCTGCAGTGGATCCACATCCCTCAAAAATATGTGGCAATACTACTGACTCCAAGTGGAACTCATGGGGTACATCATCCTGAGAGACAAACCAGGTCCAACACACCCTCCTCAGCTTAAACAAAGGAGGCTGAGGATTTCCTCATCATAAAAAAGCAGAATACGCATTCTCCTTATTTATGGACATTTAGGGCAGAGTTGTTATAAATCATTCAGCCAAGCAATCATTTTTTTAAGCTCTCATATCCCAGCCCAACTAACCATGCTCACATTAGCCTCAGCAGCTGACAACTGTAGCAAATATCTTGGAGAAGGGATAACATTTATGAATATATCAAAATTATTCATAACGGGCTATTAAAAATAGCGAGAGATGAAAGAGACAGCCTAAGAGAAGCCGTTTTGAGATCATCAGTAATTCAGAACAGTTTTTAAAAGTCAAGCTTTAGCTATCACAGATCTGTCCCTGCTGCTCAGCAGATAACAATGTAGGTTGTTCTGATCAGGTTCAGAACTCTTTTCCACCTAGGGCTCTTTATTTCATTCTGACAGTTATTATATCAACATTGAAACAAGCTCAATGTAACTCACACCCACCCTCATCTCCTGAACAGCCCCAGAGAGACAAGCCTTAGCACACATCAAATTTAGCTTTATTTTCCCTGGGCTGGCTCCACTCAGTGCTGCCATATTCCAAGGGTTAATTTTGACAAACAACAGTAGCTGGTCAAGTACAGCATGTACACCCCCTGGGAAGTTTTCATAGTCTGTCAGGCATTTGTTAACACACTACCCCATTCAGGTTGTGATGAATTTGTGGCACATCGGAGACAAGCCAGAGGCTGAGCTGGGAATAATATTTATTTATATCTATGCATAGTATTTCATGTCTGCCCAAATCATGTACTTTCCCTTAATCCACAGTATTTCAAAACATTTGCAGTTCTCTTAACTGATTAGCATCAGCTTTGCTTGGCCTGACCTAGCAGAAAGAAATGTAAGACAGTAAATGCAGCTGAATATTTTAATTCACTGATCAAGGTTGACATTTCTTCTCTGCCTGGTCTACTAGTCCATAATTTAAAGATTCTTATAAGGTGTAAAAGGTAAAATGCTGTGTTTTGTGCCATGACAAGCAATATGGACCCCTGTTAAAGGGGTCTCACCAAATCAACAGGAGGGTTTTTTTGTGGGTCACTGAAACAAAGCAAGAGCCTGCAAAATTCCTTCTTGAGAGCTGTTTTCTCGAAGTGACTCACTGTCTACATTCTGGAAGGAGGGACCTGATGGGCCCTACCTCATCAGTGTGAGAAATCACAAAGTTTTCATTGTATTGGTTTCCAGCCTGTGTGCTGAGCAGCATGAAATATAAAGCAATGTTTGGGCTGAAAAGCGCACAGTGGTATAGGAAGCTACTGAAGATATCAAAAGTATCCTCCATTCCTTCAAAGTGTAAGAGGGAGGAAAAAGAATATGGAAAAGATTAAAAAATATATTCAGAGGTTTGTTGGTCATTTGGAGAAAAATAGAGCCTAGATACAACCAGGTTTAGTGTCCATTAAAATTGGAAAGAGACAAGCCTGCTGAAAGCAACTGAATTTGTGTGTGAGCACAACATGGTGTGGTACCTGTCGATGTGGAGAGATTGGTGATTGTGCGACACAAAAACTGACATAGCACATTTGTCTCAGAGCTCTGACTTCAATGTAATCAGCCTGGTCACACAGAGAGAGAAATTAAGCTCAGACTCACACAAAATACCATGAAGAACCCTCAGTGCTCGGCCCATTAGACCATTTCCCTTATGTATAACTACTCTGTTTTTAAGAACTAATAATCACTGGTTGCCATATCTGAACATCTGAGAAAGAGACAGGAAGGGGACAGCCATGCTTCACAGTGGGCAATCACACAGGTCAGAGGTGGAACAACAAAGACAAAGGTTTTTATAAAGGAAAAACTATTTTCTACTTATTTGTACTGAATACAGAGACTGAGAAGAACCAGTGTGGCCATCACCACTTATTAACCAGTCCTGCATCATGTTGTCAAGGTACTCTTTGCTTTCAAAACAGGCCAGCATGATATGTGATGGTCGTCCAGGTCTTTTTGTTTCACATATTCCCCTTCAGGAGACCTTTGTAATTTTCTGTGCCATCCAAAAAGTTTGTATTTGGTATTTACCAACCAATTATTTGCTATTTCTGCAAAAATAAGTGAAGTTTAAGCCTGATTTTGTTACACGGAGAAACTTGAAGGAGTTGCATCATTAACATAAGCAACTTTAGCAATCTGACCTGAATTTGGCTACTGCATAACTTAAATCCCTTAAGGCACCTTCGTTGCTACAGCATTAAGGAAGCTTTCTGGGTTTTTAAAATCCTCATAAATGTTCTTTTAAAACTACTCTATAAATTCTGCTTTTTATCATAAACTTTCCCTTCCTATATAATAAAAAACAACCCTCTAAACTTATTTCAGTTTATTGCATGACAGTGTTTTAAAATACATTTCGGTACTCATGAAATGCACTGCAAATTCAAGTCTGGTGTCTGTGGGCTGTGTCGGGGAATGTTCTGACTTTGGCCAGGGCTTTTTTTATTCTTACTATATATTAGCTGAATTAAGCTTGCTAGCCGAGATCAAGACCACATGGAATTACATGCTCTATAAATACAGTGTAAGATGCTGCCCAGGCCACAGATAAGTAAAATTAAGCAGATAAAACCAAGAGAAGAGGGAAGTGCTGTCTGTTATCACCGCTTTACAGATGGGGAGCAAGGGCACAGAGAAAGGACTATTTACATTGAATTACTTCAGGCACAAAACACATGAGCCCAAGCACAGAAGACAGGTTTCCTCTGCCCTTAGTGAGGTTTTTCCAGGGGCTGCTCACATCAATCAGAGGTTGGGAGATGGAGGAGATGGTAAGAGAGGAGACCCCGGTGAGGGTCTGACTCCTTGCAGTGGTGGCGGGATGGAGCCCACCACCCTGACTGTGGTGTTGTCACAGTACATCACTGAAACCTTCAGAAGTCCATCATTATTGTTCTCATAAACATTGTGGTGGCCTTCGACCTGTAAGAAATAATAATTTAGCTCATGAAAACACTCCTGCCAAGTGTTAGTGTAGAGACAGATGCAGAGTACAAGGGTCAGTGTAAGACATGCTTCACAAACACAAACATGCCTATGAGACCTGGAGAGATGGGGATTGTGAAGATGAGGAGTTCTTAATTAGCCAGCTCAGGAGATATTCTCAAATATCTGCATCTCCAGGGAAGTGAAACAATCCCTATTCCAATTAAAGGCAGCCCAGCCCATCACCTCCATCATCACAGAATCATTTAGTTTGGAAAAGATCTGAAGATCATGAAGTCCAACCAGTACTTCGGCACCACCATAAATGCCACTAAACCAATATCCCCAAGTGCCACATCCACATGCCTTTTGAATGCTTCCTGGGATGGTGATGCCACCATTTCCCCTGGGCAATACAGAAATTGCTGTTTCAGGGAGGGGACCCAGATGGGCTTCTGAGGAATTTTGAAGATGAACAAAGTGTTAGAGCAAACGTACCAAAAGAGGGTTTTGGAGGTCCCCCCTGCAGGGTACAAATGCAGGCTCACTGTTCTGCACAAGCATAGGTGCAAAGCACACTCGGAAAACAACATCAGGGCAGAATAACAGATCCCTACAGCTGGGTAGGGAAGAGAAACCTTTCTGATTTGTCCAGTAAGGAGTTTAATCAGAGCTTTCTTTTAACGTTTTTAAGACAGAGAGGATTGCAAGGTGCCACAGCTGCCAGAATGGGAGCTCCAAATTCATTGTAGAGTACTGCTTTCCCTTGGTTTTCTTGTTAACAACTGATTTTTAATAAGAGAGTGCTGTTGCTCAGCCATTTCAGAGTCACCATTCATTTAATCTTTCTCCTTTTTTTTTTCTCTCTTGTCTTCTGTGTTCCCATGATATATTTCTAAAAACCCTCCTGTGATGCCTCCAGGAACAGTCACTCATCTGGCTACCCTTGCCATCTCCCTGAAAACCTCCCCTCCTTGGCAAGGCACATGCTTGCTTCAGTATCCATTCCTTCCTCTTGCCAGAAAACTGTGCTCTTTCCAACTTCCCCACCATCTCTTTTTTTTTTTTCGCTGCTCCTTAGCTATTGTATTTTCTTCTTTCCACATAAAAATTTCCCTAAGGATGGGAATGTAATGGCTACTGGTAGTGTAGCCCCTTCCCCTTGCAGGGATTTGGACTAGCAGACAACAGCTCTGCATCTGTCCTGCTTTCTTCTGGACCATCGCTCACCTTTGTTTATCCTTCCCAGCACACAGTGTTCACAAGAATCCCCAAACCACCTGTCTGAAATCTAATTCTCCTGCACCTCTATCACAGAGCTGTAACCAATGCAGTCATTTAGTATTAATTAGCCATCCTGGTATTTAGTTCAGTCCTTATGGACCTCACAGTGGCCCAGATCTGATGCATGTGGCACAGACATAGGAGGAGACAGTCTGTGTGCCAAAGCATTTACAGCTATAGATGAGCCAAAATGGAAATGTCTTTTTCCCAATATACCAAGGTAAAGCAAGAAGGGGTTTGTGGGGGAGTTCAAAATCACCTCTAATGACTGACCTCCCACGCAGAGCTGAGTTCATGGCATTGCCTTTGTTAATCCTCCTTAGGTGAGTTGGCCCGGGTCACAGAGGGGCTGACAGAGCCCTTGGGCTCACGTGCAGGTAGCGCATGTCACAAGCTGCCTCTGCTCCCCTTCTGCCAGCTCTCGTGGCAGATGCAGCCTTTTGTTTCTGCTTTGTGAATTTCTGAAATGCAGGAAAGTTTCAGTTTGCTAAAGTTTTGGATTCCTCTTCTGGATCCACTCCTCATCCTGTTGAATTATTTTATCCCTTGCTAAACAAATGGCCTTTTACCTTCTATTAGGCCAGGGTGTCTTGTGGCTGCTCAGAAATCCCAGCAGCAAACTGATAGCTGCTGAATTTCTCTTTACTGTGCATAGGTAAGTTGCAAGCCAGAGCCAGAGAATATTAGTACCTGCTCCAGAAGGAACAGAATGTTGTCTCTTAGCTGAGTTAAAATGGGTTCAAACATGTGAGTGTGTGACCAGATGGGTTGGGTGTGTTAGAAGCACACACTTGCTATAGAAAATTAAATGTTTCCTTTTTCTTCGAGGAGCAGCAACTACTCATTTAACAAAATAATGCATCTTTTTTTTTTTTTTAAATATGAACAGGAACAAAGAAAGGTAAATAATGGCTCAGTACCTCCCAGCAATAGGTAAGTGCCTCTGCAGTGCTCACAGTCTCACACAGCACATCCCCACATGAATGCCCATGGCCAGGAGCCAGCACTGGCAGACAGTGACTGTGTGCAACATATTATTTCTTCCATGTCTTTGTGAGTGAGAATTTTTTATGGTGGTGCTTCTATGGGTGATAGATAGAAGGTCCTGCCTCCTGACTGGAAAACTCTTGTGCTGCTTGGCAGAGAGGGAGCACTCCTGCTTCCCCATTGTAGAGTAGGCTGGGATGAAGATGGCTCCCTCTTCCATACAAAGTGTTAGGAAAGCTTCCATTGCAGCCCAGTATAAAAGAGATATGAATTCAGAAGTCTCAGAAAGTGCTCCTTACTGGCAACTCCAGGAACATGCAAACCCCTGATGTGGGGAGTATCTGGTTCTCTGAGGTCCTCGTGTACAATGAGGATTCATGTCCCCTTGGATGAGCATGAGAACTAATAGGGACATAAAATGCCAGTGAATATAGGCTGGGTCTGATCTCCATAATGTAAGTTAGAAGACACTTCTGCTGAGGTCAGTAGGGCTGCAGTGGGGAAAAGCCACCAGTGTAAAGCGCATCACAGTCATTTACACAGGTATGAGAAGGTGTGTGAAAGATTTCCCTGCAAATACACCTTGTAGTTCCCTAGGATTGATGGATCCATTTATACCTGCATAAGGAAGATAAAGTAAAACAGCACTAACCCCAAGTGGTAACCTGATATACTGTCTCTGCAGAAGAGTCAGTGTCACAAGGAAAATTCAGGAAATCTGGCTGGAGCCATTTATCAATGGTTTATTGCATTGTCGAGGCTAAGCTGGAGCAATAAAAACAGGGAACTCTAGAGTTCATGGCAATGCACATGAAGAACTGGGTGATATTTGGACTTCCTGAGCTCCTTTGATGTCTTTTTGTTCAACTTGCAAATTGGACTGTGAGTTTGGGAGCCTGACTTTAGATACTCATTTTTTAAAAGACTGATCTGAATTTCTAACAGAAATAAAGAAATTACCTCCCCTGAAAAATAGCCATTCCGAAACAATTTCCCCAAAAATTCTCACTAGGGCTGATAAAAATCCACAGCAAAGGGGTGAGGAGTGGTGGGGATGTGGAAGGGGGAAGAAACAAGATAAATTAATAGTCTTTTAAAGAACTTTTTATAACTGATTTCTAGTGAGGGGTGGCCAATGTTGTTAATATGCAATTGGATCTTCTACAAGTCCTGGGATGACTGATGAATGGACAAATTCCAAGGCTGGAGACAAGGCTGCTGCCTTCCTCTCCCACAACTCATCACTTCTTCCACAGACTACTTAAACCTCCACCAGAAATGACTCGACTCTGTATTAGTAGTTTAATTAAAAGTTTCCATATGCAGGTCGCCTTTGATGTCACCAGCCTCTATATGGGGGAATTAAAAGCGTAGCAACAGGGAAAGGCTTTGAGCTCATTTTATGAGGAGAGCTGCTAACCCGCTGCCCTGGTGTTTATGACTGTGCCATAACTGGCCTGAAAGACCTGTGCCTACATAAAGCAGCTCTCTATAAGCTCACCTGCAAATAAATATATATATTTTTATCCTAAGATGTTGCAACAAACTATAGGAATAATGTGGTGTTGCTGGCAGGAGCTGCTCTTTTTAAAAATTCATCTGTGTTTGCAGATCAGATGTCAGTTGTGCTTTAGTGATAAGGCAAGGGGGAACAGTTTTAAACTAAAAGAGGAGAAATTTAAATGAGTATTAGGAAGAAGTTCTTCCCTGGGAGAGTGGTGAGGCCCTGACACAGGTTGCCCAGAGAGGGCTGTGGCTGCCCTATCCCTGAAAATGTCCCAAGGCCAGGTTAGACAGGGCTTGGAGCAACCAGGACTAGAGGAAGGTGTCCTTGTCCATGACAGAGGGTTTGGAATGAGATGATCTTTATTTTCCCTTCCAACCCAAACTATTCTGTTATTCTATGCTTCTTTTGGGGGAAAAGACTGAAGATTTGACCAATTCACATGCAAGGGGAACCTCACTTCTTTCTAGGACTGAAGCTCAGTGCTCTGCATGTTCATATGACTACACACAGGCACAGCTCCAACTCCCAGCACTCAAAACCAAGCTCTTGGCTGGAGGTAACCGAAGCCTGAGTTTATAGCTTGCTCTTCTCAGCCAATCCATTAAAAATGTGTGGCTGTGCAATTCTCCATTCACCTTCCTGTAGGAAAAAGAAAAGCTCATTTTAGGCACTGTAACAAAAGCAAGTGAAACACAAATCTGGCTTCAAAGGAGTGTGGGAAACAGAAAATTGGTTTACTAGCATCTTGAGGGTTGGGACTGCTCACAAGGGATGTGAGCAGCCCTAGCTCATGTGTCCTGTGTGCCAGGGGGAACATGTGCTTTGTAACCCCCTCCCAGGGTAGTCCAAAACATGAGATCCACGACATTGCCGCCTGAGTAGAGAGACTGACCGTGAAGGTTCAGCATGCGGATGCGCACGTACTCAAGAGTCAAGCTAACAAAGGGCATCACAACAACGAGCAGGTGGACCGAGCTGCCAAGGTGAAAGTATCACAGGTGGATCTAGACTGGCAGCACAAGGGAGAATCATTCCTAGCTCATTGGGCCCATGATGCCTCTGGTCATCAGGGGAGAGATGTAACATACCGATGGGCCTGTGACCAAGGGGTGGACCTTACTATGGACAACATCTCACAGGTCATCCACAACTGTGAACTGTGAGACCTGTGCTGCAATCAAACAGGCCAAGTGGGTGAAGCTTCTGTGGTATGGTGGACGATGGTCGAAGTACAGGTATGGGGAAGCCTGGCAAACTGACTACATCACCCTTCCCCAAGCCCGCCAGGGCAAGCACTACGTACTGACCATGGTGGAAGCAACCACTGGATGGTTAGAAACCTGCCCTGTGCCTCATGCTACTGCCCAGAACACCATCTTGGGCCTAGAAAAACAAGTCCTTTGGAAGCATGAGACCCCTGAAAGAGCTGAGCCAGACAATAGAACCCATTTCAAGAACAGCCTTATCAACACCTGGGCTAGAGAACATGGTATATGAATGGATATATAATATCCTTTACTACTCGCCAGCTGCCGGGAAAGTTGAACGGTGCAATGGACTCCTTAAGACTGCCCTAAGGGCACTTGGCGGGGGAGCATTCAGAAATTGGGAAATGAACTTGGCAAAAGCCACCTGGATGGTCAACACCCAAGGGTCCATCAATCAAGCCGGTCCTGCCCAGTGTGAACCTCTGCACACAGTGGATGGAGACAAAGTCCCTGTGGTACACATGAAAGGTGTTTTAGGAAAGACCATTTGGATTAATCCCACTGCAGGCAAAGGCAAACCAATCCGTGGGATTGTTTTTGCTCAAGGACCTGGTTACACTTGGTGGGTAATGCAGAAAGATGGGGAAACCTGTTGTGTACCACAAGGAGACCTAATTTTAAGTGAGAACTGTGTGTAAGGTTTCATTCGGTNATCGGACTGCTACCAACACCCTGACTGACAGGGTGTCAGGTTGTATTCTGACTCTGTCAGTGGTTTTCTTTTGTATTATTGCATGTATTTTATTTTTTCTCTTTTTTTCCTATAAAATTGTATTACTAACTTGGAGTGTCTCACTCGTTTTGCTTTCAAACCAGTACAAGGGAGAGGTCAAACCATCTCCTGGGTGAGTACCTCACTCTTACCTCTCATATTCCTAATCCCTGCTAGGGAAATGCCTTTCCCTCCTATTTCCTGCCTTAAAGCATGGGGCTTTCCACTTCTGCAGTTGAAAACTGTTCCAAGACCCCAGCTGTGACAAGGAAAACCCTTGAATTAAAAAGCCATGACCTCCCTGCAGTGAGCTCAGAGAGCTTAGGTGAGCATCCTTCTCAACAGTGCTCTCTCTACTCTCCTGCCACAGCCTGGAGATGATGGAGACCTGTGGGTAGGGAGGTGGTTGATATGGAACTGATCATGCCTGTGGCAAGGAGGGCTTCTCTGTTGCCTTCAGCAGCCAGTTGCTCTCAGCAGCTTCTCTGCTCCAGGCCCATCTTTACTTGTTGAGACATTTCAGAGCCATAATTTTCTATGTGAGTGTCTGAAATCTTTATATTCTGTTCACAAACAGGTTACCAGTGTTCCCCAAGGGGCAAGATCCACCTGACTGGCATATTACGCTGTAGCAGAGTCAGTGGAAGCCCAGTGGCACCAAAAGCATGTCTTGACTGTAGTGTCAGCAGGAAGATGCCAGAAGGAACCTGGAGTTTACCTTGCCTTGCCTTCCCCCTTTGAACACTGGGTACAAATAGATGGGGTGTTCAGAGTTTTCAATAACAGCAGCTTTGCCCTCATCCCTAACCAGGGAAACCAATACAGATACTCAGGCAAGGCCTCCAGGCTCTCCTATGGACCATTTTGGGTGCTGACTCAGGCTGAGAGTGGTCACCAAGCACTGTCTGGTGGTGGCCAGTCTCTCTTCAAAGATGTCTCTGCTCACAGTGGCTGTGTCCTGGTACAAGGTGGCACTCGCAGAGACAGGGCTCAGTGGGATCACTAATGCCAAGAGTACAGGAAAACCAGGATGCTTGTTTCAGCTCATAAGTGGATATTTAAGATTCCCACAGGCAGCCCATTTCCAAACTTGTGGTATGTCGCACTATCAACCATGCACCTTTTATAGCCATTCATTTCAAAAAGGCATCTGGATGGAAAAAATTATATATATATAAACGTGATATAAAGAGTGAGCATATTACAAATGGGAGCTGGGTCAAAAAAAAAACCCTACTGCAGTGCTTAGAGACCATTCTAAATAGATTCACTCAAAGCTTTGCTATTTCATAAAACATTTAAGGATTAAAATGACGTTAAATACATCTGTAGAAATAGAGGGTGTATTTTATTAAAGGTTTCAGGTCTGTCTAATCTCTCATGTGTAAGATATTCATTTTGCAGTAGCAAAGGCACAGAGATCATAAAGTCCATCTCCAGTGCTAGCAGACAGCCTTTGCCGGATACCAAACCCTTCCCTCAATATTTTAACATTTGAGGTAATGCTGAGAAACCGTCCTTTGTCACAGACACCAGAGACATTAGTAGTAAATCTTTTCAAAGAGAAGTACTGCATCTGTAGTATCCAAGGAGTAGAATTTAAAATTGAACTAGAGCCAGTGCAGAGCAAAAATAGCAGTGCAGCAGGACAGAGCTACCAAATGTGTTCTTATTGTTGGCAAGACTGGGGGGGATAGGAATTGGTGGCCTATAAATGTTGATTTTGGGGTTTCTTGCAACTCCAAAGCCTTCAGTGACAGACACGATGCTAGGGCTAGAGGAGCCCTAAGGACAGATCAGGAACAGGTACCTTCTGTTAGGGATAAATCTGACCTCGTGCCCATAAAAATTTAACAGCAAAACCTTCGGCTGTAAAGGTAGAAAAAGAAGCAGAAGGGAATTGTAGAGAAGAATGAGAGTGTCAAAATCTGTAGGGTATTTCAGAGATGTAATGATAAAATCAGAAGCAGGCCCAGGGAGCTGCATAGGAATGGATTCTCTGGGTGTTAGTGGCATGTGACAAGGCATCAACAAAGGCACAAGGGCCTGGCATGGGGGAGGGATGGAAGGAAGATAAGGTCCTTGTTCAAGTGCAGATCCCAAAAGGCTCAGGAGAGATTTGTGCCCAACCATCCATGTGCCTGTCTTGCAGGGACCAACAACAATGTGCTATCACAGAGCTGCAAATGTGGGAGCGTTGGGGCACTGCACAGTGCTGCTGCCGCTCACCTGTGGGCACCAGCTCTCCAAACAGCAGGGTTGGCTCCTGTGTCACCCTAGAGTACCCTCTAAAGCAGTTTAAGACATTTTCAAGAGGGAAAGCCACTGTAGGAATTAACTACTTGATAAGGCAAGAGCAGACCTTAAAGAATGCAGCTCAGAGGGAAAACTAAAAATCATTTGAAAAGATCTATGAGAGACAAACCAACACTCTGCTGCCAGGATAACACTGGGACTGTCTGGCACAGCTGCACAAGACAGAAGGAGGATTTGGAGGTGAGGAAATAAAAAATGGTGAATAGGATAGGATAGGATAGGATAGGATAGAATAGAATAGAATAGAATAGAATAGAATAGAATAGAATAGAATAGAATAGAATAGAAGTAGAACTGTTTCAGTTGGAAGGGACATTCAGTTTTCATCAAATCCAACTGCCTGAACATGCAAGGTTGGCCAAAAGTTAAAGAATATTATTAATGGCATTATCCAAAAGCCTCTTAAACACTTACAGGCTTGGAGCATCTACCAGCTGTCTGGGAAGCCTGTTCCAGGGTGTGACCACCCTCCCAGTGAAGAAATATTTCCTGGTCCTATAAATGATTCTGGTCCTATTTCTTATGGCCACAGGCACGTCATGGCTGATACAGGGGAAATCCCTTCCAGCACCCCAAATTTTCTGATCTCTAACATGGAAATATCAATTCTTGTCCCAAATTCATGCCTCAAACACATGTAAGGTATCTGCACAGAAGGTGATGTGGAAGAAAACAGTGTTGCTCACGTTGAAGTTGCCTCAATAGCCCTCCATGGCACCTTTGGGCAAGGTACTTTACCAAGGCTTGAACGGTCTGTCCATGTTAATGTTAAATGGACAATTTAGACAAAAGAAAATAATGCAAATATTTTTTATTTGGAGTTTAGAGAGGAAGGCCTAAGTAGCAAAGGGCCTGACGATGAGCATCAGCAAAACCCAAGCTCACTTTCCCTTCAGTGACCCTTCAGGAACATGTGCAGTGTTCATGTACTAACAAATTTATGTGAAGGGCAAGATTAAATTATTCACCTGGGTCCTACAAGACTTTGGGTACCCAAGCCAGTGCCCCTATGTGGGTAGGTGTCCCAACTGCAATGTCAGTGTTTTTTCCAGCACATCATGCACCATCTCTAAGGTATCACCTTATTGCACTGATGATGAATGAGTCAAAGGTCTTGAAATAGGACAGATTGGTGCCAGTGATTGGTGCAAAACTCAGTGAACACTGAAGGATCACAGAGGATACCAGAGACAACAATATCTGCATGATGCAGGATGCTCTTGAGAGATGCCAAAGCCATGGGAGGACAGTGATAAGACAACAGATGTCCTACCACAAGGCCAATGACGAAGGGGACAAAATAGCAATTACATGCAAATATAGCACTGCAGTGCTTGCATGTGTGGCTTTAAAAAAAAAATCCAGATCTGAAATGTTTTGGCATATGATCTTGTAATGACTTTCTTGCCCATGCATGTTTCATTTGCTGCTGGTGAGCTGCAGCAAATGGGCACATGCTGCTGATGTGGGGCAGGGCACAGTGTGGGAAGCAAAAAACACAAACCCAAAGCAGTCTGAAAAGCATCTGAGTGAAGCAAAATATGTAAATGGGGAAAGTGAGCAAGAAAGCTTGCGAACTGTCAAGGAGGAGCTCTAGGAAGTATGCAAGAAAGAGGTGTGGAAATACAGCCCACCAACAGCACTCAATAGCAGCAGCATTTTGGAAGTGTTGCTGAGGTCCTGCATGGGTTCTGCATGAGTGAATAACCCATGGAGAGAGATGGCTGCCATTCAACAGGGCATGGAACCACTGTTGCGAGACGTGGAGGATAGTTTTATGGCTTTATTTTCCCAGCCTAGAGGGTCAACCTGTCAGATGAATGATTTTATACTGCCCTAAAGTGAATGATACTGGCATTTGGCCACCAATTCAGTAGCAGCCTTGAACTCTGCTTTCTCTTCCACTTGCAGTGAAGCAGATTTATTCTCAACTAGCCACGGATTTCCAATTCAGTATTTATTTGTAGGATGCCCGGTTCCTTGGGCAATGGTCCTAGGATCACCAGAGGTTTGTTTTGGATCCCACATTGACTCCAAAGGAAGGGTTGGTTGTGTCAAATTCCTTCTGGTCATGTTTGCTATGTGGTATAAACAAGAACTGTCTGTTAGGAGTCAATGAAAATACCACTGACATTGCATTAACATAGCTAATATCTGTGTTAATAAATGCCAATAATAAAATAAGAAGGAACGTTTTCAGCCAGGTCTGAAGCTATGTAAAAAATGCATTTGATTAATGAAATCAATTTCTGAATGAATGGGACTTTTATAATCAACTGAAAATCCATCTGTGTCTTATTCCTGGTAGGCAAGCATTTGCAGCTCAGCCTTTTAGGATGTATCTCACAAGATTTGGTCTCTGGTTGGCCTTTTTCATAAGTGGCTTGATGGGAGATGCTGGAGGTCACTTGCAGCCTTTCATCCCTTTTGGAGATGGGAAAAACATAGCAAGTAACCCAGCAGCTGATGCAAGGTGTGCACAGTTTGCTCCACCCATGCTAGAACATAATTCAAGCATCAGAAGAAACACTACACCAAAGTAGATGAGACACCTTTTGCTTTTCATTGTGAGGGAATAGTATTCACAGAACCATACACAGAGTGTATTTGGTGCTGCCATTTACCCCGTCTGACACCTTTTGCTGGAAACACAGGGAACTCTGGGGTAACTCCCCTGTGTAGCAGCACTGGGGTCCTTTGATCTTTTTGATGAACCCATGGTAGTTCCACTGAAGGGGACAAGCACATTAATTGGAAACATACCAGCCATCCTACCATCAGGATTTGTAGTCCTCCCTAATGAAAGAGCCTAAAAGAAACTTAAGTATCATCCACATCTCCTTTTTTTTTCCTGTTCCCATATGATAATGGCAGATGCATAACTGTGTCAAAGCTACCTGGCATCCACACAGAGTCTGCTTGCCTGCCTGTGCCTTTTAAATGATCAGGCTCATTATTGTGTTACAGCGTTTTCCCAATCTGACAGCCATGATCTCATTCACCAGCCAGCAAGAGTACTAATTGTTTTAGTACCTAATAGTGCTTTCTGGAATTGTCAAGGTGGGATAGGGATGTAACCAATAGCAAATGGACAGAAGGTCTTGGATTTAGAAACATCACCTCATTCCAACCCCTGGCATGGGCAGAGAAACCTTCCACTATTCCAGGTTGGTCCGAGTCCTGTCCAACCTGGCCTTGAACACTTCTAGGGATGGGGCAGCCAGAGCTTCTCTGGGCAGCCTGTGCCAGGGCTCCCCCACAGGGGAGAAATTCTTCCAAATATCTAATCTAAATCCAAATCCCCAACTTGCTAAATAAATTTGATTTGATGATCCTCTTGGGCTCCTTTCAACTCAGGGTATTTTATATTCTCTGAATTCTAACAGGGGTAATGTATGGAAAGCAGGTTTATTATATAAATACATAATTGGGATTCTGCAGTGATGTCTTTTCATAAGGTTAAGTTGAATTGCATAACCTGTCCTTCGATATAAGAATCATCCAAACTGTGCTGTCCTGCAGGCAGCTGATGATGCGAGGAGGAGGTTATTCAGTGCTTGTGTTAAATTTCCATATGTTGGCCAGATGCTTTTCTTGGAGCACCAGTGAATCAGTGCTGCTGTGATCTGCTAATTGTTTTGACACCATGGGAGTTGAAAAGCACTTGGCTCCACTGAACACTTGGCTCCACTGAAATGTGTGCTTTAGTTAAATGACCCCAGGGATGATCAGACTCAATTTTCCTGCATGTCTGCTGCCCAGGCACTTGAGGTGGTTCTGGTCAGTGCTATAGAAAACAAGCGAGTATTTAGTTAGCTCTCTCTGCATTGCACACAAAGAATAGAAGAGCCCTTTCAAAGCTGGAGGCTCTAGCTCAAGGAGCCACTTAAACACCAGCCCTAATGAGGACAGCACTTGAGTGGATCCACACTTATGTGTAAAGCATATGCTTGAGTTTCACTAGTCTGTACGGGATTCACACCCAGGTTTAAGCATCAGCACACACTGAAATTCTTTTGCAAGATGTTTCCCAGAACCACGACCTAAATGAGAAAAATGAGTGTGTAATTTAACCACATTCGAGTATATTGCTGCTGTCTTTGCAACTGCAAGGAAATCCTGATGAACTTTTTTTCCCTGCAGGTCTGATAAATTACTTTCCACTTATCCCTCTGCTCTCTTCTCAGATAAGCAAGGAAGCAAAGGACTTTTGCTGTGGCAGACAACCTCCATTCCCTGTTCCTTCAGGTGTGGGTTGAAGGACAGAAGAATGTTGGCTCTTGGAAAGAATTTGTTTCAGACACATCCATTCAAATCAGTATTTTGCTATTTCTACAGTTGATTTGTAATGACCACCAGGAGTTTCTCTCCCAGAAGCAAGGTCAAATGTCTTTTTCTTTCTTTCTTTCTTTCTTTCTTTCTTTCTTTCTTTCTTTCTTTCTTTCTTTCTTTCTTTCTTTCTTTCTTTCTTTCTTTCTTTCTTTCTTTCTTTCTTTCTTTCTTTCTTTCTTTCTTTCTTTCTTTCTTTCTTTCTTTCTTTCTTTCTTTCTTTCTTTCTTTCTTTCTTTCTTTCTTTCTTTCTTTCTTTCTTTCTTTCTTTCTTTCTTTCTTTCTTTCTTTCTTTCTTTCTTTCTTTCTTTCTTTCTTTCTTTCTTTCTTTCTTTCTTTCTTTCTTTCTTTCTTTCTTTCTTTCTTTCTTTCTTTCTTTCTTTCTTTCTTTCTTTCTTTCTTTCTTTCTTTCTTTCTTTCTTTCTTTCTTTCTTTCTTTCTTTCTTTCTTTCTTTCTTTCTTTCTTTCTTTCTTTCTTTCTTTCTTTCTTTCTTTCTTTCTTTCTTTCTTTCTTTCTTTCTTTCTTTCTTTCTTTCTTTCTTTCTTTCTTTCTTTCTTTCTTTCTTTCTTTCTTTCTTTCTTTCTTTCTTTCTTTCTTTCTTTCTTTCTTTCTTTCTTTCTTTCTTTCTTTCTTTCTTTCTTTCTTTCTTTCTTTCTTTCTTTCTTTCTTTCTTTCTTTCTTTCTTTCTTTCTTTCTTTCTTTCTTTCTTTCTTTCTTTCTTTCTTCCTTCCTTCCTTCCTTCCTTCCTTCCTTCCTTCCTTCCTTCTTTTCAACATTGGACAAATGATTGTTTTGATAATTAAACTTTCACTAATGGAAGGCACAGTGATCATAAGGAAAGACTCTGTCTCTACCCCTACCTGATGAACTTGCAGCCTGCTGGGAAGAAGATATTCATTGTGAGGGAAAAGTGTTAATTAGGGATATTTTCAGTTTAAAGACAAAACTAGGTAATTAATGAATCTACCCTGCCTAATGTGCTACCCTGTTTTGACTTTTGCAGGGCTTCTTTTTGTGATAGTCAGAATAAGCTGCTTCTTACACTGGATAAAGTAATATGGTGGAATTAGTGCATGGAGAACTCTTCCAAAAGATCAAGGGAATGAACTGTCCAGGATTCAGATCAGAGGTGGGATGAATTAACATCAGCCTGAGATACTACAGTAAAGAGCAGGAAAAACAAGGATCTAGAAGGGATATTGCTTCTTACAGTGGTAATGTATATGTCAACAAATTACAGAAGTGTTTAGAAAGAACTTCCCTTCTGGTGCAGCTCTGAGACACCTGGATGCAACCATTGCAGGCAGAATCCATGCACATTATCACAGGACCAAGGGCTATTTTGCACTGAAGATGAAGTACAAGAAGCTCCCTTTCTGCTCTTGCCTTTGTAACTCTGCCTTGGCAGAGTGAGGTTGGGGCCAGCCCAACATGTATTCAGGTACTGGTAAGCATGCACCAAGAGTCCACAGAAACCATATGCAGTGGGAAACTGCTGCTCCCACCTGCCTTGTGAGATCATTGTAGCTCTTTCCAGTCTTGTTTCCAGTCTACAAACCTTAGGAGTTTTCTACATCTGTGTGATCAACAACCTGGACTCTCTCTGTGTCCTTGCATCCCTCTCTGAAGCACTTGGTGTCCCTGGCAGTGCTCTAGCTGGGATGGGGGTCCTTCAGCTGCTCTTGGCCATAGGTACCCTGCTTTCAAGTGCTGAGATAGAAACACCTTTATCCAGCAGCTGCAGGCAGGACTCACCATGAATTAGGAGCACAGGAAACCCCATTTGCTGAATCCCAGTCCAATTTCCTCCATTACTCTCTCTCTCCTGACACACAGCACGTTAGCACAAGCTCTCGCTGTGTCCTCTTGCAGAGATATCCAGTTCTGACCCCTTCTTTATGACAACCACACCTCCACCCTCCATCCAAAGCTGCGTGCCATAGTCCCTCAAGGTAGGCAATCCCTGCTTCCCTCTCCAGGAGAGCTACCTCCTCCTGCACAGACTTAACCTGTTATAACCCCATCCATCATCTTAATTAGGCCTCTCAAGAGGAGGTTACCGGACTAAAATGACTTGTTTCAACCTCTCCAATCTGGTAGTGGTAGAAAATCTTCTCAACCAGAGTTATCCTAAGACATTTATCAATACTCTCCTCAGATGGCCTGAAAGCTGAAACAACAAAAAAAAAATTATACACTATAACCAACATGATTTTTTTTTTTAATCTCTAGCAGTGACCGTAATGAATTATTGGAAGAATTTTCAAAAGTTAAGATGGATTTTCCCATCACTGGAATTTCTGAGGTCCAGATGGTGTGCTTTTCCATGCTGTGGTTCTAATACAAATTAGTCCAGAGAAGCTCTGAATAATCCTAAGGATCCCTTAATGTTTATGAGACCACATGAGTACTACCCTTTAGGAGAATGTACCGATCTGGATTTGACTCCAAAAGATGGGCTCTGAAGTTGTGAGATGCTGCTGCATGAGCTTCACAGAGACAGGGGCTCCAGCGGAGACATGGCAGAAGAATATGTCCTGTTGAACGTTTGGACTTTCATAAGTCTATGAGGGTATCTTCAGACCCTTAGAACCAAATGGGTTCCTGGAAAACCCACATGCCACCAGCAGTGATGCAAATTAGATTTTTAAAATATGCCAACAAGCCTCTTATTCTTAGGCCCCTCTATCATTTGTATTTACTGATTTACTTCAGCTCTTTCTTTTCAGGAGGTTAAAGAGGGAAAGCATTTTCTTCCTGGTCCCAAGCAGACCTCCTGTCTCATTCTCTCTCACACATACCATCAGTGCTTGGGTTTCTAGTTGCTAATTTCATCAGGAAGTAGTGAAAGCCTGACATTATTGCCTAAGAGTAGGAAGAATTGAAACAGAGCTGTGGAAGGGGATGACTCAGGGGCTGGTTTACCCATCGTTTCAGTAAACAAGTGTTTACAGACACTCCTTTCAACCTGTGAGTTTTCTTGGCATGATGGAAGGTGACATGAAATGAAAGAGTCTCAGTTGCAAGATCTCTTCTGATGCAGGGACAGATTAAAAGAAAGAACCCACATTGTCTGAGCAGAATATCATTTACGGTGAGCAAACTGCTATAAATGAATGAGGACACCTTGTTCTGCATGAAACACATCTCTGTTTCCACTTGGCTGCCTCTCTGCTCCAGCCTCCTGGAAATATTTTTCCTTAAAGACCTCTTGACATTTTCACTAGCTTTGCAGATTGCTCATGTTTTGTACACGGGAAAAGTCACTTTTGGAGGAGCAGTTAGGTGAAAGTAGATAGACTTTTCTACACTGAGGAATAACTTCTCATAAATCTGCCAGTGCACATTAATTTGTCTGGCAAGCTGTCCTCAAGCCCCCTGTATCTATGCTTATCAAGGTCACATCTGCTTAAACATGCATGGGGAGGCTGAGCTGGTCACTGGGAAAACACTGATTTGTCATCCTGTATTGCAACAGCCTGAAAAAATCCCATCTTATGTCCTTATTATAGACATTGTAGTATTTATTTCATTACTAAAGATCTAAAAGATGCTAGGGATAGCAGCAGCTCTTACATACAGCTGCAGGTGAGAGAATCCTCACTTGTCTCATCTTCCTCCATGCCCCAAAACAAAGAGTTGTTCTGACAGCAGGGGCTGATGGATATTTCAGTAAAGTCTCAGGTATCTATTGTTACTTTTCACTTGAAGCATAGATGATAAAGACCAGGGCTTCAGGCCAGCTGCTCTTGCACAGACCAAGAACATAGAAACACACTATCATGAAACCTGGATATGGCTGGGATCCTGATTGCCTTCTCTGTGACTTTATTTTCCCAATGTTTTTAATCAGAGGGAATGTTACCACAGCAAAAGATCTGGCTTCGGTGACAGTCTCAGCTCCTTCATTCTCCTGAAAGACTGTGAGGAGAACCATGCTCTGGGATACCTCCACTGAACAACATCTATTGTTTCTAGTGGTGCCCAATGAAAAATGCCCTTGGCAAAGTAAGCCTAATAAATTTAACCCTTGCTATCCCTGTTCTAAGAATCATCCTGATCCCCTGAATCATCCAGCAGCTCCTTTCATCCTCAAGGCTCATCTGGCCAGCTCTTTTTCCGAGCTAAGCAATATGAGTGAAAGCAAATGCAAAGGAAGTGTAGTTAGCATTCATTCATTGCTTATGTACAGGCTGTCAAAACTAATGAAATTTTATAACAGACAGGCAGTGATCAGCTTCTTGGTGTTATTTATCTTTCTCGCTCCTGACCCTTCATCCTGGGTAATTCTTCATTCATCTTTGAAAATGCCAAGATGACTAAGCACAGGACCCATCTACCCAGAAAACTAACAACTTGTGTGAATGCATAAAGATAATGAATAATCACTCATGATGAGTGACTGCCAGGCAAAATATTCTCCCTCTCTCTCATTGATTTCCACCAACCTACTTCCTCTCTCCCACTGAGCTTCCCCAAACTTCAAAATCATCCATTATTGAGGGTTTTCCCCCTCCCGCTTCTGCCATATCTCCTCAAACTACAATAGATGTTTGCAAAGACATTCCTCGGGCTGGAGGCACTAATGGATGGCACAGTGGGCACAGACTACCTCACACGGCCCCCGGCCCCCGTTTGCATCATTTATCCTGAAAGGTGCCAGCAAGGCTTGGCAGTTTCATCTGTAAGAGCTTTATAGGAGAGGATGCAAATGGATGCAAAACATATGAATGATGCCAGTTTCATTTGCCACCTGTTGATGGCAGAAAACAGTGGTCAGGAAGGAGGGAATGTAATTATGCACCCTTCATGGAAACAGCATGAAATAGTGATGTTTGCCCATGCTTGGTGCAGTCAGCAGGAAATTAACAGAAGGAGAAGTGAAGGTACCCAAAAATAACAGTTCTGCCTCCAAATGGAGGGATGTACTTTTGTGATACAGGGACACTCTGCACATGCAAAAGAATTAGCTTTGCACCAGGGCTGGCATGTAGAACTGGAGTCTTCTAGAGCATTCAGCATTTTATCACACTTCCCTACATTGGCCAACAGTTACTTCCTTTAAGTTTGCAATGTGTCAAACTAACACTATCTATAAAATCACCCCTTAAAATACTGTTTTTAGACTGAAATGATGAAATTAATGAGACATTCAAATTCCTGTGAGCTCTGGGTCCAGGCTGTCTGCAAACTTGGGTGCGCAGTTCTGCCTTCATTATAGCTGGTACATGTCTAGCCAGAGACATCAGAATTCTTTATCTTATTCTGAATGGAGATTTCAGCCACTGGTTTTGGACCATGTACTTAAAATCAGTTTTATTTAGTAAAGAACAAGGAAGTTGTGATAAGACAGCAAAAATGTACATCTGTTTGTAGTTCCTGTATATTTTTGGGATTGCTCTGGTTTTTCTGTAAAAGGGATTATGATGCTGTGAATGTTCCCATGGGAGAAAGAAAATAACCCACCAGACTTTTCAGAGGATTTTGGGAAGGGGACAAATCTAGGGCTTCAGAAACCAAGCCAGCCTGCTTTGAGATAGCTATGAAAGACAAAGAAAAAAACCAAAACACCCTACCAAGGAAAAGTACTAATCTCCTCTAGAGATCATACAAAGATAGGAAAAGCAATGAGAAAATATGCTGTAAAGAGATACTGGGAAAAAAAATCTGCCTCTGCCTTTCCTGGGGCGATGCCTGAAAAGCGGTCTCTGTGCTCCTAATAGACCTGTTAAACGAGAGAGATTAGCACAACATTTTAAGTGATAGGGGTAAATCTGTATCTGCACTTCTCATCTCCTCTGAACTGAGGTTGTCTGTGAATCCACCAAACCAATACCAGGTATGCCGTGGAACCTCCTCACAGGACAGGACTGGAGGTTCCCTCTCTGTGTTTTATTCTCTCATTTTTCCAAACCTCCACCGTCTGCTGGTTTTGTCCGTTTTTCCTATAGTTTTTGGATCAGGGCAATAACCTGCTGATAGGCTGAACGCCAAGAATCTTGAATGAGCCTTATCTTAAAGTGCAAATTAACTTTAACTTGGAAACAAAGTAACAGACTCAGTTGCAAATGTCAGCTCTGTTTGAGCTCTCCACCAATGACGTGCAGCTGATGGAGATTGCACTAACTGGGCTAAGGATTCACAACAGCATCTCTGCAACTGCTTAAATGAGATTTCTTCTATGGCCTCTGCCTTTTTAGAGAGGCACATCTTTCTTCTTTCTCACTATTTACTCACTGTTTGTGTTGCCAAAAAGGGAGGACTCTAGGCACCCCAGATTGCCTCCCCAGGGTGCAGCAATCAGGGCATCTTTTACCTGGTTCCCCCATCTCATTATGCCCTGCCAAGCACTGGGCTGTGGCAGAAAGCCAGTGGAACTAGAACTCTAACTGGAGTTAGGGTGTCTGAGCATCCCTTTGGTTTGAAATGTTACTTCTTGGCAACTGCAACGGAAGAGTTGGATGACTGACAGGTTGACCTTCAGGGAAGGAGGGCCAGAGAACTGAAAATACCCAGCAAATGGACAATTTTATCCCTGACTCCCTTTAGATCTGTGGATGATATAGCTCATGGTTGGAATCCGATGATTATTGTATTAGAAACAATTCAGTTCTCCAAAGCAGGTCCTATTACAGTGAACTCAAGCCAGGAGCAAAGAGAGGCAAGAGCCTAACCTTGCTTCAGTGCGGGGTGCTTTGGGCACCAGGCAGTCGGGGAAGCATCAGGAAGGGGGACAAGGCAATAATTTCTTCTCAAGAGCCAAACACCATTGTTTATTCACTTGGTTGTTGGTGTACTCCTGAGGTTTGTGCCTTTTTGTTTCCAGCTCAGCCCAGACACAACTTTACTCTTGGTTGCTGAGGGATTTATAGCTGCCTGGAAGGCTGCAGTTGGCTTCCCCTCAGCTGCAAGGGGTTGTTGCTCTGATACCTCCTGAGCACCTCAGGTGGGGAAAATTTCAAAGCAGAAGATCCCTTCCAAGCTATCCTGCCTCGAGGCCTCTGCTTTCCCCTCTTCTCGGTAAAAGAAAATGGAAAATCTCTTGAGAACAGGTGATAGCTGCCCTTTCCTTCAGACAATGGAATGACAAAACCAGAGCTTGGACTTCTTCCTTCCCTTGTAGCTAAGTTACTGCCTCATGTCCCAGCTTACAGGGGAAGATGTGGTGATGCTGTGGCATTTCCCAGATGCCAGGGATACTGCAGAGGAGAAAGCCACACTAAAAGTAGTCAAAATCAGGATTGTGCTACTCCATCACCAGCATGGGGGGCTTTTCTCAAGCCCTCCAGGGCTTGGAGAAAGGATCCCCAAGCTCAGGGTATCTCCCACTACTTTGATCAGAGCAGGTGTTATCTCTTCAGACAGGGACAGTGAAATCTCTGTGGAAACTAGCTGCAGTCCCTAGTTGAGGATCGAATTTAATGAGCAGCCACCTCAGACTCTAATGGGTCTGGACTCTGCTATCCATGCTTGGCAAAGTGAGTCATCTGGGTCTGGATACAAGTGCCTTCAGCACATTTTATTTTGAGTTCTATTTCCAGAATAGACCAGTGGGTATAAAAAAACAGTTTGCCCTGTATTTAAGAGCAGTTCTACTGTTTCTTTCCAGTGTGAACATTCAACCAAGTCCCTTCATCCCTGTGTATTCCCAGCCCCATCACATCACAGGGCCATGCATCAGCTACGTTCATCCCTAAAATAATAAGGGATAATAAGGGACAAATCAATAAAGCAAAAGCAACAGTGCTGGGTGCGTGGCAGCAGCCAGAGTCACACTCACTTCTTTAGCAAGCAGTTCTTTATATTGTTGAAGTAGCATTACTTCCTTAAATGATTTAGCACACTTTCGAAGCTAGTTTACCACAACTGCCTCAGGTTGCCACAGCATTGCATAAGTCCAGAGCTGCAGAGTCCAAAGGTCCATCAGGTTGGCAGTCTGGGGTAGTCTTCTGATGGTCTTCTGATGCCACTTTAGACTTGGTATTTTCCTTTTACAGTATTTTGTTCTCTGCTTCTGCTGTCTTGGCTATACACTTCACAAGACCAGCCATACCTTATGAAATGACAGCTCTTGCAAAATGTACACCCCCAATAGCACTTTGCCAAAGCAGTCTTATCTTGTAATACATTTTTGCAAGCCCGCTTACATCTTGTGATAGCTTTGCTTCATGCATACCTTTAGTTACACTACTCACAAAAGCATTACAAATTTGCACTATATCTAAAAACAGGTGCAATTAATAACAATCATCTACAAGCAATTACAATTTATAATAACTTGCAAAAGCAAATACATTCTAGCAAAAGCCAACTATTACATAGCTGATTATAACATCACAGGTCCCCAAAACTCAACACTCTGGGCACCCCTCCCTCTGCCAGTATCTGCTGTTCTTCCCTGGCTCCCCAGCACCTTCAGCACCCCGTTTCACTGCCAGCCTTCCTCTCACACCACTGACACAGAGGGAATCCCAGAAGAGCTCAAAGGTGACTAGGATACCCAACCCAAACCATGGGTTTATGAAGGAAGGGCTTTTGTGACTCATTTTAATTGGCCCTGTGGACTGAACAGCAGATCGCAAAGTTGCCTTTGCTTACAAGGTTTAATTTCTAATTGAAATTTCATAGGAAAGCTGCACCTTTCTGATCAGTTGTCCCGGCATAAACACTTTGTCTATACACAGACATCTGCCCTCCAGACTAACCTTTCTAGAAGCTGCATCAACAAAGTAATGCTAATCAAAATATCCATCTGTGCTTAAAGACAAACAAAGCATTAATACACCAAACTGCAGCTTGGATTATATTAGAGTCAGCTTTAGTGATATTAAACATCTGTTAGGATGTATTTCCCACCCAGGACATCTCACTTTTGCTTTAAAAATACCTTTGTATGAAAAAATGTGAGAGCATTTCTCTAGGAGCCTTTTGCATGCATCACACTTGCAGCCAGCCCTGCTCTGAAAGCCCTTTTCCTTGAGACACCCTGCTGGGACAGGGCTCAGGGATTAGGGTCTGTAACCTAAACATTATTGTACTTTAAAGTTAATGTTCCCCCTCTCGCTCTACTTGGGTTTCAGAGCCTCTTCAAAGGGCTGTTTTCTTCTCTTCCTTGGCAGCAAAGGAAGAATGTTTCAAACCCCAGAAACCAGACACTTTGCTGAGCTCCTGCAGAACGCTGTGTGTGCCTGGATGATCCCAGGAAAAACACGGTGCCCAAATCTCCCTGGCACTGCTAGGGCTGGGGTTGCTGCAAGGCTTCCCAGGCTTTCCAGGCTGGAGACACTATGCGGTTTTTTTTCCTATGCCATTCCAATGCATAGTGAGTGAGAAATAGGGGAAGGGGACACGTTTCAGTTTTGACCTCATTTTTTGTAATAGCCCCTACTCAAAAGAAGGAAAGTTGATCTAACATGTTGACAACCTTATCTTAAGAAAACCAATCAATCTGTTTCTCCCAGCAGTTCTTCGAAAAGGGTGGTCTTATCCTGTTATCCATGCTTGGCAAAGCTGTCTGGAAGTTGAAGCCTGGAATTCATGGGATTGGGATCTAATTCTGCCTTTCCCTTTTCCATTGCATCCTGCCCACTTGTGCAAAATGGGAAGAGAAGCCACTGCCTGTCCTCCAACCTAAAGGGAAGCTTAGCTGATGAGCAATGAATATTTTTATCCTTGCCAAGGTTTAGAGTTGGGGCTGAAAAAACAACCCAGTAGTATCTCTGTCCTCATTGCTGGCCCTTTGGACAAAAAGCTGTTCATTCATCATCTGAAACCCAAGTGCTAATTACAGACAAATGTCAGATAGAGCCAAACAAGGGGTGAGGACACCCTGAGCTGTAAGAGGTTGCTCTGTGCCTGTCTAAGCAGAGGACACGTGTCTCCAGCAGGGAGACAAACTTCACCTCAGTAGGATGTCCCAGCATCACCAAAGGCTCTGGGGCATTTGTTTGCTCCGAAGTAACAAGCGATGCGACAAGAGGAAAGGGTCTCAAGGTTTGCCAGGGGCAGTTTAGATTGTATATTAGGAAGAACACCTTCACCAAAAGGGTTGTCAGGCATTGGAACAGGCTGCCCAGAGAAGAGCTGGAGTCACAATCCCTAAAGGGATTTAAAAGAGGTGTAGACAACTTGAAACTGTCGCAATGCAAGCTCGCTTGTACTGGGCAGTGAATTTAGCCACTGATAGGAGAAGCAGCCTGGCCTAATAGACAGGCCCCCATAGAACAGAGATAGGACAGAATTGGAGATAGACAAAGAATTAATCCAATTGATCCAATGAGCCTAAGCTGCAGAGAGCTATTGGTCAGAGAGCAGAGCAGCCTGAACTTTGAACCAATCACAGGCGCTTACCCGGGAACATTAAGAGGGCTAGTTAAGGTCAAGTCAGAAGAATAAAGGGGCTTTTTGTCACAAGGACCACAGAGTGCTGTGTTTTCTGTCTCAAGCACAGTGCCAGTCAACGTTACAGAAACAACCAGAATTTTAGCAAATCAAATACGCTGTGGACATATGCCAGGATCTCACACGTCTGCCTGGTTTACCTGCCAGCAAAAAAGTGGTTACATGAGCTCATTTTGTGGTGCGGAGATTTTAGTGTTATCTGTTACTGCCCTGTATTAGACAAAGTGCAGCTGTCGAGGTAGCTGAGGAGCTCAATAAGTGTATAGAAAGATGCCTGATGTATCTATGAGATCTCCAGGAGACAAGAGGAAATAGGTAGCAAAATCTTCAGTTCCTGCATCATTCATCTTAACACAATATCTGATGTTACTTTCCCATCTGGGGAGATGCCACTCATGTATTTAATTTTTAGTGTGACAGAGGGTGTTATGCTGCTGCAGCTCAAAGGCTGCCTTTCAGAGGAATGCTCCAGAGGGGAGAAGGCATCTCACAGGAAGCAGCAGATTGGAAAACCAGAGCATCCTAGCTAAAAAAACCTGAAACCAGAACACCGGTTTCCATGACAGAAAATGATGTTAGTCTTGTGGAACATTACTATTAGAGGAAATTGAGAGCCTTTTGCAACACCTGACTCACTGATGTCTTTCAAAGAATATTTACAAAGTCACCAACAGTGATTTCTGACCAGCTGCCAAAGGGAAAGGGTGGCAGAGACATGAGAAGTCTGGTGGGACTGTGATGGGGAGGTGGTGGGGGTGGGCGGAAGTCATCAAAATGCCTTACGCCACCTCAGCTAGGCTCTACTCCCTAAGCCCTGTGGGTGCTGTAGCAGGAAAGGAGTTAAGATAGAGCCGGAAGGGAAAACACAGCCTGTAAGTAGGTTCTGCATCATGGTTTGTAAGGCTCAGCCAGAAAACCCTGACGCAGGAGGGCAGCCATGCCTGAACCTATATCACCTGTAGGTCCTTTTCCTGAACAGAAACCAGTGCCTGGCTCCAGAGCTCAGTTTCCTCATAGATTGTTTAACGAGGGAGATTTTTAAAAGCTACTTTTCTTCAAAGGATTAATTTGTCTTTTGATGTGGTGGACACTGACAAATGCTGCTTTCCCTATCACATTCAAACACACACCATTTTAGAAGCTAATAAACCCATTTGCTGCCAAATAACTGGGGCTTTTTTTCTTTTCAATTTCACTCCATCGGGATGATAAGAGGTTTAATGTCTTCATGGCTTCTCCTTCTTTCAGTAGCTAAATCAGGTGTAACTATCAGTGCAGCGAGCAGCATTTTTTCCCTGTTATGCAGCCATTATTCCCATTTCTCAAAGTCGTCTCCTCCCACGCTCATGCTGACCACATTGCTGTCACTGTGTGTGATCTCAAGGGTGATATTTCCACCTGCCATGGCCTCTGGTGGGCTGGGAGGACAGTCTGAGCCATGAGAGCTTGTTTATGATCTCACAGGATGTAGTGGTATGGGGAGCACTCTCCTGCTCCCTGAAATGTCATAAAGCTTTGGAAGAATGTTTGGCTCAAGGAACCTGCTGTCCTCACCTAGCACCAAAAATAGTAACAAGTCAGTGTTTGTGCCCTGTGGAACATTTGCTCTTACACATAGAGTAGGAGAGGTTCTGTGAACATCTTGGATGCTTCTGCACCACTGGCAATGGTAGAGGACCAGTACCTGGAGGATTTCAGCCTCCAGGAAAGAGCCATGGAATCACTTAGGTTGGAAAAGATGTCGAAGATCATTGAATCCAACCCTTGACCCAGAACTGCCAAGCCCACCACTGAACCATGTCCCCAAGTGCCACATTTAAATGGTTTTTGATTACTTCTAGGAATGGTGATTCCACCACTGCCCTGGGCAGCCTGTCCCACTATCTGATCACTCTTTCAGTAAAAAAAATTCCCTAATGTCCAGTATAAACCTCCCCCAGCACAACTCAAGGCTGTTTCTTCTTGTCCTGTCCCTTGTCTTATGGGAGCAGAGCTCCACCCCCAACTGGCTGCACCCTCCTCTCAGGGAGTTGTGGAATGTCAGAAGGGTCCCCCTGAGCCTCCTTTTCTTCAGGCTGAGGCTGCCCAGCCCTCCTTCAGTTGCTCCTCATGAGACTTATGTTCCAGACCCTTCACCAGCTGTGTTGCCTATGCTTAGGTGTTCCAGCAGCTGGAGGAGTCCAAAGAAATCACAAGGGCTGGTAGAAACCAGCTATAGAATTGCTGTGGGTGCTGTGTGTGCCTGTGGCACTGCTCTAAATTCTGTTGTATGGGAAGACTTGGTTCTGCAAAGCAGAATATGAACCCTCTGGTTTGGAGTAAGATAATTTTTTTCTTTTCAGGCTTCAAAGAAAGGAGACAAAGAACAAACTTACGATTCATATACAGGGAAGGAGTTTCTCTCACATTTGTGCTAGCAAAACATTCAAGCATCATCAGAGACAAAGACTAAAAGCTTATTGGAGCCTAAATCACAGATCAGCTAAGTCAACAGAAAATTTTCCATTGATTTTCCTGGGCTTTGCATCAGGTTCTCAGAGTAAAAAAATGTGATTAATAAGATGAGTCCAAGGAAAAAAAAGATATGGTTGGAGGCAGGAAAAGGATTATGACCAAGGGCTGTAAAACTTGAGAGCTTTCTCACCACAAATGCGCAGTAACTTTAAACCATAACCTGGCATCTGGATACAGCATCTTCCCAGAAAGCAAAATCTCAGCTTCCCACATCTGTGATTCCCAGTTTGCCCTTGTCAGTTTTGTTCCAGCAGGCACAACCTTCTCGGTTTTCATTTGATGCACATGATGATTCCAGAAGCAGTAAGCTCTTTTTGTATGGTCTGGGTTGTCTGGGGTTTTTTTTTCCAAATTCAGAGTTCTGAAGCTGCTTTAGTTGTCTGAAGCAAGATCGTAGCCAGGCACTCAGTGCAGCAAGGCAGAGTGGCATCATAATCAAGATCTGTTCTCTTCACTTGAAAGCATCAATGCTTACAACAGGAGATTTTGACTGTAAAATATACACTTTTTTATTCTTGAACTAATTTTAATCTTTCTTTTTCACATGTCACTTTGTTGTTCACAAAGCTTGCTTTTTTTGCTGAGGGTTTCAACAGAACACATTAAAGTGAAGAGAGATAACAAGACCTAATAACCCTCTTTATCACAAAATAAATATGTAAAAGAACAATCTTTCCATTTAGGTGTTGCAGATATAATTGAATGTTCCTTTGAAAAGTCTTTGATCAATGTAACTTGTTAAACTTTTAGCTTTTGTCTCAAATGTACCTTCTGCTCTTTTCATGTTGGATGAAAAGCTTAGTTACTCAATTCATCTTTATCTCAAAGTGATTAGCGGGGGTTTTCTGGGGATGGTTTCTCTGTGCCTTGTGTGACTTCATAACATGAGGCAAACCCTTACCTGCCTGAGAGAGAAAGGCTGGCATGGAAAATGGGTGAGAAGTGGCATTTTGGCTGCCTTGCTGGTGTCATCATTGTCACTTCCACCACAGCAGTAGAATATAACCCACGTTTATTACACAAACTCTATTGCACATGCAAAAAGACATAAAAGCACACTTGCCTCCAGGTCTTGGCAGGTTTACCAGGAACTAAATATTTTTCCTGGCAACCTCAAGGTCTGAAAATAAAAATAATTTCTGTAATATAAAATGAATACTTTGTTATCTGGAGGTCAAGGCATGACCAGGAGAGGACAAACCGTGGATTCGTCGTCCTCCCTGCCCTTGGCCAGAGTGGCATTCTGTAAAGGAAAGGGGAAGAAACTTGCAGTACATAACTTATTCAATGATCTGTTTAAGCAATTTGTTAAATAAAAAGCCCGTCAAATCAGTTTAAGATATTTCAAGACTGACTTTTAATTACTTCATTATTCAAAAGCTCTCCAAATTGTCCTAGATAAACTCAAAACCAGAGCAACACCACAAATAATGACTGAAGAGAACAAATCTCCCAGGATTCAGGGTCTCAAGCCCAGCCCTACCACCACACACTAAAGACAACTGGCTTCTTTCAGCAAGTGTCACTGGAGCCCCCAGGTGCTACTGGATGCATTTTGGAAATAACCCCCTCATGGCTGAAATTTGTGCAATGCTCCTTTAAAGTTATGCTCAATAAAAATCTCCAAAATTAGATTATTTGGAGTTTGGGATAAATAGGTTTTGCATATAAATAGATGTGTTCAGCACCTTTCAAGAGTTCCACACATACATACCAGCATGGAGAGAAAAAACAATTTGCTTAAGTTTACATGCAAAGTGCAATTTGGGTGGCGACCCAGCATTCTTATACCTGTCACACTGCAATCTGAATCCAAGATCACAGGCCTCCCTGAAAAAAGCACTAATCTCTACTTAAGCTGTATTTTTAGAAAGTGCTGTAGCATTCAGGAAGGATCCTTTTCATACTTGGAGGTGGGGATGTGCCACTTTCATGGCTCAGTGCTGGCTTGCCTGTATTAATCCTCCTTTTGATGAGTAGCTCTGCCCAGAAGATGACAACTTATTGAAGAATAAAAATTTGCTTCTGTTCCTTTCCAGAGTAAAACCAAACCTTCATGAGAGGCCTGCAATGGCAGATGGCTGGTGAAGTCAGAAACACAGAATGGTTTGGGTTGGAAGGAATCTTAAAGCTCATCCAGTTCCACCCCCTGCCATGGGCAGGGACACCTTCCACTAGACCAGGTTTCTCTAAGCCCCGTCCAGCCTGGCCTGGGACCCTTCCAGGATGGGGCAGCCACAGTTCCTCTGGGAAACCTTTGCTAGGCCCTCATCATCCTCACAGAGAATTTCTTCCCTCTATCTGACCTGAATTTCCCTTCTTTCAGTTTGAATTCTCAGTTTATATTCTGTGAGAACACTAAATAAAAAAATAGTTTCCTTAGACCTCTTGCTATCTCAGTATAGTAGGACCCACAGCTGGTCTGTGGGTTAGAGAGAGTTAATGAATGAGGTTTGTTTTGAGAAGTATTCTTTGACCAAGGCCATTGGCCTGGAGACCAAGAAGACAAGAAGAAGAAGAAAAGCAAGAAGAAACCTGCAGCTGGAAAAGTATTTTTAGAAAAGTTTTGTGGAAAACAGAGGTGTAGATGGTTTTACAGCAATCAATGTTATGCTGACTAACAGCAACCAATGAAGAAAGTGTAAACTGTGTAGAGGGTATAAAAGACAGCATGATGTTGAAATAAACAGGTATTAGCCTTCTGAAATGTAGTGTGTTTATTTGTATGTCATGCCTACCTCTACAGTGACATCTCGGGACATGGTATTCTAGCTTGAAGCCTTTTTGCTTAGGACGTTTGCCCACAAAAAGAGGCCTAATGAGTTATGAGGTTTTCAAAACCAGCATAATGAAAACTGTGATTCAATTCACTCATGGAGTTTCTCTTTTGTGTATTCTCAAAATGGGCAAATTAAAATGAATAATTTACAAAAGTGACTGAGTGACTTGTAGAATTACAGTATATGGTCAGTTTGACAGATTATATTGTTTGGAATAAATTTTCCTAGTGCCAGGTTTTCCTTCATGTGTATGTCAAGCCAAGTTTGGGGTTCTTAATCTGGTTTTTCTCCTAGTTTATGCAGGCAAAGAAGGTTTGAGTCAAAATTTGGCAAGGTCCATGGAACCTGGCAGAGTCCCACTGCATTTCTGTGCTTGCTCAAAGTATCACAGAACTACTTTCAAGACAGAGAGTTTGAAAGTTGGCTGCCAATATTCAAACTTACAAATAGGACTTTTGTTCAGTGGTTCATGATTTACATGAGATGGTACATGTTTTCTAACATGCCCCCAGTCACATGTGGTACATCTGAAAACACAACTGGTTATTTGGCAGTTTCCTTTCTGCATTTGTAATGAAGCCAATGCTGGCAGTAAGTCTTCAATGGCTTTTCTTTCCCCAATTAATCACACACTTTTGCAGAGTGAATGGTATTCCTGACACAATTACAAAAATAAGGACAGGGAATTTCTGCATCTGGAAGTGGCTGATGTGCACTTCAGTCTGCTTTTACAGCTTCAATTTAGAGCAGGGACAGTGGTCTTTACCTCTTGAATTTTCTAATATTCAGTTTGTTAATGCCCACAGAGTGTGATACAAGTAGGTCATGGAAGTGAAGGCTGTTAACAAAGAGGGCATTTCTGAGCAGCTCACCCTGGACACCTACATTTCCATCTCCCTTCTGCACACCACTACTGAGATGTGAGCCCATAGACAGCTCCAGCACAGACCCATTCAGGTGAATGCCTTGGTCAATGTAATGTGTGCCTGCTCCAAGGATGTCACCCAGCAACAGTTTTTGAAATAATCAGTTTTCTTGTTAATCACCAGTTTAGCACAGCTAATGGTTCATCCTCTGTGAGTTTCTCTCATTAAGGCAGCAAGGGGAACAAAGACAGCAAAGCAATCATACAGGAGCAGCTGTGATTGCTGGAGGGAAAAACAAGTTGGGGTGATGGAAAGGAGCATGCAAGACTATTAGATTGTGTTGTTCCTAGTTTGCCTCCTCCTTTCATGGCTGCACTTGTCTTTACAGTGACATTCACTCTCCAGGTTTGTAAGGACCACACTGGTGAAGCCATGAGCTTATCGTGGTCTCTGCAGCGTTGCTGACACAGACACAGGATCAGACTCTGAAAAGCACAAATGTCACTGGTTTGTGCTGGTCTCAGTTGTTTCTTCTTAAAAGGAAAACACGGAAAATACCAATAAGTTTAGCCTGCCAGGAAAGCAGATGCCTCCAGGCAGCTGCCAGACAAATCCTCAGACATGCACTCTCATTAGAACAATCTTCAAAATCTCCCTCAGCCCCAACTCATATTTCTTGAAGACAAACAACCACCATATGAGCTGAGGTCTCTTCCTAGAGAGGATTACCAGCCTCTAGGACGTCATCTTGGTCTGCTTAGCTTTTAAAACAACTACAAAAATGCTTCTGTCACTGCAGAACACACAGAGTAACTGAGGTGGCATTAGGGAATGGAATTGGGAGTGTGACTGAGGGTGGCCTGGCTACAGCCAGCTCACCCTGCAAATATATAATTTTTTTTCTGAAATGCATTACCAGAATTCTGCCTGAAAATATTTGTCCCTTTGCAATTTCTTCCTGAGTCTTGAAAAGCGTGATGGAGTGACCTGGCTTTGGGAAGAAACCGAGAGCATTTCTGCCTTCAGAGAAGAATTTGTAGAGGAACTTTCCTCTAGGGAGATGGCACATCTCAGAAAATTCTACTAGGTTGTTGCCTCGTGGCCACACAAATATCACATGAATTCAGAGAAGGGGATTTAAAAACCAAAACAAATCATTCTAGACCTCATTTCAGCAGTCACTCCTTTGCATAAACAACTGCCACATATATTAGCTGTCTGAATGGCTCTGAAATCTCAGCTTTACATACCTGCCATGGCCTTGATTTAGTATGTAACAAAACTCCAGATGTGCCATCACAAACCTCAGTGTCATTCCACAGAGTGATGGGGGATTTCTGCCCGAGTGGCTGCAGAAAACCCAGCACTGCCATGAGCAGCCCCTCTGCCACCGCTGCAGGGTGCAATCAGACTGGGATAACCAGTGCTCCCCACCTCCTGCTCCATGCCATAACCAATATAGATACATAGTCCTCTGCTCTGACACTTGGCAAAGTTTGTTAGTCTTTGCCTCGGCAAAATTCATTAGCCTCCCTAGCCTCAGGGAGATGTCTTGAGATCTCACACTGCCTCCAGAGGTTTGAGTCCTGGGTTTTATGCCAAGACCATCATGTTCTGACAAGTAGGTGAAACAGATGAGTAGTGAAGTTTTGAGGCTAGTAACTTCTTTACAGGCAGGAAGAATTACTGAGAAATGCACAGGTTCATCAGAGACAGCAAGAACTTCCTGACTTTGCTCAACAAAGCCTGTTTTAGAGTAGAACCCATGTCCCCCCTTGCCTGTTTGTCATGCAGGCAGCGTCCCGACCCAGGGACTTAGTCTCTATTACGCTGCAACAACAGTTTCATTTTCCTCCAGAAGCAAAACAATTTCAAAGCCTTGAAATGTTTCTAATTATGTCTGTTGTTTATGAGTGTTACATGATCAACACAGTGTAAATAAACAATACTTGCAGTTTCCAGTTTTTGAATTTCAGCCGGATTTTTATATAAAAGCTGTCACTGTAACGCCTTTTCTTATCTAGATACACAGTTTTTTGAAACATCAGCTGGACCTGAGTTTCATACTCCTGAAGCTCTGAACTAAGAGATTTTTGCATAACACTTTGGTTGTGATTGAGAAAAACCCCAAAAACTACCGTCTGGTAAAATATTTCAGCTAAATCTAATTCATTATCCACTGTAAATGCCCATGGAGTGAACTCATCCTTCTTATTTGCCAAACTACTGACTCAATCACTTTTTGTATTGTTGGATCAATTTTAGTTTAAATTGCCTTTGTCTGCATAAATTACACCCTGTTATGAACATGAGGGCTTCTGCCTCTGTCTACACGGAGCTTGTAGCATTTGAAAAGTTGATCCTGTAGTTTCATAAATCTTGGGGGAAATAAGGTATTTTAGAGATGCAATTTAAGGTCTCAAACATTTCAACGTTATCATATCTACTACACTGTGTGTTATTAGTCTCACTGAAATCAGTAGAAATATTTAATGAGCAAATTTGGCAAGATATGATTAATATCTGCAGGATCAGGGCACAGATGTATCTTGTCTTTGGGTGCAAAAGAAATTAGATGCTGCATTTGTGGTCAGCAAAACTCAAAACATGGCTGCAAATGGAAAACCAGGAGGTTCATACAAGGCATCAAGCTATGGCCCTTTTGGCAGGTTGTCAAGGAAGAAGAAGCTCTTAACTTTGAATCAGTCCAGAACTTCCGTGAAAATCAGTGATAATTAACTGTTTCCATAGCTGCCACCCCAAGTCCAAAATTATCTCAAAACACATCTCTGCTTGGTTTAAACTTCAAGGGATAAATGACACATAGCAAGGGTGACGTGACATAGACATGGTGTTGGCTCATTAATCACAAGCTCATTAACAAATTAATCAAAGCCCAGATGGATCACTGTTCACTCTCAGCTAATCACCTTCCCACTCAGACCATCAATGAAGGACCCAGTTTCACTCACAAACCCAACTTCACACCCACCCTCCCCAAATCTTCTCTGATCTTGGGTTTACCTGTAAAGCATTTGACATCAGAAATAACAAGACACTCTTTCAAGAGTCCTTCCTTTTCATACTCTGAATATTAATTTAAGCCCCATCACTCATTAAAAAGGATGATGTTGTATCTTCCATCCTTGCTTGGGAGTCATTATACAGAGACTTAAATCAAAACCTTGATGAACATAGGGCATGGGAGGATCTTGCAGGACCAAGAGATAGACATGGCCAAAACCCCCAAGTCCCAACCACTCCTGAACATCCTGGAGTATGTTAAAGCTGGCTCCACAGCTGGGATGTGAAGCTGCTGTTTAGGTACTTTGCAGAAATGAGCTGGCAATCTTGTAAGCAACAGCCTTAATGTGGAGATCTGGCTGTATATTTCCTTGCGCCAGTGGGAAATGCAGCAGAGAGAGTTTCTCATCCTTACTCCTGCTCCTGGTTCCGAGTAAAACTGGGGAGAAGATGTTTGTTGAACCAACTGATCCAACAAACTACACTTTTACACTAATTATATTTTCATTATCAGGATGCCGAGAAACAGAGTGCATTGCACAATTTATTTCCTGTCTGTGGGACGGCTTTTGCTGGATAAATGACAGCAAGCCAGCTGTGAAGAAGGCCATCCTGCCTTCTGCTGGAGAAGTTACTGCTCTTCATGAGCATTCCTGGATGTTATGAAAAGCTGAGAGTGTTTTCATTTCTCAGGGATTTCAAAATTTAGCCTGTATTTATGAAATATGGAGGGATGATATTTCCCTGCAAGTGACAACTGAAAATTAAGGCTGACATTATTCCTGATACTTTAGGGCTGGTCAGTGGGGGAGGATTTTCCCTTAAACAGGAGATGATTCATGGATTTGTTCAGGAATTGAGACAACAAGAAGACAAAGGCTCAGAAATTTTCCTGAACAACATATTTACTGCTTCATCTTCTTGTTTGCATCCCCTAAAACTCAGGCAATCTCCAGATTCCCATTTATTTAACTAATGTGCCATTTAATCTTATGCTGGGTGAAATTCACTCCACATAGACTTGGATGAAATATCTCTGGAGGTAATGCTGCTTTTTCCTGATCAATTTGCCCCTTGGGGTTTTTGCCTTATGGCAAAAAGCATGTCCTCTCCTGGAGGAGCTACTCTCCCATGGATGCATCCTGGAGCCATGCTGGAAGGCACTCTGGTCTGCCCAGAGGTGTGAGGAGCTTTGGGATCTGGTCAGAGCCCCAGACCATGGCTGAATCAAGGCCTTCTCCACCCATCAAGGCCTCACTCCTCCCTGGGCCAAATTTTGCACTGTGAAGCAAAGGATGAACAGCTTAGTTGCTGTGGGAAGGCTTAGTTGCAAAGATAATTCTGCACCTAAAATAATACTGCATCACTTCCAGGTACATCCAGTGAAAGAGCTGCTGGTTTTAATGTCTTTCTTTCCCAAACTGCAAGGTAATGCCTGAAGCTCCCATCCATCCTAGCTGCACATTGGCTCTTCTTACTTCTACCTCAGACAAGGGTTTCCAGCCAGTAGGGAATATTTCTAATGAAGTCTGTCCTGCTCAGAGCTGGCTCTAAATACAATTAAGCCACAAGCCCAGCAGGGCGAGGATGAACCTTTTCTTTGTGACGACACTAAATACTAAATTCAGTGTGGAAAGCATAAACAGGCATTTGTACTGGACACAGTCTCTGGAGGAGGTACTCAGCTGACAGACCACTGCCAGCTACACAGCAGCCTGCGTTAACTACCAGTTGTGCAGGCAGGTGGCTCTTGCTGCTGATGCTGGGGCTGATGCTGAGCTCGTGCTCCCACCAGTTCCCCTTTCTGCAGACACAAACTCTGCTAAGGAGGAAGCACTGCCAGTTGGGAGCACTGTGGAGAGGTATTTTGAAATTCCAGGTCAGGCTCAAGCCAAAGTGTTAGTTTTAAGGAGGGCCCCAAGTGCTTCAAACATAACTCTTGATGCTGCCACTACCTATACCTAAAGCGTTACACTATCTTCAGTGTATTTTCAACTTAAGAGAGAGGAAAAAAATGTTCCTTGGCAGCAATCTCCCCAGATTCATCCTTTGTACTTTGTGTCCAGGGCCATTGCTGGCTCCAATTTAGGTCTGCACAGGTCCTGGGGAATCCAATCCCCCTCCTCCGACCATGGTGCTGGAAGCCATGTGATGCCAAGCCATGAAATGTAACCTGTCCTGCGATCACGGGGAAAGCAGTTTGGAATAAGCTGCAACTGAGGGCAGTGGTGCCTGCCCGGACTCCTGCCCCCACAGGCATGGCCCCAGCTCTGCCTGCAGCACCCATGCACTGTGGGACACACATCTCAGTGTTATTTTTATGAGATCATAAAATAGCTGCATTCGGTGTGTTATGATATTTTGCAACTACATTTTTATGAACCTAAAATAGCAGCTCACAGTTACTACTTGGAATAAATTGCTATCATATGTGCCAATCACTTTATTATGCACCGTCAAAACAGCTGCTGCTAAACACCAGTAAATTGTGTTTTACTCTCCTCTCAGGTTAGTTACGAGGCCTAAGTCCATCACTTCATCTAGTCTTTGCAAAGCATATCCACTGAGTTGGAAAATGGGAGCTTATTTCATGTAAGGGGAGGGAAGTGATGTTCTGCAATTGATGTCAGCATTTAAACTGGTTTTATTAAAGCAACATAGTTATGCTAATCCTCAGTGCTCCAGTATCAAAACTACCTCAGAATATGAAACCTGCCTTAAAAATTACAATATTGTTAGCTTAAATAAATTGGAGATTTCTTACTAAAATTCACCCCTAACAAAATTACAGCTTTTTTCCTGGTCAGGATTTCAGTCATTGATAACAACTACTGCTGCAGTAATAACAACATGGTATGAAAGCTTTGCATGTTCCCTTGCATAGTAGATGATATTTGACTAAATAGCTGAAAAAATGTATGGATTGAATGCATGTATATACACTTTGATGGCCTTTCATTTATTTTCTAGTGAAACATTGCTTTAGAAAACAGCAGTAATGACTTGCTAGAATGACTTTAGGTCAAGTCCCATAACTGGACATTTCCAACTCATTGTCTTGGTTTGAAAGATAGGTGTCTGCCAAGAAAGGCAGGAGCCTCTTTTTTAAGTGGAGAATGTAAACCCCCTCCCTCCAAATTATTATAATTTTGAAATTAAGGGGCTCTCAGGCAAAGACATGGGAATAGGAGTAACAGTTCTTTACTAGGAATATTAAAATAGAAGTACAGAATTACGATGAACAAACCCAAAAACACTGACAGAGTCAGAATACAACCTGACACCCCGTTAGTCAGTCAGGGTGTTGGTGCAGTCCCATTAAATGGTGGCTGCAGCCCTGCTGTAGTGACAGATGTGGTTCGGTTGAAGCAGTTCCTCCTGTAGAAAGTGCAGTTTTCCTCCAAAGGTCCAGCGATGATGTGGAAAGGTCAGATTTTCTTCTGGGATCCAGTGGAAAGAGGCTGCCTTGGTGTTCCAGATCTCAGTTTTTATTTAGGTAGGAAATGCTTGGCTCCTCCCCCTGGCTGGAGCATCTCCCAATGGGATGATGTAATTTCATCGGTCATTCAGTGGGACTCAATGGCCCATTAACAGACAATATCTCCCTGGAGGAAGGATGGGTTGTGGAAAAGATAAAGATGACTGCTCCACCTGATTTTAACAGATGGCCCATTAGCAGAGAATATCGCCCACAGAGATAAGGATCACTGCCCCACCTGTTTTCAACGGATGGTGATAGAATACATACTTTTGGTCACATCCTGCATTGCAACCGAAGACACTCATGCATTTCCATCACATCTTCCATCTCAGTGTCACAGCAGGGGCCTTGCAGTCCTGCTCTGTCTCATTGGTTTGGGCTGTTTCTTGTGTTTTCCTTCACGTTTGCTGTTCTTTCCATGCTCCTCCACTGGCAGCAACTTCCCTTTGCACTGACATGGGTGCAGTGGGTATCCCGAGGAGCTCGTTTATTTTCAGAGCAAAGCCTGTTGTTCTGGCTCATATCCATCAGAGGAGAGCCATGGAGGCTGCCTGGCCACCTCCAGGCACTCTGCCTGCTAGAGGGATTTTTTGCCAGGAAACAGTGTTATTAACTGGTGGCAGCAAATGCCAAGCAGTGACTCTCAGCCCTCCTTGAGCCTCCAGCTTCCTTTGCTCCAAGCCAAACAGGGATTGAGAAGGGACCTACACGCATGACCACTTGTTTGGCCCTTTTCTGTCAAAACTAAGCACCAGTGTCAGTATTTCAAGCCTGTTTACTGCAGTCATAGGTGCCTACAAACACCTCACTGCTTTGCCATTCGCTAATTTCCATCTGTCTTGCCTTGCTTATGCCCACACACACCTCAACTCTGGTCTGCATGGCCAGAGGCACCCTTGTCCCTAGCACCCCTGGCACAGAGCTTCAGCACAGATCTCCTGTCCACAACCAGCAAGAGTGGGAAACCTGACCATTACCCACCATGTAAATCTGCATGAGCTAGGCCAAATCCTCATCACACTCCAAGAGCTCCAATCCTGTACATTTGCAAAGGGCATCCAGAGCTCCAAGAATTAAACACCCCAAACGCACCTGGAGGAAGGGAGACAGGACCCCTCTCCTCCTGGACTAAACAGTTATCTACCAGGCAAGGTCAAGGGATCCTTTCTCAGGGTTCAGGGGATCTGTGACTGCTTATTTGGAGTTTATTTTCCTGGGCCAGTAGTCAGCGCACACAGCCCAGGCTGCTTTGTGCCCTTTCTAAATGAATATGTGTCATTTGTTAGAGGAAAAAAAACACATTTGGGCAAGAAAACCCCACCAACTCCTGTAACAGCCCAAGCACCGGACTCGAGATTTGGTATTCTATTTAAGCAATAACCTTTAAGTGAGGTGCAAATTCCCCTACTCCAAGTACACATCCCTGTCACTCCCAGGAAGTGCTGTGGTCCCATCCCTTCCTGCATGGCGAGTGAGTTGGGATCTGTCTCATCTGAAGACAACTCTGGGAAAGGAGATTCATCCTCTGCCAGATCAGGTCACCTGGCAAATGGGCTGAACTGCTCCCAGACCTCATTTATAGGTCCCTTTGAAACCCAGGTAATTCCACCACCTTCACTGCTGTCCTTCTGGATTGGCATCAGCATTACCAAGGTCTGAGCCATGCATCCATCACTGGTAGGGTTTGGAGAAGGTGACGGGCCCTGTATCCGAGGTTTACAAAAATCACATGGATTGACAGTGCTTCATGAGGAGCTGATGTGGGCTAATCCCAGGGGACTCTGCCCCGCCAGCTTCATCATCCCTGACAAGGGAACAAGACTGCCAGGAACACAAAATGGCCAGTTCTTTCCAAGGTCATGATTTGCTCTGCATCTGAATCTACAGGTAATGGGCTCGGTTGAGCAGTAGAGTATTAAATTATAATGCTTATTAAATGTTGGCAGAAGCTTGACCTCATTCCAGGCATTGGAAAAAAATCTGACCTCATTCCAGGCACTTTGTAAAGGACAGAGAAACTCCATTACCAGTGAAATGAGGAGCTTAACAAAAAAACTAAAAAACATATTTCGGTTCTCAAATCACTCAAATTACAAGCCACACCTGTTCTCAGCTGCACTGGTATAAATCCAATTCCACTGATGCAAATTGACTTACGGCTTATTTACTTCAAATAACTGAGATGTCTATTTGACCTGTATGTGAAATGTTTAAAACAAGGAATGATGTCTGAATGCAAAATATTTTGGTAAGCCACTACCACTTTTCCTTAGTAGCTAGTATGGACAGAACAGTATTTGGCCTAGAGGAGAACATGGAGCCACGGATGGGATGGGACCACAGAACATCCAGGTTCTGCCCCAGTTTTGGTCACTTCTCTGCAGTCTAAACAGTGGCACATTTCCCATTTCATCTTCTCCATTTCATCCTACTGCTCACACCACAATCTCCCTGGGACCCTGGCACACAAAGGACTTTGTACCCTTCTTGTCATGACACTGTTACAGGACCCGGGGAGAGCCAGGGACCCAGAAACAGGATACAGACGTGGATATGCAGCCATGCTCTGAAACTGTTACATGGCCTCTNCCATTCTCACAACTGGGCTTGATTTGGCAAAATACCACTCAGATGGAAAACACAACAGGTATCTCAGTTGGGACCTGAAGACACTAGCACTGCAAAAATGACTGCACCAAAGCCTGGAGGATGTTCACCATAGCAGCACCTTCCAGTAGAGACAACATTCATCTCACCTACTACAAACTAGAACTCCTAGACAGCCCCCCACTGTACACCCCTTCTGCACAGCAGCACTTTTCATTCCCCAGCAGGATATCAAAAGTAGGCACAGAGAAAAAAGAAGTCACTTCAGTCACCAGAGGCAGAGGGACTAAGGGCCTGTTGGCAGGGTGTGGATTGAAGCTGCCTCTTCACAGAGGATCTCCCCAGAGGTGCTGTCTGCAGTGGACCTAGTGGACCTTCCCCATCTGTTTGCTACCATTTTTGTTTTTAAAGGATTCAGAGGTCTAACAAGCCTTGTGCATCACACCCTCCTTGTTCACACACTGCATCACATGTGCTGTGCACCATACACAGCTATATGGACCCACTGCTGCTTCAAACCCCTCCCACTCTTGCACTCCATCACACCCCAAAATTTCAACCCTTGGAGCAAAACCCTGGCTTGCCTGAAGCAAAGCTCTTGTCACAGCACAAGAACTGGGAATGAAAAAGGAGTTCACCCAGAGTAATCTACCTCACAGGAACATCAGACCTCTTCTTTCTCACCACCACTGAAAGTAAAAGCAGCCTCCAGTGAGTACCCAGGGTTTTAGGGAACAGATTGCCTTCTCAAGGACCTAAAAAGACATTTCCTTTCCAGAAAACCCAGTAACTCCAGTTCTCCACTGGCTCATCACAATTTCAGCAGATATCTGCTTTGCCTTCTCAGAGGAAGCCATGCACAGAGGACCAACCCGATGATCCCACAACTTTCTGTAGATGTGGGATACACATATTGAGAAAGTAAGAAATTACAGCCTGAAAAATATTCCAGGCCGGAGCTTCTCAGCTCTGTTCCCAGCCTGATAAGCTGGTCCAGCTGAAGGCCAGGAAAAATCTCTCCCAGGATGATAACTTGGTCAAAATAGAGAGGAATTAGTAACAAGATAGAACTCCTGTTGTGTGCGTGACCAGGCCCTGGGAACGAGGTGTCTTCTCTCTGAACCAATCATCTTTTTCTGCTCTTGGAGTTGCGAGTCATGTTATAAAAACCAGTGTGTTTCTGAATAAACTTGTCTCTCTCCCTCTTTCCTGTCCTGAGAGATAACCATGTAACTGTGCATCTTATTTCTGCCGCACCTAAGAGGTTAACACCCCATTCCACGGCTACATGTAGACACCTTTCCCCTGGAGCTATTTCTATGCTTGCAGAGGACTTTTTGGCTTGCCCCAAGCAGAACGCAAAGGTGCCTTTCTATAAGACACTGAGGAACAGCCAGGATTCTTCTGCGTTGGTTTCCTCCTGCCCTTCCATCCTTCACAATGAGGAGTGTTCAGAGCCATCCCTGGTGAGACGGGTGTCTTTGAAGGGAAGTGACAAACAAGTCCCCACACAGGATATGGCCATGACTGGCATTTCCAAAGGTGGAGGAGTATGCTGTGACTGCTCTCAGTGGTGTCTGGCAGAGCGGGTTACAAGCTGCTTGTTGTGTCACTCAGAGATGCGAGGCTGAGATGTCAACTGGGACCCTCTGAACACAAATGCCACAACACAAAAGCAGCAGTTCAAAGGCCCTCAACTTCCCTCCTAGAGAGACAGCCTGTCTGGTTATGACACTAATTTATTGTCAGATATATTTCTCTTCTTTTTTAAAATTACTGTCAAAGGGGCTTATGTTTATATGCCTTTGGCTGGATTGATATAGGCATTACATCTTACTTGGGCAGTAATGAGGGATTAAAAACAAACAAACAAACAAAAACAAAGATCAAAAACCAAATAAACAAACAAACAAAATCAAAATCCAACAAAAACAAATACAAAACCCAGCAGCTTGTAACATAAAGTGTGGATCTTATGACTTATTTACTCTCCTGGCAATGGGCCAGATTAATTCAGGGTGCAATTTCATGGCCTTCTGAATTTCACCAAGTAGAGAGGTTGACTGTACAAAACACCTGACAGGTATCAGTGGGGGGGGGTGATCCTAGGTCAGCCCTAACTTTCAAGACCTTGCAAGGCTCTGCCCACCACACTCCTCTACCTCAGCCCTGTCTGCAGAGGGATTTTTTTGTTGTCTTTGATGTTTTGCTCAGAATGATGGCACTGCAGGAACTTTGATGTGCATGCATTTACCTCCTGGAGTAGGATGAAGGACCAGTAAGGAATTACAGTAGTGGTCTTCAGGTGTCCCCCTGAAATGGGACTTGTCGTGGGGGTTGGTGATCTCAATCCACTTTTTCTACTGAACCACTACTTACACTGGACTTTTGGCAGCATCTATGGGGATCTCCGAGGAAAGTCAAGTAGCATCTAATCTGCTGGTCTCAAATGCATTTCCAAAGTTAGACATGCAACAGTCAGGCAAAAGACACATTGCTGGGTGAAAAACTCCTACTGCATTTGACAAGCAACCGGCCCACCCCAAGCTTTGGTGATTCCTCTGCTGACAGCCCAAAGGAGACAAATGGTTGTTTGACTGTCTCTGTAATTTCTAAAGAGCTAATGGAGCTTCTTGGCTAAAAATTAATGCTACTGTTTATCCATACTATGGGTTTGTGTATACACATAGTAAGGATCCTAGTAATATGTTTCCAGCTGCTCACCACCCTCCATAGCCAGTTATTAAAAAATAAGCTTTGCATAAACTTGACATTTCTTTTGCACAGATCATCCATTTTTCCCTCATGCTTATGTTAAGAGGTCACCAAGCACTGTTTGTCACCTTCCTGTCTGTTCCTATGCAAAAGACTCCCCTACCATCGGCAGATGGTTACGCCCTGAGGCTCTGGCCAGGTGATAAAAGAGGGTGACAGCACAGAAGGTGATACACTCTAAAGAATTCTTTGTGTATGTATACTTCTTCTGCACTGCCTAGAAAGATATTTTCTCCCCTGTACTGATCATTGATCTCCAGTTTGGTGATGGATTTCAACAGCTGAGCTGCTGCCTCCTAAACTTCGCTGTAAGTCCATTGGGTGAGAGCAGAATGGAGGAAGATTAATTAAAGAGATCTGAATGGTTAGTCTTTCTGCTGGAAATGATTGTCTACGGAGCAGTGTAGCAACATGTCCTTCATCTGGAAAAGTCAGTTATGAAGAAATTTATTTCAGAAATTAGGTTTGATTACAGCGTTGTAAAGTGTGACATTACAATTCTAGCTGTTTGTATCTCTGATCTGAGATCAATGGAAAATGTGAGCTTAGATTTGCTTCTCATATTCTGTTTCTTCAAAGAAAAAGACAAAGAAAATAAGAAAGTATTTCCAATGGCATTAACTACCCAGAGTAAATTGTTACTTGACTCGGGTAGACAGTTGGTTTCTCTTAAAAGGATGCTATCAAAAAGCTTAGGTCCAACGTTTAGGATCAACCTGAAGGAATTTCTCAATGTCTGCACCAAGATCCTCCCCTGATGTCCAGCAGCTTCAGCTGTGGACCACCAGGACAAAGCTGCCTGTAACACCTCTGGGACTGGGATAGTTTAGAGAGGTGGGAAGGGATTCCAGCATATCACTTATAAATACTTCAGGGAAGCATTCACAGATATTTCTCATTCTTTATATCCAATACCAGTGTTATGATGGCTTTGAAGATAAGCCCATTTCTAAACAAAGCCCCAGTGAAAGACTATTATTCATTAACTGTTCAACAGCATTCTGCTGGGAGATGGGCTGGACTTATCACAACCCTCTCTCCTCTTCCAAACCAGATGTAAATTCTACTTCAACTCACACACAGAGAAACATGAATTTCCAAACCCTCTCTGAGAAGGGCTCTTCTTCCTGGCACCATCCCAGTAGATTGAGATGGCCCCACCATACTGACACCTAAAGCACAGCGAGCAGGAAGCAAGCCCTGGCAAATGTTGGAGATTCCCATCCACAAAACACAACCACTCAACACTGCTTTTTGGGCACCAGGAGGTGCTCAGAGGACCCCACTCCTTTCCCTACTCTTCATTTTGGCTGGAGTGGGTTTGGGCTGCTAGAGACAGTTCCTACCTTGCCTGCTGTCTCCTCATATACCAAACGTATGTTTTCCATGGCACATGATTTCACAACATCGGGAGCATGAAGGTTGCGCAGAGTGAGAAATCCCTTTGTGCAGGTTTGTTATTAGTTCAGCTATTGCTGACACTTGCATTTCACCTGCAAAATCCAGAGCAAGGCCTGCATCAGGAAAGCCAACATGCTGAGACCACCTCATGCACCTCTCATTTCATTCAGCAAAACCAGGGACAGACTGTTCTACTCTGCTGCAACAGGGCAATATCCCATAGAGAAAGGTTAGCTCTGGAGACTGTTTGCAGGAAAACAGTTATGAAGTGGGCCGAGGTGAAGGGCAAGTTGTGACAGAACAAGTGGTAAGGGCTTTAAAATAAAAGGGAGTTGATTTAGATTAGATAAAAGAAAGAGTATTTTTACAATGAGGGTGGTAGGACTGTGGAACAGGTCGCACAGAGAAGCTGTGGCTGCCCCATTCCTGGAAGTGTTCAAGGCCACGTTGCATGGGGCTTGGTCTAATGGATGGTGCCCCTGCCCATGGCAGGGGAATGGATTAAGATTATTTTTAGTGTCCCTTCCAACCTACACTGTCCTGTGATTCTGAGAAGGTCAAGACAGAACCAGGGGGATGTGACTAGGGATGAGAGCTGCACTTCTTCGAAAGCTGAGGATGGAAAGCTGAGGAGACAACCTGGAGCTGATATCCTCAAGTTTCTGCTGAGTATTTAATCATGGTTGTTTCACAGGGTGAATGCATTTTCTCACTGTTTATTATTCTGCTTCACTAAAAGCTTTAAATGAAACAACTGCCATTAAAAAGCCATCAAACAGGATTTCATAGTTTTCACTTTTGCTGACAGGACCTAACAACTTATAAAAATTTTTTTTGTGCTGTGCTCAGCTCCATTAAAAGGCTACTGGGGTTTATTTTTAGGTTTTATCTCAGCACTGAGTTACCTAGCTTGTAACAGTCAAGGTTTTGTTTTGTCACCTCAAAGCCTTAATCATAGTGGGATTTGCTGACATTAGGAGTCAGCAAATATGTCTACAGGCATCAGCTATGTAGAAATGCTTGCAACTGACATGGGGTACACAGCGGGAAAGTGGATTGAGTGCTCTTTTCTGGTGCAAACGCCGGGAAGGAGTACTTATCTCACATCAACATCCTAATTTCCAGCACTTTGATCAGAACTCTTTGAACTGTAAATATTGCAAAAATGTGTCATCTATCAGTTTTAATGAAAGGATCTTTACCCACCAAATGCCATGTGCAAAACCAGAGAGGTCTGAAGTCATCTCCCAACTCGCCCAGAGAGGCTTTGAATGCGCCTTCAAAGTAGAGGCTGTTGTCAACGGCAGCCCAGATCACGGGGTTGAGGTACAGGGGCTGCCACTGCTGCTAGGGTGTGTGGCTGCAGCCCCAGCCCAGCTTCTGCCAGCAAAGCCTTCAAAGATATTCACAAAACAAAGTGGAGGTGTCTGCAGCATGAGCAGCCAGAGCCAGGCTTACTTCAGACCAGCTGGAGGAGAACAGTAAAGCAGGGATGCTTCTGCAGGGCACAAAATGAGGGCATGCATCTCCAGACTTCAAAAGCCTTGTATACAAGGGAGTTAAGGGGTAAAATGGAAGGCAAAAAATCAAATCCCTGGTGCTTTTCAGCATTAATATGTATTTTATACAAGTCCTAATTTCTGTAGGGAGAGAACCAATACAGGGTGTGATGGTCCAGCGCTACCTGCCCTCCCCAGGGCAGCTGCCAGGGCAGATTGCTGCAAAAACCTGCATAGTGATGATTGAAAAGTGGAGACAGTAGCTAAGCACCGAGTTTCTAGACTGGCTGGGTCAGCTTGAAAATGTACAGCTCATGAAATGTACACGTGTCATTCAAGGACTCATCACTGACCTCAGGATGTCACAACAGGTAGAGAAGAGATGGCCCTAATTAGTGCAGTGCCAGAGAAACAGCTGGGGTAGGTGCAACGGCAACCTTGGGTTTGGGCAGGAAAGGCTTGTGGGAGAGTGTTTCTGAGGCAGCACTACACACATGTCCTCTCCCTTCCTCTCCCTTCTATTCTTCCTAAGCATTCACCACCACTCACTGCAGGAGATGATCCAGTCTGACCCAGGGTGGTAGAACCATCTCTCATGGCTCACAACCACAGCTGGCAATGATGCTCTTAGACACAAAGCATCATCCACAGCAAGAGCAGAACTCTGTCTTCAGTCTTGTTTGTCAAAACATGGTACTTTGCAAATTTTCGTGCGTTTTTCTAAATGCACACATGGCCAGGATGATCTACAACCCTGATACCAGAGAAACCTAACTCAAATGTTTACTTGATGTATGAATTATGCAAACAGAAAGGTCTGAAGTCATCTTGTCCTGCATATTCATCTGTCACCGAGTCATCCACGGGTCTCCATGGCCACAGCCTCACAGAGGGCTCTGCAATGATGCTCCATTTGCTGTGAATGAGGAACATCCACCGTGCAGCAGTGGGAGCCACTCACCCTCCCCACGAAAAAAGGCTTGTGTATTGAGTTTTGTCCGTTGGATTTTGTTTGTTTGTTTTTTCTATGAAGCTGTGTAAATTACATAGATTAAAGCCACATGTTAAAACATCAGCTGTCAGGTATAGCTCCCATCCCCTCTGCTCCTTTGACATGATCATGAAATGTTAACACCAGACATCAGTCCTGGAAGACTGTAAAAATTATCATCTCAGAGCTATTAATAATGTACAGTGGCTGGGGGGGGCTCTTTAAAGAGCATATAGCATTAAACCTCTCACTAAATATTAAGGGGATTTCTTAACCTCTAAAATTATAGTTATGTGCAAAAAAGAGGAGGAGGGAGGGGGCTTAATTAAAAATCCGTATTAGCTGGCACAACATTGTACTTAAGGGCTCTAGAAGAAGCCATTTAAACAGGTAAAATACTGCCCCAAATGCAGAGATGTCTCTTGGATAAAGAGACCCTTTTGTATCTTTCATGCCCTGTAAGTGCCATTCTCTTTAATTTTCTCTTTCCTAACAGCCATAAAGAATATTTTAAATGCATAAGGGACACTCAAGCCACAGGGCTAAGGCACGGGGGTCCAGAGCAGTGAAACGTTCCTGGAACAGATCTTGACAAGGGCGGTGGCCATGCAAAAGTCAAAAGAGCCTGTAGAGACCCTGGGAGGGATGAATTTCTAAAGGGCTTTTGGACACCACCAGTGAGACCACAGACAAGGATCCTCTTTTCCTATAGGCTATGCAGAAGGATGGTCTTCACAAAAAGACAACTCCTATCCTGATGATCTTGTCGTGTGAAGGGAAGCCCATCCCATACAACTGCAGTTCTTCTGGGGCAGTGCAGTCTGCAGGCAGCGAAGGAACATCACATGGGGAAAAATGCTCAGTTTGGGCTGGTTTAGAAGTTAACTTTTCTCAAATGCAGTCCCAAGCTGTAACAACACACTCCCTCTCTCTGCCTCAGCAAAACAGGCAAAACCAACAAACCTACCAAAGACTGAATTAGGTGTTTAATAAAAGTTTTGAGTAAACACAATTTTCTTGTTATCAAAGCAGACAAGGCGTACACTAATCAGACTTCCTAGCATAGAGCTGAGCTAGATTCTCTCTCCTGCACCAGGAGCCCAGCCAGCACAGCACTCTTAGGTAGGACTGGAATTTCATGCTCTTTGCTGACATAACAGCACCAGCAACCTAGGCCAAGCTTATCTATAAGGCTTAGTGGTAGTTGAATATACTCAGACACGAGAAAACACTGCAACACCACTACCAACAGTCCCAAAGTATGACAGCATAAGCTGTAAGGTCACATACAGCTTCCCAGCCAAACTTGGATACAGCAGTTTATAGCAGGAAAAGGTTTCATGCCTCCCACTCTGCTAGAGGTGCTAGTGTATGCATGAGCCAGCTTACAGAGGAATTCCACTCGTTCATTTGGTCTTTGGAAGTGGGTATAACCAGGCCATAAATTATGCATACCTTCTAAAAGAGTTTGGTTTGAACCAAGAGGGAACACATTCAAATTGAATCTGATGACTTCACCAGCTTCAAAAATGGGACTAATTACAAGAAACAATAAAAAACATAGTTCACACGAGACTGCCCAGCCCAGTGCAGGATGCGAACCCCCAAATCCAGAAACTATCTCCCAGACAAAGAATGCCTTCTTCCCATTCAAATATTGGGCAAAGCTGGTAAACTTTAGAGTTGAGATTTCTTCTAGTCCAAAGAAAATCAGGTCAAGGCCTAATTTGCATGGCAATTATTCATGTAGACAGAGGTCTTAATTAACACTGCATGTCTGCACAACCCTGGGCCCCAGAGGGTGGACAACAGCTGTACTGAGGAAGAGGCTGGCATCTAGTCTGACCTCTACCAGTACAACATCAAGAGGTCTTTAGTAATCCTGAAGACAAGACATAGGTACAACTGGCACTAACAGAGCAGCATGTACTCACACCAGTTTCTAAATGCACATCAGTGCAGGAAACAAGAGGGTCAGGGTGGGTTCTCCACCACCCTCTGCCACCAGTCATTTATGTGGGTGGGGACAAACCTGATCGAAAGACACCCACTTTGCCTTGTGTGAGTGTGTTTTGAAGGGTTTCTGCTGACAACATTGAGCACAGTCCCATACAGTTCATGCAAAGTGTCTGATTTTAGAAGCAAAAGGTGAGAGCAGGAATAAGGCTTCTGGGGCGCTGGGGGAGTCGTGAAACCTGGATCCCATTCCTGCCCTTTTTGTTACCTTTCAGAAGGATCCTGTGCAGATGCTTTAACCTCTGTATCCTATAAACTGATGATGAGGTCATAGCCTGGAGCTGCTCAGAGACTGCGAGGGTGAAAGGCTTGGGAGCTGGAGATAGATTTTCTCATTGTCTCCACCTTAACAACAAATCATAAAGCAGTCATTTACACTCGTTCTTCAGAGACTACTCTGACATCACTTGCAAGTCATTGCCCTTGCCCTTCCTGCACAGGTCCTACCCAGGGCTACCAGCAGGCACCTTTGCAAGGTGTTCTTACACCTTGCTGAAGCTGAGAGATTTGCAAGGCATAGCCTGGCCATAGAAATAAAATGAGGAGCAGCAGGGGAAATGCCACCAGACAAAATATTGCATCTGTCAAGGTATTAGAAATCCCAGCGGAAAAAAAGTCCTTGTGGTTTAATAGAGAAGGTCAGACAGAAGTTATGTTTGTGTTTTTCAGCATGATAGGATTACACATGTAGTCATCAGAGGCTCAGGACACGGGGAGCTCTAGAATGCATTGGGACGTGTCACTTCTGACATGGGCAGGTGATGCTTTCATAAACCTGGCCCCATTCTTACCAGCTGTGGCAGGAGAGCAACAGGAGCAGGTGGAGGGAGGATAAAAGCCAAGAGCTTGCAGGGAAGCCAAGGGGGATAAGGCAATTACAAAGCTATATATCTTTGTCTCTATTGTGTGTTTTACTCCAGTAGCTCAACAAACTTAGAATCTATTGTTAAGCTGCATCCATGCCAGAAAAGGGGGAAGAGCCGCCAGCTCAAGCAGTTTTGTGAGGTCATGACGCAGCAATACATCTCTGATGTGCACAGGATACATCTGCTCCCTGCAGCCCGCAAACCTGTTTTGTCTGTTCTGGAAAAAATGTTTCAAAAGCATTTAGAGGATTTATGGCCACAAGCTCCTTTGAAATGAGCTCTCTGCCCGCAGATGTGGGGCAGGTTGTTGTGTTCTGTTGAAGGTGAATTGTGGAGTTTCTGCTAATCAGTCAACAGGGTTTATGCTCCTAAAGCTCTTGGGTGCATATAAATCCCCTGCAGGGTAAGCCCCGATCTTCTGGTGAGATCCATGTTGAGGAGTCAGGGTCTAAGACAGTAGAACCTTCCATCATGTGGATGGCCTTCTATTAGCTCAAAATTGGTGTTGAGAAGCAGATAAATTTAATAGGAACCATAAACAGCCTGAATTGCTATCAATCTTGTAATGTCAGGAGATAAAGTTTAAGGGATTTCTAAGGAATATCTGACTTATTAATAGCAAATGTACTAATAGCCATATAATGAGTGATCTATTTTCTGCTTTCAGTTTACCACTCATCACCACTCACCTTTTTCCTAGGAAGAATGCTGCAGTTCTAACAGAAGGATCATTTACCCAAAGAGGTGGAGATATTAGATGGAAGGATAGGCATTGGATGTATACAGATGAAACGGGTTCTTAATTTAGCAGGTCACTTCTGGAAGACAGAGGTGGCTGGATACTCTCCCCCTGTCTCTCCCACATCCTCCTGCAGTTACAGGGATGCACAAAGCTCAGAAATGGAGACCCAAGCAGCTGGTCCCCATGGTCAGCACACAAAGCAGTCTCCAGCCACGCAGCTGCATGACAGTGCAGCTATGAACTGGACAGTAAATCGCTCTATCCCCTACCCATCTTACTCTTGTCAGCTATGGAGCAGTGAGGGCTGAAGCATGTTGCCCTGTCCTGGAGGAGATCTGGTACAGAAATTTCCTTGCCAAAAAGAAACCTACATTTTCTGCTATTACTCCCTGCTAGCACTTTTTCCTGTGTGCTCACTAATAATTAGAGAGCAGAAGCATAAGGAGAAGTCAGAAAAAAGAAAACTGACAGTATCCTCAGTATGGGAAGAAGTTTCTTGCACTCACACAAAATTTAACAGGACTACACACCCTTAATTCACTCTACTGCTCCCAGTGAGAAATTACATTTATGCCTCTCCTGTTGTCATGATAAAAATATTCTATAAAAAGGTGATCAATTTTTATTTAAATGGTAACACAGAAGATTTCAAAGTAGCCCAAAACCTTGATTCACAGTAAATTCTACTTGCAAACCAGCAACCAAATCTCAAGCCAGCAGCTCAGACACTCAAGAAGAACAAATGCCCAGAGACGTGATTGTACATGGAGGTACCAGTAAAACCAGTGAAGCCACCACAAAGCCAGAGAGCACAATCAGATGCTGAATGCCCTGTTGTTTAACTTCCACTAATATTGTATAATTATATTGCTACAAGGCAAGAATTCCCAATTGTCAGCAACTTGGAAAGAGCTTAAGATTATGATATTGTTCTGCCTGGGTGGGCTGTGCTTGAAGGAAATCTTTTAAAAGCAGCTGCTTTAAGGGTCAGTTAAAAGGTACTCAGAGATTCGTTTGACCGAGGTGTCATGTTTAGTCTTATGCATGTATCAGTAAAACTGGTACCATTTATGCAGGTTGGTTGGCAACACTGAACCTCTGAGACAATCACTGTTTCCAGTATCAGACTCATTTCTCTGGTCAAACCCACTGCAGGCTCCCAACCTCTTCTTTCCAAGCCACTGTTCAAACATTTCTTCTCTGGAGAACATACTGCAGGCACCTCAGTATACCAGTTTGGCTTTTATTCGTACATGCACTTCCCCCAAATATACGTTAACATGGAGCAGGGAAGTGGTGGTGGTCAAGGTTTAAGTATGAGCTCTTTCTACAGTGTGTTGATCCAACACTTTTCAGCAGCAAATGCTCTCAGAGCATTTTGCAACCTGCTCTGCTGTGGAAGTCACAGGAAGGTTAATTGTGGGTGAGAGAGGGAAAATCACTGCCCCAAGCGTGCTGAGGACAGCCAGAGTCAGCCTGGATATCCCAATGTTTTGCATATGGCAGTGCCAGTTCCTCCAAAAGTCTGTGCATTTTGCAGCTTTTCCTGACTGCTCAGACACACGCTGTGCTCAGAAATGTGAGGTGGAATTTTTTAGCTTATGTCCTGCCTTGAACAGCTTTCCCCAGGATAGTGTTCTGCTGTTTGCAGGACTTTTGTAGCATTCAAAAATTTTTTCAATATAGGAGTTTTTTTAATATAGCAGGGTTTTTTAAATATAGCAGTTAAAACTCACTCTAATACCTGAACTTGGGTAAACAGTCTGCTTCTAACTGATCACACGTCAGCCTGCTCCCTTCACTCCTAGGAAGGGGTCTGGGATGAGCAGTGACAGGGAGAGTCCAGGAAACACAAATACAGAGAAAAATAAAGGCTAGAGAAGACCTCCAAGACCAAGTCCAACCTGTGACCGACTCCCACCCTGCTAACAAGACCACATCACTGAGTGCCACCTCCAGTCGTTCCTTGGACACTTCCAGGAACCACAAGGATGGGGACTGCACCACCTCCCCAGGTAGTCCAGTGCAACGCTCAACAACCCTGTCAGTGAAGAAATTCTTCCTGTTGTCCAACGTGAACCTCCCCTTGCACAGCTTGTGGCTGTGTCCTCTTGTGAAAATTGTCTCTACATCTTCCATTTGGATACCATTGGGACAATTAAAATGGTCACTTTTTTTCTGACATACTCATTTAAAATTAGGTTTAGTAACTCTTTGAGAACCTGTTCTAGTGCAGGAGTGACTGATCTACTTGCCAGTATCAAGGAGATCAGCACAGCCTGAATAAGCCCAGTCAAAAATAGCAGGCATGCCCAATGGCTTGGCACAAAATCCTTTTTTTTTCCAGCTGAGACTGCTTCTCATTTTGGTGAGTAGTAAAATTTACAGCTTAAAAGTACACTTTATAAGGTTATTCACCTCGGCCCAGCATTTGTTTCACTTGGAGCATGGGACACTCATTTCATGGCAGGGAAGCATCTGGGCAGAAGAAGAGGCATTGGTAGATGTGTGTTTGGATGAGATTCATCCCTGGACGAGTCACCTGATAAACCCAATCCCTAACTTAGCATGAGAGACAGATTTAACACTCCCAAATGAAATGTTAATGCAGAAACAATCCCCTAAAATATCCGCGTCGTAAATAATTTACTTTCCTTCCAAGAACTGAGAAAGATAAATGAACAGTTTTTAGAAAAAAAAAAATCAAGTTAAAACATTTGCAGGCTCCAATGTCATTGCACTAACAGGCAGCAAGTGTAAACACTGCAAGGACTGTATCCATTTAGGCACGGCTGGGAGACCACACAGTGCATGAGATGAGCAGAGTTGCCCTTTCTATTAAGGGGACACTTCGAGTTTCCATTCGGAGTCAAGAGAGGCAGGGGATTCACTGGCCGAGTCCAAGCCACCCATTATTTGTTATTATGAACTTTCCAAAATGAAGACATTAAAATAAATCCAAAGTGTTTCTCTGACAAATGTTAAACGTCACCAACAAGATTTATAGCACTTCTGTTCCCCTCCAAAAGCTTTTAGTTCAGTGGCAGAGGTTACCAAGGGCTTGTTCACTGGCTGCCGGCTTTATAGTTTTACAACTGGCCAGAGAGCAATCCAAAGTTTCAATAATGAGTAATAGCACTTTCAGCTCACCATCATCATTTGTCCTACATCCATTATTGTCCTAAGAGACCAATCTTGACGATGTTAAATGGTGCTGGCAGCTGGTGTGTCAGCATCCACACCACCGCAGCTGCCGGGCTGCGCTGGCAGTGGCTCTGCTCCCCAGGCAAGGGAAGAGCGGGGACAGAGCCCAGGTGATGTCCTCACTGACACGGCTGCTGTGCGAAGCCTGGAAGAGATGGCCTTCCTTAATTATGATGCTCTGCAAAGCTTTATTTTGGGAGGGTTTCTGCTTTACCTTTGTAGAGCTGTGCTCTACACTGTGCTGCCGTGCAGTGGGAGGGGTTGCTCTCTCCTCCTGAGTGTTGCTGCAATGCCTCAAAATAGCTTTGTCTCTTCTTTCCCTCCTTTCTGCCCCATTGCACCCATCCTTCTCCCTGCTCTTCTCCCCTTCTTTCAGGGAACAGAAGGGATCAGACCAGTGGGAGCTCATTCACAAGGAGCGTGCATAAGAAAGTGGGCATCCACGCTCAGGTCTGCTCCCAGGGCTGGACAGAGCTGGTAGGATTGAGACAGGGGAGTAGGGCTGCTGACACACAAAGTTGACACCCATCACACTCAGATTCAGCCCCTGCAAAGCCACAAAGCCAGAGGTGTCCTACAGACTTGGACAGGACTCCTCTTTCCCTATTGCCCCTAAGTCCACACACACTGCAACTCCCTTCACCAATCACAGCCTTCAAGTTGTATGCAGAGAGTAACGTAACTACTACTACTACAACAAAAAAAGATAATCTTACTTTTTATATCTAGTTCATATTTTAAGGTGATTGTAGTGATGCCTTATCAGGCTACCTAAACACTGAGGCCAGACAAAATTAAGGGAATAAAAAGTGGTTATATTTATTGAAGAGCCTTCAGGTACATTTCGGGCAGACAAAGCCCCCCAGGGGCTACACCCGAAAATAGATGACAGGTCACGGGTTTTCACACTTTGATAAGTTTGGTCCATTTGCATATTGGGGGTTAATCTTCCAATTACAGTTTCAGGTAATGAAGTCATTTACCCAAGTTTGCTCCTCCTCAACTCAGTTTTGTTTACATCTCTCAGGGCCTGAGACAGTGAGATGTCCTTGATTCCCAGGCCTAGAGAGGAATCATTTTGTTTGACTAAAATAGGAAAGCAGCAGCTCACACTGGATATTGAGTTCTCAGTTATACACTAAAGAATTTCAGTATTACAAATATATGAAAAATATAAAAGCTAAAATCCTAAGGCACCAGTAGGGTTCAAAATAGCATCCAACAACCCATGCTGCAAAAACACATCAGACCACATACACCAGCAGTGCTCCAGCTGCCTGCAGTGAATGCACTTGCCAAAGGGACATCAGGGAAAGAAAATCAGAGTTGTGAGTACAGAAGGTCCTTCAAGGTGCAATGGGAGATGGCAGACTTCCCTAGACATTGCTGATCTCTGCAGTTGCCCCACTAGCTGGAATTTCATTCATCCCTTAGTTAACATATATTCATGTTCACATCACAGACTGCATGGGCTATCTGCATGTTTGAAACCATAAGGATGCTTTGAGTATTCTCACATCCCCCTTTTTCCTTTTCCTGCATTCCCCGAGATCAGGGTGGTATGTTCAGTATACCAATCAAATAGGAATAATAATCTGCTGTGGTGGGCCTGGGGCAGTGGTGGAGTGCCGCAACCTTCTAGAGAAGCGTCCTGGGGAGGACGTCCTCAAGGCACAGGCACATCCTCCTAGCTCGCTCCCAGGCAGAGAGTGATTTCAGCTCTTTTGTGAGCTCTCCACTTTGGCTGATGCAGGAGGAAGAGACAGGAGCTGCGCACGGTGACCCAAGGCGAAGCTTTATTCTTCTTCCTTGAAGAGGTCCAGCAACAAACTAGCTGGAAGGGACTGAGGGAGCAGGGTTTAGATAGGAGAGCCAGGGGGCGGGGTAGAAAAACTAACGAATCATCTGAGGGCCCAGGGGCGGTACAAAGGGGGAAGAGCCAATGGGATACAGACAATTTACATGGGACAGGGAGGCATGCCGGGAGTAACCTTTCTGTAACCACTATGAGAGGGAGTGCCTAAGGGCATTCCCTCCAGGGGAGGGAGGCAAACCCTTTCTCTGCTGGGCTTTCGGCCTGCATAACAATCCACCACCACCACCAAACTGATTGTGCTGATCTACAGGTGCCAATAACCTCAGCTGATGGACCAGCTTTCCAAAAATCATTAGAAAAGTGAACCACCACTACACAAATCCCCAACCTCCCAGCTACTGCAGGGCTGGCTGGACATTAACAGGTTGGCTCTGTTTCCAAGATGCAGAACTTAATTACCTCCACTGCAAGTCTGCGTAATTACAATAGTAATGAATCTTACTCTTTACCAAGCTCTTTCAAATCAAGACCCTGGATTTGACTCACAAACCTCATCAGCACAAAGTCTCACCAGCCACTGTGGGAGGTAATTTTTTTTAACCAAGCAATAAATGAGGTGTTTGCCTCAAGTAAAATTCAAAAACTTGACGCTCCTAAATGTGCGTGAAGACCCTCTGCCCAACACTGTTGACCTTGGAGTGCAGGGCCAAGGCAAAAAGGGTGCCTCTAAGTTATAACTAATTTGAGACAAGGTTGTTCATCATCCAAACGGAACACCAGATCATCCCTTTTAGCTGGCCTCTCCAATTAAGAGAATCAAGCAAAGCTGAGGTGCTCAAATGCCCACAGGACCCCAAGAAGCAGCTGAAAATAATGCATATGAAGTCTGAGCTGGACCTTACTGAGCAGGGACAGAGATATCCTTGCGCAAGGTACATTGTATCCCATCTCTTCTTTCAGATCCTGAGTTAATGTGGTTAGAGGTCTCTTAGTTTTTGCTCCTGTGAGTGATCTGGGATCACTTAGCTCTTTGAAGGCCAGATAACAGTAAGTGAACAGAACTCCCTGGCTAGAAAGGACTGTAAAACTCAATGTATCTATCAGATACATTGTCTTCAATTAGAAATTAGTCCTCAGAAGTAGTCATTTTGAATAATGTTGTGCTTGTCTTCTTTTGTATTTAAACAAGGAAGAATAGACTAGGAGAAATAATAAGAGCTACACGTCCCCTGCCCCACCAGGACCTTTCCACATAATGCGCTAAACTCAAGTCCAAGTCCTTCCTATTATGGAATTTGTTAAATTTTAAGACAACTGAGCACAGCAGTAATAATCTTCTGGTTCTGAGGCTGTAGACAGCCCAGTCAGTCATACTGGGAACACCACCCCTTCAGTGAGGGCTCTGAGGCTTGTGGCTTTGCACTTGTACATGTCCATCCATCCATCTTCACTGCACAACCTAAATCCCTTGAGGAATCTTACCTGGTAAGTTATTCAGGATTTTTCTAGTGTTTTAGAAAAATTGTCGGTTTATTGTCACTAGAATTGAAGAAAATTTACAAAATCTTGGAAGTATTTGTTACAGATGATAAATTGTCTATACCTGGCGAGCCAATACAATGTTTGTTCTACCAAAATCCCTGACCTATGGAACTGCACAATGCCCATCATGTAAGAAGGAGAACTGGAAGTTCACCAGCCCCAGTTCCCTGCCAGCTCAGCCAGGTCGACTGGAACATTGGGGTCCACCAGAGAGACCCCCAAGAGAGAAGAATGCATGTGTAAAGGGGAGGGGAAATATATTAATGATTTTGGGGAAATTATTATCATAGGTATGTTTAGTCCAGGACAATCAATGAATATGTATGTAGAAAACAATATATAAACAGAAGCTTTCCTGTACTCAGCATGCACGACTTTGGGAGGAGCTATGTCCCTGAGCATCTGGCTGAATAAAGAATGCTTCTTAATGCTACATCAGTGTTAAGGAGTTTTTTATCTTACTGAATTTTTGGAAACATATTCACAGAACACTGGGGTAATGGTTTCCATTAGCCTGGGATCACAGATTTCTATGGCCCTGAATGAATCACTCGTCTACTCATTACAGTCTCATCCTGTCTTTCACCTCTGCAAGGCAGTGCTCTCCCAGGCAGATAAGCAAATAGAAAAACCCCATATACCACGGAAGGTGAATATGAACACCTCATTCATATCATACACACACACACAAACGGGGAGTTCAGGGCATGGGCAAGTAATCCTGCTTTGCTTCCCCCTAAGATTATTTTGTTGATGGGGTTAGGTTTGGTCAAACTCCTTGAACCATTCACCAATATTCCCAGGGGCCAGCATTGAGGTAGACCTAGACAACCACAACTTGTTGGGCTGAGTGACATTCTTGTAGGCTACCAAATAGCCCCAAATGTTCCAGCCACATCAGGGAATTCATGTTTCAGAGAGTAAGAAATTGGGGTTTGTGTAACCACTCCCAAACTCAGTGTTTCTGGTAGGAACCTGCTCAAACAATCAAGATCACCTTGGACAACAGCTGAAAGATCAGGGGTCGTTTCCCATAACCGTTTGCTCAGACCATTGCTACAAGGTGCTTTTAAGTGAGGAAAAGAATTTATTGTATGCTCAAGTTATGAATATGGGTCAGGTTAAAGCCATAGGGCTTGGAAAGGGGAAGAAAAGAAACTTCACCAAAAAGGATGAGTGATCAAAGGCCAAAACTTTACATTTGGAAGGAGGCGTGCTGATTTGTGCCACGGAATTATTTAGTCTGTCTGAAGTATCTGACCCTGGCTTCACTACTGAACCGGCCAGTCTTAAGCATATTCCTTTCTATGGTGTGACTGGAACACATAGCCTCTGTAAGTTAACGGGGATAAATCCAAGTGGAGTCTGTATAACAACTCTTAGATCCTGAAGATTTACTAGAGAGGAAGGTCCTTTCACACTCCAGCAGATAGCAGGAGTATCAACTATTCAATAGCTTGGAGAGTCAGTTCCCTGCTTTGCTGACGGGTATCTTGTGTTCCCCTGCTCTGTGCCTCTGGATCTCTTGTGCAACTTCCAGCCCCACCAGTATCTCTCTGGAAAAGCATGCCACAGGAAACAGTGAAGCCCTGCAGCCTCAGACAGACCTTATCAACTGAGTCTCAACAGCCACACAGAGCAGTAGTACAGTGGGCTAGATCTCTGAGCAAAGCAAATCAAAGCAACTTCTCCAATGCTTTCTGATGACACATTTCCATAGAGAAAGTCTTTCCCCATGCTGGTCAGCTGTGTGCTTACAGGTACATGCAAGCCTAAATATCAAGAAAAGTTCCCACTGGAGTAAATTAAATTTTAGTTAAACCACACACAAGCCACAGAATGTGCTGGGATTGCAGGTTGCAAACTACACTGCAAAGCTGACTACGCTATTCCCAGTGGATGCCTTGTAAATTCACCATCTATCAGTCTCTCCTGCTGGAAGGTATGTAATCCCAGGACTGGAATGAGCAAGTCCTTCCCTTCCATACTCCCTAGACCACCTTTTTCCACTAAGTGAGATTAATTTTTCCCTAAAATCTCACTAAGTGAGATAAATTAATTAATTAAGTTGTAATAATACCAAAGACAATAGGGTTTTAGTGGGAGAAAGCTTCTTCCCAGAAAGCATTGCAGGTCAGCATATTAGTAAATCAAAGAACAGAATATAGATCTTCCCCTTTTGTATGATGCATGTTTCCTCATATCTCTTGATGAGGCTGAGAGAAAAGGTTAACAGGGAGCAGGCAGAGCTAATGATTTAGTGAGGAGAGTCATTAGTGAACTAGCAGCAGAGCTGAGACAGCTCACAGCTACAGCACTCCACACTAGAGACATTCATCCAGACTCATCTAAAATCCTTCAGTCTGGTCCCCACATACAGATGCACTGAGGCCGGGTCAAGCAATAGCTTCTCCATGATCAGCGCATTGCAGGGCTTTGATGCAAAGAGGCGGTGCACAGCTGCACATACAAGATCATTAACACAGCCCCAGACTGAATTCCAGCACTCGTGAGCACATGGGACAGGTTTTGGTGACTGGCAAGATGTTGGCTTTGCCTCCAGACCTGCCTGAGCCTCATCATGCTGCTACTCGGTGCACCTTCCCCCAGACTTACCCCATGTTGTAAGCTACTAAGCCATTTGTGCTGATTGTCTCATCCAGGAACACTTTACCCTGCAGAAAAGCACCTTTTTCACCCAAGTTTCTGATTTTTTAAAGCGGAACTTCCCTTTCACCACTTAATCCTGCAGTAAACATTGAAGTCTGGTATTCCTGCTTCGTCTGACTTCTGGAGCAGAACATCTACCAACCTTCCCTCCTAATTTCAGATTTCTTCTCTCATAGCACCAGTTTCCATCTCAATTCCAACTGTCCAATAGCATATGCAGCTTCCTAGACTGCTTACCCTGGAATCAGCTTCTAAATCCTTGGCCACATCAAAGCCAAATCAGGTGAGACTGGCTTGAAGCAGAACTGCTGGTATGCAAGCCCTACAAATGTAAATGTCAGCATATATTAAACACTCCTCCAAAAAGGATCTTCTTTAGAGTCAACACCTGGAGAGAAGAAACATCCTGCTGTTTCTTCTGAAGCTTCCAGAGCAGGAGAAGAGACACCACCCTGGCTGAGGAATTTTAGCAGGCAGAAGCTCACTCCCGGCCACCGCCCTTGGATACAAAGGGTGGCCATTTTCCATGGGAAACAAAACTGACCACCCCCAGTTTCCTGATGTCAGTTTGGAGGAGGCGTTTGGCACTTCAATGGCAGCCAGGCTTCAAGGTGGTGGCAGCTTTGGTCTGGGAGAAATCCTGCCCCCTTTGGAATTTTAGTAAGCAGATTCCCTCTGCTGGCCACAGGCCTCTGGACATGAACAGTGACCGTTTCCATGGAAAACAAAACTCAACATCCCAGTTTCCAGTGTCAGTTTGGAGGAGGCATTTGGCACACCAAAGGCAACCAGGGTTTGAAATCATGGTGTAGTTGGTCTGGGAGAAATCCCAAAAAATTCCCATAATTTTTACCTATCTGGGAGTTTCATCCCGACCCAAAACCTGCCCAAAAAATCCCCCAAAATCCCAAAACAATCACCCAAATTCCCCCCAATCCCCCAAAAACTCAAACAAATAAACCTTTAAAAAATCACAAAAAAACATCTTTAAAAATTCCCCAAAAATTCCCAGAAAATTCTGAAAAATTCTTGATTTTTTTTCCTGTGCAGGAGTTTCATTCCAACCCAAAAAATTCCAAAAACCCCCCCCCAAAAAAAAAAATCACTAAAAAATTGAAAAAATGCTAAAAAACCCACTAAAAAGTCCCCAAAACTTCCCGAAAACTTCCCCAAAATTTCTACCTATGTGAGATTTTCATCCTGACCTAAAACCTGTGTGAAAAATCCCAGGAAATGCCAAAAAAAAAGCCCACAAAAAATCCCTTAAGATTTTTTTTTTAAATGCCAAAAATTCCCAAAATCCCCCAACATTTTTAGGCATCTGGGAACCTCATCTCGACCCAAAACCTGCCCAAAACATCCCCCCCAAAAAATCCAAAAAAATCCCAAAATAATTCAAAGAAACCCCTTACAATTCCCAAAAATTCCCGAAAATTTCCAGAAGGTTCCTCACTCATCCAGGATTGGCCCCATCTGCTGCAGGCGCTGGGGCAGCCAAGCACAACACTCTCCAGGGTCCAGTCCTCCAGAATGGATAAAAAACTCTTGAACCTGCCAAAATATATCCTAAAAATACCCTTTAAAATTCCCAAATAAATCCCACAAAAATCCCCAAATTTCTTACCTGTGCAAGATCTTCATCCTCACCCAAAATCCCCCGAAAAAGCCTTCAAAATTCTAAAAAAGCCTCAAAAATTACTAAATTACTAAAAAACTTTAAAATTTTTTTTAAATTCCCAGAAAATTTAAAAAAAAAAAAAATCCCCAAAATGCCCCAAATTTCCACCTATCTGGGAGTTCCACCCCGACCCAAAACCTGTCCAGAAATCCCCCAAAATGCCAAAGAAAACCCCCAAATACCCCCCAAAAATTCAAGAAAATAGCTAAAAATTCCCCCCAAAATCCCCAAAAATTTCCAAAAATTCCCAAAAAACATCCCTAAAACGCACAAGATTTTTAGGCTTTTGGGAATTTCTTCCCAACCCAAAACCTGCATGAAAAATCCCCCAAAATCCACAAAAACAAGCCAAAAATAACTACAAATTAAAAAATGAAAAAGTGAAAAATTCCCAAAAAAATCCCTAAAATTCCCAAAATTTTTACCTATCCAGGAGT
>VWZS01008460.1:25586-39560 GCA_013397075.1 Rhabdornis inornatus | reverse complement strand
TTTTTTTTTTTCCCTAATGCTGCCATAGTGTCTCTGCGCAGGGACGTGACAGTCTTTCGCCCGCCGCGCACTATTGTTATGGCCATGCTGACCGTATTTGTTCACTTCTGAGGTTCCATTTAGGCATTCGATATACTGAGACCCATTTGATAAACTTAAGAACTCTTTGGTCAGTTTCACGACCTTAGCGTAGTATATGTCTTATATACCATGTAGCATGAGGAAAATCATGCCTTAGTATTCACTTTAGACAAGAAGGAAACGTTTGTTTTTCTCAAAGCCGGTTATGTCTGACACTCAGAGTGTTGAATCAGTGGCCAATCTGCACAAGACTTTTTCAGCAGTGAACTGAGGATGCTTTATTTTCAGTCCTAGTGTTTCCATTGTTTGCTTCCCATTCACCCTTTATTTTCTGTCTCTGCTGTTTGCTTAATATTAAATTCCTGACATCCTGGTGATATACAAAAATATTATATTTCCATTAGATAATTACTTCTAACTTGATTCAAATTATTAACCTATGTCAAACGCACAACAACAAAGGCTGTGCCAGCCATGTGCATGTGTACCCCAATGATTTCAAAGGCTTGACACAATTCTGAGTGCATACTCTTTCTTTTATATGTTTTCCTTTCACAAGGGCATGTTGAAAGTGATGACATTTGTGTTTGTAATTTTAGTATAACTTCATGACTCTAAAAATCAGTCATTATGACTTTTCAATCCATGTCTCATTTCTGTTGGCTATGCCTGCAGTCTTCCATTTGCAGTTCAGGATTCACTGGGTCTATGAAATTAACATAATTCCAGTGTGGAGAATTTGCCCATGTTCATCATGGCCAAACACATGTATCATTACTTACACAGAGACAGAGGAAAGTCCTTGAAGGTGAAGGGCTTGGAAAGATCTCTGTGAAGTCTGGCAAGTTTTTCACTCATTGACTCCGGCATTTTTTTCTGCCTTAGTCACAGTGACTCCAGCAGAGCAAGCCTGAAAAAGTGATGGGGTCTAAAAATATAATGGTGAAGTAATTGTTTCACAGCATATTTCAGTTCAGATATTTTATACAAGAATGTCTCAGTCTGGCCCTCAAAACCTATGATTCCTTTTTATCTCTTCTTTTTTATGACTTGCCATTCCCCCTGTTTCACATGTCTTATCTTCATCTCTGCAGCTACAGAGAAGGGTGTTCAGTTCATTCTCCTTGCTGGTGGGCATTTTGTTCCATTTCATGCATGTTTTCCAGCAGCATTTTATAACATAGGTGCACACTGAGGACAGCTAAATTAATGGATATCTCCACTATGACAGTACAGGCAGTACACATGTCCATCACTCATTCATCCATCTATCACTCCCACTCACCTATTCCTCAACCTTTTGATTTGTAATGCTAAAGCAAATCCCAAAACATGAAAAAAGTTTTGTCTACAAAAAGCAACTGCTACACACAAAGAAGAAAAATCCATTTGCAGCTCCCTAATTCATCCCTGTCCTAAGACATCCCGTCTGACACAATGGGTTTCTACCCTACAAAGCAATAAGTCTAAAGGACCACTTTGATGAGATTATCAGCTATTGCTCTTACCCTCTTTATTTACTAACCTCTGTCACAGCTGGGATATCGGTCCAGAAAAAATTTTCCTGTTAATTACTTATTTCTTCAAGTGTTATGTCTCCAGCATGCAATTCAAAGAGATCAGAATCTCATGACTGTCCTGCTCATAAAATCCACTAATTTCTCCCCACTCTGGATCCCTGCTGATATTACTAACTTAAGAAACAAGTTCTACTACTACACTGTGTATTCTTCTGACCTTTCCCAGACTTACAGTTTTTGTGTTCCCACTAATAGCCTAATATAGCTTGTGACCCCCTCAAGTTTGAGAGGACTGTACCAGATGACTCTGCTACTCAAGGGAAAAGGTAAAAAGAAAACAAAAAAACCCGAAAGACCCAAACAAAACCACAAACTAAAGCTAAGACTGTTCACCATGTAGGGACAACAAGAACATGTGGTAAAATGAAAATAATAAAAATCTAAACCCAAAAAGACTTGAAGATTAAGAACCTGTTTTTTTCATTAGTGTCAAATGCAAACAAAAATCCCTGTGTTCATCCATTGATGTGGCTGACACTGACAAACCTTGAAAGCCTTTCTATGTACTCTAGCAAACCAAGGCCTGTTTTCTTCTAAAGAGTTAATAAAACAAGGACAGATTGCAATTTTTCCTCCATTTAGGTTTTGGTTCTATTTCTTTTATTTCTTTTTTACTTTTCTTTTATCTTAGTGAATTTTTTATTAAAAAGACCATGCCTTAGATTTGGACAATTAACATTAGAATTGCTCAAATGTTCCCCATACTGATCACCAGGTCCCTTTCCCAACAGCTTTGAGTATTTTCAGCTACTAAGTTTCCTTGTACATGTCTCATTCCAGTTTGAGCAAGCCCAAACCCCAGCAGGTTTCTCTTTACTTACCATCTCTATACAGCTGGATGTCTGCTGCTCAGTGCTGGCCTTCTGTGCTAGTCCAGTTAACTACACAATTAAATGTCAGATATTACAAACTATGAATCCCAAACAGCATACAAAAGTTAAAGTTGTTAATCTATTCCCTATTAAAAAACCAAATAAACAAAATCTTGATGGCATTTGCAGTTCCAAAGCAGAAAAAAAACCTGTGCCAAAAAGATTTAGTTTTAATACACTCATTATGGAAGCCAATCTTTTCTGGGATCAAGGCAATTTGCAGGCAAAATAGATGAAATATACTCTTCCTGAATGTGCCCAAACCATACATACAAAGTCTCACGAGCCTCTGCACTCAGATTCCTGACTTCCTAACCGTATGATGGCAGAAGTGACAAGTTGCTGACCTCATTAATATATGGGGGGGGGTAGGGTGGAAATTCAGGCATCACCCAGCCCTTCCAGTGCCCCTGGCAATCTGGACAACATACTGACCCAAGATAGTGTTTCTCTGGCACCAGACCGCAGACTACACTGATGCAAAGCATGTACTGTAAAAACATGAACTACAGCTCAACACTTCCACAGTGAACAACTTTTCAAAACCTTTTTGTTCCCTTCTCTGGGAAAACAGCTATACAACGAGCTCCCAAAAGCTAACTTACAATACTCCTGCTCTAGAAAGATGGCACAGCCTTGTCTAGAGCCAGCACCCGCTTCACCTTTACACCTCTGATGAATAACAGGAAGGCAGCACCACTTAAGGAGAGCATCCTTGCATGGGATGTTGCACAGTGCTCTGGCTCTCAGCCTACATTGTGCCTGGGTGCCACTGTCAATGCCTGTGAGGTAAAAAAATGAGTTGCCTGCCAACACAAATTTACCTGGAAGGGTGTCACATCAGTGTCTGGGGTGTCAACAGCCAGGAAGATGGCAGAGTCCAGACCAGCTGTGAACGCATGATGTATCCAAGGACACTTTGTCCCCTCATAGATTCCAAACACGTTTCTGGCTGGAATGGGAAACGACATTTAGATTCAGCACATTGCTCTCCACCAGAAGTCACAGACAGCACTGTCATGAAAGCAGGAAAGTGTGGAGGGCAGAAAACACACAGAAGTGCTGCAGTGTTGTGGGGAGGAAAAGTGAGCTGCTCAGCATCACTCCGTATGAGCTGCTCACTAGTCTGAGCAGCCAGGCTTCTGTGCTGATGGAGAGGCTGCTATGAAAAGACTGTGTGGTGTCACCCTTCCTTGGCTGACTTCAAAATGGAGGTCAAAGAGAGGCACTCTTGATTCAGGAGGAGGCAATTTCTTTGGGGAGCCATAGATGATGCAGTTTCTGTTAATGTTGTTCACCTTTCAGGGACAATTTGTCTAAAGGCCTGAGGTGTCCTCAATCTCCCATTGATGACGACATTGAAACCATGCCAGGGTGGTCCAGAACACAATTTTTCAAGTGGCTTGGATTAGTTTTAGAAGACCAAATTACTCTGAGATACAAATAATTCTATTCTTTGATATCTGACCAACGACCTTTTCACTGTGTGTGAAAAAAAGTAAAAATGCATTAAGCTAATAAACACACAGAGTAAAGAACAAAGTCCATATTTCTATCATCATTAGCTGTTCTCAGAAAGGTTTTGGCCCCTTGGATTTTTGCTGGGTTTTTTTTTGTTGTTTTTTTTTTTTTTTCTGCTTTCCCAGGAAGGATTTCTTTCCTAGTGCCTCCTAACTATGGACATACCCAGGTTTCAGACTATACATTTTCAATTGCCAAATTACATGCCATGACAATGAAGAAGGGAGGACACAACAGGTGCCCCAACCCTTAACCAAGGGTACAGGGAGGAGTGTACAACATTCCAGGAAGCTGAGTCTGTGGGGACAGTCATCCATTGCCCTACCCTATTTGCTTTGCTCCCTATAGATGCTCACTCATACCCTGAATTTAAAAGGCCTTATGTGACCTCAGTATAGTTAGGAGCCTTAACAGCAGTAGCAACAGACGCATCAGTATTATGTAGGCAGAGGCTTGTTCTGCTGAGCTGCAACAAGTTTGTAGTTTGGTAGGTCTCACTTTAAAATTCCTTAGCTAAGTGTTAAAAGTTGCTAAACTGTGCTGGCTGGTTGGATCACACAAGTGTTACTACATTTGAAACTCAGATGAAAGATGATGTCACTGAGGGCAAGTAAGGCATGGGTGTAACACTGTAATAGGAGTGTAATCACGGTTGCAGGGAGCACTTATAAGTCTTTCCTGTGGAACACGTATGTGGGAATGCAGCACATAATGTAAAAGCTCTCATCTAAATCTCTCTGGAAATTGCCATCTGAAGCAAGGAGAGGGGCTCTGGTGCCCGAGTGTAACAGCTGTGCTTCCTCCATTGTGTAAGAATGAGTGACCACAGCACTCAGCTACAGCAGGCAGGGCAGCCCAGTAGCCACATTGGTGTGGCTGGCCCTCATGCTAATGCCTCCTAACAAAATTGCTTGAGAACAACTACTGTGCTACCTCTCCTTAATGCAGACATACCTAAATATAACCGACAGCTTATTTTCGCAGGAACAAGTATTAGCAGGTCCTAAACTGCAGATGGGAATGTTTGATAGCTCTCAGGTGTAGTGCCACCCCTTGGCTGTGGTTCCTGTGTCTCCTTGCTTATGCCAAGAGGCCTTAATAAGGTCTTAACTGCAAATGCTGGATAGATTTGGGTATCTGAAGGGGAGTAACTTGCAGGGAAGACTCGGATTGCAGGTTTGTCATGTAGTGTGGCCTGCTGGGGTGACCCTAAGGTAGGAAGGATTGAAGTCATTCATATGAAGCAGACCTTACAGTGGTGCCTTCTCCAGAAGTATTTCTGGAGATCCTGATAGTACTTTTCTTCTCTTATTGAATAATGAATTCTACCTCACTCTAGTCTTATTGGGAAAAGCAAACTGCATGTAATAGTCTATGTAGTGTCTTCTCAATGATATTTTTTCACAACATCCTATATTTAAAACAGGATAATTCCCATTTTTCGTTTGCTCAGCTAGAGGTAAAACTTCCACTTCTTCCTTTTAGGTAATCTTTCTCCATATTTTTTCTCTGTCTGAGTACATCTGTTCATCAATTTTTAACTATCTCTTCTGACTGCAGAGCAGCTCTTTTTAAAATTCCCAAATACACCTTCACTTTCCAAAATATTGTTCCTGCATGTATTTCTTTCACATAGAGAAGAATATGTGCTCCAAGCAGCAATTCTACATCAGTAAAGTTGGTTTATCTCTGCTGCAAAACCATCTGACAAAAAAACAAACAAACAAACAAACAAACAAAAAGAAACAAACAAAAACAAAAACAAAAAAAAAAAAAACACCAAAAAAAAAAAAAATCCTTCTCAGTCATGAAATTTCCGACGTTACTTCACTTTAAGTTGCTAGATTGTAACTAGAGACCTGAAACTGACACATAAATACTTAGTAGACCTTTTTGGAAACAGGGAAAGGGTAACAACTGCTGAGAGAAAAGCCAGGTAGAAAACTGGGATAGTGACCATTAATTTCAGACACCTCAATTTTGCCACCAACAAATGTGAATGCAGACTCTGTGAAGCCACAAATGAGAGCTGGAATATTTGCACTTCCTTTAGTTAAGGCTACTGAAATAAATGTGTTCAAAATAACAAGAATAAGCAAAAAGGAATTTTTAATTTTGCTCATACGTCACTCACGGACTATGCTTTTCCTCTGTCTATATGCAATGAAGTCTCTAGGTAACTGCTAAATTTCATATCTTCCCAGCAATTCCTACCTTATTACACTATGCAGTAAAATCAGTGGAAAGGTTAATTCATAGGTGTACATTTACAGGGTAAAGACTTCAGAATATTTTACTTTCATTTGGCAATTTCTGAAGGTATATCTGCAGTACCCACATCCACTCCATTTAAGCCCTGTATCCTTGTGTTGCACAGTACTGCCAAACAAGATCTTGAAAGTCACATTTTGATTAGTTCTCCTCTCAATTATTTTCCTCTTAAAGCATTACAGACCTCAGGTGCAGTTTTACTGCAACTTTTTATGGTATTTTATTATTATGGGGTGGAGGTCACAAATATTTCCCTTCATTGTATTTATTCATAATTTCACATTCCCTGAAACACAATTTTACAGCAAGCTAAATCTCTCATCTTATATACATTTTAATTTTTAAAAGTAGCCATTGTAAATGAAAATATGAAACAGAAATAAAATCACATTTCCCTAAAGCTATCTACTCATACACTCTGAATTTCTGGTTGCTAATATGTACTTAAATACTGTATTCACATTATATGTTATATCAGGTAACACTAAAAGGCCTGGCTGTAGTGTAGTCTTTGTGATTTTTAGACAACTACAAAAGGCAATGAATAATACGGCTTTTTCATAAACAGTTACAGATTAATGAAATATTAATCCAGAGCTCTGTTCTGTTCAGCATATTACACCATCTTCCACGAGATATCAGCATTGATTGACTCCTTCCTGGTTCTTTAGGAATGACCTATGGCCTACCTCTCCCCTTGTTAAAACTCAGGTTATCACAAAATGCTCTAGTTCCTGCCATAAAATTATTTCCTTATTTCAGTGACTCCTGTAAAATGCACAAGTAAAAATCAAGTGGGTTTTATTTAGAGTGAGAAGAGGATTCGGAATTCAGAGGCTTTAGCTAAACCTTTGTGTAGCCATATTCAGTGAGACACATAAAGAAATCCAAACAGCAACATGGTTTAAAATTCTACTGCTTTTAGAGAAAATATTAAAAAAGATAATATTCTTTGGGAATGAAGAGCATGATTACTAAACTGCGATGCTAGTCCTTGCAAATCTTAAATTACCATAGACAGAGATAATTTCCATAAACAACAGAAGTTTAGCAGATTGCTTTCTTTTACAAAGCTGCAGTTTTATAACACAAGGTTTTAAATTACTATATACTTCAAAATAAAATGGAACAAGATAAGCAAATAGCTTGATTTACTTAATAATTGGTACAAAAATTCGTATGGAAAACAAACAAAAAGAAAACACCCCACATAGGGCAGCAGAGCAACTTTCCCTCCCTTATACCGAAATTCCAGGAAGACAAAATAAACCAACTGTGTGTTCATAAATCTCCAGATAACAACAAAGTGCTTATGTTTCTACAAAAAGTGGAATAGGAGGTTGTACGAGACACTATTTCACTAGACTTTATCGTTTTAGTAGGTAAAACACATGGTCAAAGGAACCGGTTCTTAATCCATATTCAGAGCTGAAAAAGGAGTTTGTGTTACTTCCTCCTCTTCAAAATCAATTTAAACTGTCAAAATAGCTTCAAATCGTCAGATTTCAACTTTGTCCCCAAGAAAACCCTCTAAAGAATAAGACTGAGTTGTTGCCGTAGCATTTATGTCAAAAGGAAATTTTTAATTTGCAAGGAAAAACAAAAGTTTCTCCCTTCAGAGGTCTCTTCAGCAGCAACACACGGGATTTATCGCCTCTCCTTTAACTCAAATCGCGTGTTTGCTGCAGGAAACTCTCCCGAACGCAAGTACCTGCTCTCCTCCCCCCTCACCGGGGAAATTGGGCGATTTGGTGGCAGAAATTCCGAGGAAAATACACTTTTGTTAGTCCAAAGAAACACAAATCGAGCACACCGAAGGGCTCCCCGGCCGTGCAGCGGGGCGGGCTCTGGAAGCCACCAATCACCGCGCGGCTCCGCTCTAAAAATACGAGCATCTGACCCGGGCCAGCCCAATTGTGTTCGCCTGCTCCGCAGAGGAAGTCGCCGCGATGTCCGAGACCGCTCCCACCGCCGCCCCCGATGCGCCCGCGCCCGCCGCCAAGGCCGCCGCCAAGAAGCCGAAGAAGGCGGCGAGCGGCTCCAAAGCCCGCAAGCCCGCGGGGCCCAGCGTCACCGAGCTCATCACCAAGGCCGTGTCCGCCTCCAAGGAGCGCAAGGGGCTCTCCCTCGCCGCGCTCAAGAAGGCGCTGGCCGCCGGCGGCTACGATGTGGAGAAGAACAACAGCCGCATCAAGCTGGGGCTCAAGAGCCTCGTCAGCAAGGGCACCCTGGTGCAGACCAAGGGCACCGGCGCCTCCGGCTCTTTCCGTCTCAACAAGAAGCCGGGAGAAGTAAAAGAAAAAGCCCCGAAGAAAAGGGCGCCTGCAGCTAAGCCCAAGAAACCGGCGGCTAAGAAGCCCGCCAGCGCTGCCAAGAAGCCCAAGAAGGCGGCGGCAGTGAAGAAGAGCCCCAAGAAGGCGAGGAAGCCGGCGGCCGCAGCGGCCAAGAAAGCAGCGAAGAGCCCCAAAAAAGCCGCAAAGGCAGGCCGCCCCAAAAAGGCAGCGAAGAGCCCGGCTAAAGCAAAAGCGGTGAAGCCCAAAGCAGCCAAGCCTAAAGCAGCCAAACCTAAAGCGGCCAAGGCAAAGAAGGCGGCGCCTAAGAAGAAGTAGATTGTACCAGAAGAGTTTTGTTCTACATATTTTGTTATCCAACGGCTCTTTTAAGAGCCACCCACACTTTCCCTAAAGGAGCTGATGCACCCAGGTCGTCCGTAACCTGCAGCAGGGGTCCAGCAATTCGTAAGTCGTCAAGAGGTCAATTGTGTCTTGTGTTTTTTGTTCCCTAGGATTACCGAAAGATAAACTAAAGAATGCGGTAGAACGCGGCGGCTTTAGGGAAGTGTAGACTTTTGCTTTTCCTCCGAGTGATTACTTTGACTACCAAGAAACAATGATTTGATAAATAATCGGATGTATGTTTTTTTAAAAGATATATTTTGTAACGAAATAATGCAATTGCCAGGCACGCTACTACTGAGCCATGTCTACTCTTTTGAATTTTTTCTCTTAAAGTATCTCCGTAAATGCCTTTGTCTGTTCGGGGGGAGGAGGGTAGTGTTTCTTTACGGACACAAAAATAGCCCTGATCTTTCGCAATCCTTTTGTTCCCGATGAGAAAGAGCTTTAAGTATTGAAAAAGCCCGCCCTGACCAAGGATTGGCCAGCGGAAATCCCGGCCTGTTGCCATTCCCCCTCCCTTCCCCGCAGACGATTACGCCTCTATCTCTGGAACTGTATCAGCCACTCGAAGAGGCGGAAAAAGGGGGGGAGGGACAGGAACTCTCAACGAGTAGTGTCCGTATGTTCTCCGACAGAAGAAGTAAACGAAAATTATCCCATACCGTGAAGAAATTGCGTGGGGAGAAGGGCGTTTTGGCACGACTTTGTGAATAATATGGAATACATTGCTACTCTATCCACCCAAAAATAAAGACAAGTTAAAAAGCGGGTTGAGTAGTTAATACTAAATAGCTTTCACTGTTGTTTGGGTAACTCAGCTCTCTTAGGACCTTGTGGGTGGCTCTGAAAAGAGCCTTTGGGTTTTTCCAGAAAAGCAAAGAAACCACTTATTCGTTCAGGTTCACTTGGTCTTAGCCTTGTGGCTGTCAGTCTTCTTGGGCAGCAGCACGGCTTGGATGTTGGGCAGCACGCCGCCCTGCGCGATCGTCACCTTGCCCAGCAGCTTGTTGAGCTCCTCGTCGTTGCGGATGGCGAGCTGCAGGTGGCGGGGGATGATGCGCGTCTTCTTGTTGTCGCGGGCCGCGTTGCCCGCCAGCTCCAGGATCTCGGCCGTCAGGTACTCCAGCACGGCCGCCAGGTACACCGGGGCGCCGGCGCCCACGCGCTCCGCGTAGTTGCCCTTGCGCAGCAGCCGGTGCACGCGGCCCACGGGGAACTGCAGCCCGGCCCGCGACGAGCGCGACTTGGCCTTGGCGCGCGCCTTCCCGCCCTGCTTCCCGCGCCCGGACATTTTCCCTTGCTCGCTCCCCTCGGATAGGAACACGCCGCGCAGCAGAACAGGCACTCAGCGCTCCCCAGCGCTGGTCTGGCTTTACTATCTCGTCCCGTCCCTGATAGGCTAAGAAGTAGGTCTTGTGCAGACAGCCAATGAGAATGCGAATCCAATTCTGACCAATCAGACGCGTCTAAGGGTGAGTGATGACATCATTTCTGTTTTGACCAATGAGAATGTGCAGGGCCAATACCGCTCATTTGCATAGAGGAGCTATAAATACTTGGCACGCAGCCGCATTTGTTACTTCACTTCTCAGCTGCTTGCACGTCTGAGCTTTGTGGTGTTAGTAGACGAGCCGCGGTTGCGATGCCTGAGCCGGCTAAGTCCGCCCCCGCGCCCAAGAAGGGCTCCAAGAAGGCGGTGACCAAGACGCAGAAAAAAGGCGACAAGAAGCGCAAGAAGAGCCGCAAGGAGAGCTACTCTATCTACGTGTACAAGGTGCTGAAGCAGGTGCACCCCGACACGGGCATCTCGTCTAAGGCCATGGGCATCATGAACTCCTTCGTCAACGACATCTTCGAGCGCATCGCCGGCGAGGCGTCGCGACTGGCGCACTACAACAAGCGCTCCACCATCACGTCGCGGGAGATCCAGACGGCCGTGCGGCTGCTGCTGCCCGGCGAGCTGGCCAAGCACGCCGTGTCCGAGGGCACCAAGGCTGTCACCAAGTACACCAGCTCCAAGTAAATACCTGCTGAACATACCGCTTAACCCAAAGGCTCTTTTAAGAGCCAGCCACTTTTTCATTAAAAGAGCTGTGCAATCAAGTAAGAAACAACGACTTAAAACTTTCTTCTGTAGAATCTTTCTTAAGAATTTTTTTTTCTTTTTTCTTTTTTTTTAAAATTTTTATTTTTGGGTGGTTTTGTATCGGTTCTTGAGTTTTTCATACCAAAGGGTTACTTTGACAAAATACTGCTCTCGAGTTTACTGCATTGATAAACTGACTAATTTAAATATATCTGCAAAGACTGCTTTAAATGGCTGGGGGTGTTAAAGGTTCTTCTGGGTGATGCTTTCCTTAATTTATGGTTCATGTAATTTTAAATATCTTGGTATATGTAAGCAAGACCTTACTATTGCAAGTTTCCATGTTATGTATGTTGTAAACTGAAGAACAGAAATCTTTCTGGATTTTTCTAGTCGGAAGAGAATCGAGATTATTAATGGCTACTCATTTGTGTACAGCGTTGCTATAATAAGATCTGCCACTTGATGGTGCTCAGTCATTGGGGTTATTTTTGTTGCAGAAGGGAAAATTTATGTACCTACAAGTGACATTTACCTTAAGGTCTTGCAAATAGGCCAGTGATCAATATGATTCAGAAGTACTTTCTAAAATCTCCTTTATCTTCAGCATTTGTCTTTATAATTCTATTGTTCATGTGATTTTTTTTTTTTGTTACAGTAACTTGCCTAGCCTCTCCCCGTGACTGCTTTAAGTTCTTGCAAGTAAGAAAACAGGTGAAGATTTATTTTTTTTTTTACTTATCTCACCTTTTCTGCATTTATCTCTCACTAATCATAATAAAACTGTTAAATACTAAGAAACCAGACACTCTGGACTGACTTTGTCAGCTACCAGACTTTATCACATACCTGCTAATTAGGCTCAAGCTGCAGGCTTTTTGAGTCACTCTTTCTCGTTCTTGGATAATTACATCCCTCCCACCATAGATGCTGATCAAAGCCATTATAACTTTCAAACTAAATCTGAAGAATCCTAAATTTTAAGTAAATATTGTGAACTTCTGAACATACTTAATTCATACAAGGACCACAGAATGACAAAAGTGAACTTTCTAGTACTCCCTTGCATATTCTTTGTTAGTATAGGTAATGAGACAGGCACCAGGTCTCTCAAAAATCTGTCACCTATTCCCTAATAAATATTATTTTCAGTTTAAAGGGTTTTGGGGACTTCTCAGATTGGATTTCAGATATCCAGTGAGAAGAGGCATTCTCCAAACTGTTTTATCACCTTGAAATGGTGTTTTGCTATCTCTGAGTGCTTTAGTGCAAACTCTGAAACATAGGTTGCTCAATCTGCGTGCCTGTATGTGTCTGATGCCTTAAAAGATTAATGAGCCATTGTATATTCCAATCTCTAGGCTTTTTCAAGTTTTCCTGGGTCACTAGAAAAGTGCAAAGAAATGATCGTATTTTGACAGTTGAAGATGTTCACCAGAATTTGTCAGTGGCTATTCTGTATAATCAGTCATGTAAAAATACCCCAAAACTCAAACTACAGCAATCAGGGGAAAGCCCTGCTGCCTGATTTGAAGTAGGAGCTCAGTGAAGCCTTTTGGCCTCCCAGGTCATAAGTGTTCATTTTGCCTTTCCTGTGTTTGTGTGCTCCATGTTGCACACTTCTTCAGGGGTTCTCACAGAAATTCAGAGGATTTTAGTAGATTGTTTCTAGGCCTGTGAAACTCTTTGTTAAACAGAAAACAAAATGTTGCTGATTGCTTCTTTCAATTTCAGTAAGAAGGATAAGACAATATTAGGGGGCTATAATGTGAACATAGCATTTGAAATCAGATCTGATTGTGACATAGATCTCATTTTTCTAACAGTGCTGAGAACAAAGTCTGTGAACTGACAAAAAGGTACTACCATAGAAAACTTTTGGAACTTGTTCTTTTCACCAGAGGTAAAAGTAGTAGGATTTAAGCTCAGCAAAAATAACAAATTTTTAAAATTTCATGCCACAGTAGGATGAACATTCAAAACCGCTAATGCAAATAGTGTGAATATAAAACCATATGACAGCTTATTCTTCTATAGTTCATGCTGTTTACTGTTCTTTCCTATTTATTTCAGAGCAGTCCTCGTTGTAGTCTTAAAGACACCTTAGGGAGATGGCATCACCGAGCACCAGTATGAGGGCACAGTGTTCAAATACACCATCGTGGTAGAGCAGGTATTACTGCTGCTGCCACCAAGCCAGGAAGGAACTAAGCAGTCCCCTTAGCATCTTTCCTGTCCTAGGTTCCTCTTTGAAGATGAGTTTCCAATTCACTGAGTAAACAGTTTCTTTATCCATTGTGCAGAGCAGAGAGATCTGTGTGCCTCCAAAGAGGAGCCTCCTATACCAGATTGCAACCCAAATTACATCTGTGCCACCCATCATCCAACCCCCAAACCCAATAATTTAATTCTTGATGGTGGTCCCTTAAAGTCATATTGATTTTTTGGGTCACTGGGCTGGCCTCCTTCTGAAGTTATTCCTTTTTGGGATTGGTTCCTTGCTCCTGTCTTGCCAGGTTCAGCTTGTTCTGTGTTTGTGATATTATTTTTGTTAAAAAGTTTACACTCTCATCAGCTCATCTGCCCTAGGGATCCAACTTGTTATCTTCCAGTGCAAAACCAAGTTATAAATCCCAAAAATTCTCAAAATTGAGAAGTGTTTGAATGCATAATCTATAAACAGGCCCTTTGTGTTTTCTTTTAATCTACCCTCCATGTTTACCTTCAAAATACCTCTTGATTCACAGCATCTGAAATATGGGGAATATTTTGGTACTGGTAATACAAACATTCTTGTCATTTTTTTTTTTATATCAGCAACTTTTTGTATCTCAAATGATCAGAGTGACATTACAGTTTAGTCTTGTAGTAAATAACCAGCAAAA
>VWZS01008460.1:0-25561 GCA_013397075.1 Rhabdornis inornatus | reverse complement strand
AAAAAAAAATACTAAAGAAAAATACAATCAGCTACAAAAAACTCCTGATATATTTTTATTAGAATAATGAAGTTAATATCACTCCTGGAGAACGTGTATCTTCTCTAGATGACCATCCTTGCAGTAAAACTTATGTTTTTTCATCATCATCTTTAAAAAAGAAAACACTTCTTTTATTTCTGCAAAAGTGAAATATACTAGCTGGGCAAAAAAATATCTGTATTATTTCGTTGACTGACTGAACAGTGAATCAGAAATAAGAAATAGATGCTACACACCTGGACCAAAACCTGAACAAATCACAGACACTATGTAGCAATTTTTTGCAACTTCCTGGGTTTTTTGGAAAAAAAAAAAAAAAAAGTGGATTTTTGGAGGGTTTTTAGTTTCGGTGGGGATTTTCTTTTTTTTTTTTTAATGTTTGTTTTGCTTTTCTTAATGAAATAATGCAATATCTCCTCTCAAACCTGATTTTTTTTTTAATGGCCATGGAACATAATGACCTGACACCCAAGACAAATTATTGCAAGGTTAGTTTCCTAGAGGCTTTTGTTCCCATTTTAAATAGAAAATATTATATTTTAAAATAATGACAGTTGCAGGAGAAAGTATTGACTGCAGCTAGGAAAAATATTTGATTTTACACACACCTTGACAGAATGTTTTTGGCCAGTGATGAGAATCTGCTCAGGCTAGATGGTAAATTAAAAAATTGAGACTTCAGGTTCCAAAAACCTGGTCTAAGGGTTGTGCTATTCAGAGAATAGCACAGCTCAAGACATGACACGAATCTTACTGTAGGGGAGAGGGCTGAAAGTAGAAGAGAATGCAGCTGGGAACTTCTCCTTTTCCAATTCACACACCTACGAGAAAGGAAGAATCATTACAATGAGAAGAGGCAGCTCCTTCCTCAAGGACTGGGGTTACAGAACCAGAGGCCTGTCTAGGTGGAAAGGATGTTTTCAGTTAGATTTCTTCCACGGCTACAAAGAACTAAATTATTTGACTGCAGTCCTATCAATGTGGTTGTTCCAAAAGTGTTCCTTGTAAAAAATGATACAAGTTATTAATCAAAAAATTCATCCTTCCTTTTTTAACACTGAACATCTCAGGAAGCAATTCTGAACATAATTAATTTTACAACTAGAAAATAAGTAGATTGAAAAGTTACAGAACAGATCGAAACTTTCATCCCGTGTAAGTTCCACAAACTTTTTATACTTGTACTCCTACTTATACCGCACGTAGATTTTTTAACTTGCAAAGGTCATAGGAAAATTGAAGAAATAATTCCTGAAATAAGAAGAGAGCACACATAGTGTGTTACGTCTGAAATCTGAACTTCAAACAGATGAAAGGATATTGTCCTCCTTTTGTGCAGTATCAGAGCTGTGAAGAAAGGCACGCATCTCTGGTATGCATCCTCTTTTCCTTTTGTAGCAAATAGCAGCTACTGCAACAATAAACAATCTGAACACTCCACATGAGCAAATTTCGGGTTTTTTTTCCTTATGTTCTTGGGACACAGCAAGGTCAAGTGTCTTCAGTCATTCCACTTAGAAAAGAGGACAAAAATTACCATAGGAATGGCATAGCCCCAGTCTTCCAACACATAAAAATACATCTTTAAACAGAGCTGTGTCCGCCTGTGCTGCAAGCATCAGCAGACTGGACAGGCTGCATCACAGGCAGACCTGGACTCAGCTGAGCTGGCTCAGGAAGCCAAATTTATCTGAGTCTGTTCTACTCTCTGCATGCAGGGGCTTATGAGATTGCTGCTACAAACCCCATGGAAGAAGTGAAACGATCACATTTCACAGGCATACGTAGCTGCTGGAGTTTTAGCCGTAATTGATATTTACATGTCATGCAAAAGCTCATAGGATGTATACATGTGGAACTTCAGACTTACCATAGCAGTTCACATTTCTCAGCAGGAAATGACAGGGTATAAAAAACAGGGGGGAACACCAGGAAACTGGAAAAGAGCTGGGATTAATTTACAGCATTTATCTGAACTGAATAATGTCTATTTTTCTGCTTCACCCTACAGGTTTTTTTCTTGACAGTGGTAAAGTAAAAAATACCTTAACCGGGGGCTGGGGAGAAACTGAAGAAGAGATACTTTGTTTCTGGATTTAAAATTCAGATTTAAAAGATTTTAAAAGGTTTAAAAATTCTGGATTTGCTCTGCCCTTCCAGGAGATATCCAACCCTTTTCTTTGCCTTCTCGCCGCTGTTCCCAGGGGCCTCTTGCAGCACAGGGTGTTGGTGGAAGTCACAGAGCAGCATAACCTGATGAGTTCCCAATCCCAAAACACCCCCATTTCCACTGTGAAGTCCTGCTCAGTTCTGTGTTACCCCACCATTTCCCTCCTCCCAGAGGTGCATTAGTCCTTATATTAGGGAACAGGAAAATATCTGTCACGCCCTGCCCAACAAACCCAAAGGATTTCGTTGTCGCTGGAGAAGTGCTGGATCCTGGTGGGAACCGTGTGCTCTGTTACTCACCCCCCGCTGTATTTATACAGCGATGGGATAACTCAGCCTCAGCCAAGCCCACCTCCTTAACGTGCCCAAGTGAAACTCCTGCAATTACATCACAAAACACACAAGAAAGAAAAAAACAAACCAACCACAAATGAATATATGATTCCTTTGTTTTATTGCACAGCCAGCTCATCAGTCTGGGAGCCACAGTGCATCCTGCCATTCCACGGGGGATGGATTGGAGGCGAGTGGGGGCTGTGGCATCAGCAGGTGGCGTGGGGGGTTGGTGATGCCCTGCTCGAAGATCTGTCCTGTCAGAATTGCTAAGTGCTCCTATTTTTACTTTCCTCTCCCATTCTGCTGTTGCAAAGACAAGTTATTAAAGAGATATCTGGAAGTCCATCTGTGCTGATCAAAGGAGGCTGCATCGATGTTCACACCAGCACTGCCAGGAAATACATACTTTTAGAAGTTCTGCCCACTTAGCCCAGTTTTGGTAAACCACATCTAAAAATCATTTTCACAAGAGTGTCTGGCTGTACAATATACATTTGAGGTCCTGAGGCCCTTCATAATTTAGACCTCCTGTAGCCCTATCTTTTTTTTACAGGTTTATTTCCCACGTATATAACTCAAAACTACAATTACATAATGACTAAGCACATTCTTTAGCAGAAAAAAAATGAGAGGAATTACTACAATAATAATTACTAATTATATTGGAAATTTCTACAGTCTATAAACTAGAATTATAATTGTAGTCACACAGCATCGAGATGATGCACACACAGTTTTTCTTAGAAGTCTTTCCCATTATTCACCACAATCCAATATACAAAGGACAGTTTCATTATGTGGAACGAGGTGGCACAGAGAGAAATTTCCTTCCCCTGTAGAAGGGTGAATTTATCACAGACTCAGTTTTAGGAAAACTAAATTCTAGGTCACAGATGTTAAGTCACATCTCTTCTTCCCTGTACTAGAGGATGGAGATGGGGAAAAACACGGTTATGTTGCAAACTGCTCCCGTGGCTGCCATGCCACGAACTGCACGACAGAGCCTCATGAAGACAAGAAGCTGCTGGCTTCTGCAGCCAAGAGCCTGCACAAGATGCTAAGGGAAAAATAAGCGAGGAGGAGCCCCACTAAAGCAAGAAGGAAATCGGAAGCCGGCAGGGCAGCACTGGAGAATTAAACTTTAAAGCAACACTGTGACCTACTGTAAGAGAAGCAGCTCTTCTAAGAATGACTTGCTTTCTCCCAAAACCAAGTGCCGGCTCGAAGCTCCCCATACCACAGGGACAAGAGGGCGTGGATCCAGTGACCAGTGCCAGAAAAACGAAATTGAAAGCGATCGTGCTCTTTCCAGTGTAACGCAGTGACCACCACCATAGTGGCACATCACATCAGGCCGCTCCTTGACAGCACCGGCAAGTCGTCCCTACCTGAAACCTTTCTCTAGTGTTTCACAATTCCGACAAGGAAAGCCCATGGGATTCTTCCATACACGAGTGTTAAAAAGGCAGCAAAAGTGGATCAGTCAGAGGCCCGAGGCTAGGAACACCCTTCCTGCTGGAAACAATTTGTTCTAGGTCACTGCCAGGACAGGGCAATACAATGCAGAGCTTTTAATTTTTTTGTCTGCAAGTTTTTACCTTCCCATTCCCCTTTCTCTGAAACATGAACGTGCAACAGCGATGAGCTCCTTTACTGTACTCTTAAAGGGAACAGAAACAATCCAGGTTTGTAAGACGCCAATATCGTGTTCTAATAAGTACTTGAACACAACACTTACAGCAAAGCCAGAGCCGGCTAGTCAGGAAATATGATAGTTACGACATTCTAAAACCCCACGGTTTACTTCCCACGGTCAACACATTGAAAACGCTAATATGTTAGCTAATTAGGAAACTAAAAAGGTACCATTAACTAAAATTACCGGTGATAAAACCAAGTACTCTAAGAAAAAAAAAAGCATTAAAAAAACTGCCTAACAAAAAGACTGAAAAAAAAAAAAACATGAAAATGTTTAAGAAAAATAACTTACCTATTTTGGTCTTTATTCCCTATAAAACCAAAACTGCAATGACTCAACTCTTTATGAGCAACGTAGGCGGCTCTGAAAAGAGCCTTTGTTTCATGATTAGCCTCACAAAGCATTTACTTGGCTTTAGCCTTGTGGCTGTCAGTCTTCTTGGGCAGCAGCACGGCCTGGATGTTGGGCAGCACGCCGCCCTGCGCGATCGTCACCTTGCCCAGCAGCTTGTTGAGCTCCTCGTCGTTGCGGATGGCGAGCTGCAGGTGGCGGGGGATGATGCGCGTCTTCTTGTTGTCGCGGGCCGCGTTGCCCGCCAGCTCCAGGATCTCGGCCGTCAGGTACTCCAGCACGGCCGCCAGGTACACCGGGGCGCCGGCGCCCACGCGCTCCGCGTAGTTGCCCTTGCGCAGCAGCCGGTGCACGCGGCCCACGGGGAACTGCAGCCCGGCCCGCGACGAGCGCGACTTGGCCTTGGCGCGCGCCTTCCCGCCCTGCTTCCCGCGCCCGGACATCGCAGCGATTCGGCAGTAGCAGCAACGCCAACCGCAATCGAAAAGCGCAGAACACACTCTAAGCTAGTTCACCGCCTGCATTTTATACAACTCTGCCGGAGCGGCAGACGCCTCTTGTGATTGGCTGCGAGAGAGGAGTTGTTCGGCAGCCAATAGCAAAGCGGATCGAGACGTGTCCAATAGCGAATCTCGGCGCCGCGAGCGGAGCTGAAGCCGGGCCAATAGCGATGCGGTGATGTCGGCGGCGCCGCTATAAAGGCGGCTCCCGCGATTGTAGCAGTTGCGAGTTGTAAGTCTCTGTGTTTGGTGGGTGACGGAGCTGCAGTTGCTGCGATGCCTGAGCCGGCTAAGTCCGCCCCCGCGCCCAAGAAGGGCTCCAAGAAGGCGGTGACCAAGACGCAGAAAAAAGGCGACAAGAAGCGCAAGAAGAGCCGCAAGGAGAGCTACTCTATCTACGTGTACAAGGTGCTGAAGCAGGTGCACCCCGACACGGGCATCTCGTCTAAGGCCATGGGCATCATGAACTCCTTCGTCAACGACATCTTCGAGCGCATCGCCGGCGAGGCGTCGCGACTGGCGCACTACAACAAGCGCTCCACCATCACGTCGCGGGAGATCCAGACGGCCGTGCGGCTGCTGCTGCCCGGCGAGCTGGCCAAGCACGCCGTGTCCGAGGGCACCAAGGCTGTCACCAAGTACACCAGCTCCAAGTAGGGCGTCTCGGACCGTCTCATTTAACCCAAAGGCTCTTTTAAGAGCCACCTACATTTTCAATAAAAGAGCTTTCACTTTGTTTCAGTTAAACCTTTGTTCGTAACATGTTATCTAACTGGCTTAGTGATAGATGTTTAACCTAAGATACCTGAACGCTTTGTCTAGTTCAGTAGTACAAGTATAAACAATATTTAGATTGTGTATTTCACGGTTCCATCTTTTGCCTACTGATCCTAGATATTTGCTCACGCCTTCATTTTACTTGTTACGCATGAGTTGCTTCAATTATCCGGTGTTGGAAGGGCACCTTCCCTATGCCATCCATCTCCTTTGTTCCGTTAGTCAACCAAAGTCCTTTCTGAGAAGTGACATCGGAAAAGGTTAAAGTGCTCTCTTCCGCCGCGTTCTGCCGTGGTCTCTTCTCATCTATATACCACGGACAAATGCCAAATATTTCAAAGGTGTCCTCAAGAATTAATTTATAGGGAAATGCTTATTTTTAGCTCTTAATTGCTCTTCCCGATCTGAGAAATACAATTTGTTTAGAACAAATGCCTTAAAATATTAGGCACTTACGTATTCGTTTTATTATTTTAAGATTCTAAGTAATAGCTTCTTAATGGCTTCAGAACTCAATAGCTTTAATCGTGATTTCTTAGTTCTGCTGACCCCTTATGGGTGTTTCTGAATTTTCTGTCATTTTTTGTTTTAGATCATCTGGTGAAGGCCTCCGATTCAGATATGTAGGAAAATCTGCAAACACTGATAAAAACCGGTTTATTTTTTAGATTGTAATGTTAGATTTTTATGGTCCTGCCTTCTGTGGTTACTGTGCTAGAGAGAGAGGCAGCAAGAATAGTAACACACATTGACTTCTTTAGGGAAAAAAGGCTAACTTTATTGAACGGACAGCCCGTATTTAAAGCATGTTATGGAGCGCTAAGACAGGACACTAGCTCACTGGATAATTGGGAAAAACATCTGTGAGACCGTACCTTAGAATGTGTCTCACAGAAAAACACCGGCTGTTAATCTTTATTGTGAATTCCACTCTGTTTTGACCGTATTATCATCCTGGGAGAATTCCTCCCTAACTGAAGCTATGATCAGCTTACTAGTCTAGGAATGGATCTGAGAGGCAGGAGAAGTCCAGGCCTGAGAAAGAATTGCCTAATGACACAGCTCCTAGGGAGGAGGGGCGAGTACATAACTGTTCGCAGTAACGGGCTAAAAACAATGCAGTTAAGAATCTACCTGGCTTCAGAATAAGTAAAAACCTCCCAGGACCCATTTCGAGTTTAATATCGCAAGCAAAACTATTCCTTAAGAAATCTTTTAACAGCTTACACAGCACATAACGCCTAAACTGCTGCAACACATCAAAATTCTCTATATAAAACCAACTCCCGCCGCCGCCCATGGAAACTCCCTTCTCCCATATCCGCTAAAAAAGTATTGGTTGAAATGCAGCGCCACAGCTCTTTTAACTGCGCGTGTAGCGGCTCTTAAAAGAGCCTTTGGGTTTATGTGGGTTGCCTCAATGCCAGAGAAAGACTACGGCAGGACACTTTTAAGCACGCTCGCCGCGTATGCGCCGGGCCAGCTGGATGTCCTTGGGCATGATGGTGACGCGCTTGGCGTGGATGGCACACAGGTTGGTGTCCTCGAAGAGCCCCACCAGGTAGGCCTCGCTGGCCTCCTGCAGCGCCATGACGGCCGAGCTCTGGAAGCGCAGGTCCGTCTTGAAGTCCTGCGCGATCTCGCGCACCAGGCGCTGGAAGGGCAGCTTGCGGATCAGCAGCTCCGTGGACTTCTGGTAGCGCCGGATCTCGCGCAGCGCCACCGTGCCGGGCCGGTAGCGGTGCGGCTTCTTGACGCCGCCCGTGGCCGGCGCGCTCTTGCGGGCAGCCTTAGTGGCCAGCTGCTTGCGGGGCGCCTTCCCGCCCGTCGACTTACGCGCCGTCTGCTTAGTGCGAGCCATCACAAGCCACCACCACCACCACCAGCAGACTCGTCCAACTATCGCAGGCGCGCCGCGGCGCCGCTATTTATGGCCCGGCGGCCCCGCCCATTGGCCGCCCGCGCGACCTCGACCGGCTGCCATTGGACGCTTCGCGCGAGCCCTGGAAGAGCCCCCGCCTCCGGGGCGGGAAACGCGCCCGCTCCTCGCTCCGCCCCTGCCCCCTCTGAACGGCGGCTCGCAAGGGACGGCAGGAGCGCCAGCACCGTAGGCCAGCAGTGTAGAGCGGTCTCGCTGCCCGAGCCTCGGGCTCGCCCTCTTTCTTCCAAAGCCGCTCCGTTCTCGTTCGTCCCCGGCCTCGGGGCCGCTGGCTAAAGCTGCCGCCGGTAGCCGCCTCCGTCGCCGAGAACTCGCGGTTTCTTCCTGCTCAGTAGCCGCGTTCGATTCAGAGCCGCGGCACAAAGGCTGAAGGCGCAGGCGGCAGCCGACTCCTCTGGCCAAGCCGAGCTTTCCCGGCTGCTGCCCGGCCCGGTGGAAGCGCCGCGTCTCTTGCGGGGAGCGCGGCCCGGTGGAGCGCGCGCGCGGGCTGCGAGCCGCGAGCGCCGCCAATGAGCGCCGTGTCGGGAGGCGCGTGAGGCGGCCGGGCCCGCCCGCGGGGAGGCTCCGCGCAGTCCTCACTCAGGTCGGACCGAGCGCGGCCCCGGCGCGGCCCTGGCTCTGCCCGCCCGCCTCCGGCCTTGTCCGCTGCTCGGCGGCGGAATTTACGGGGTGCGGGGAAAGGGCTCTGGAGAGAGAGAGGCGGACGAAAGCCGCGGAAGGGCTACATTGGGCAGCCTGTGCTTGGCGCTACCTGTGCAGCGACTGTGCAGGCCGGGTGGAGAACGCATTCCGCTTTGCTTCCCCTGATTACTTACGGTAAGATATTTAGCGTAGTGAGGGAGAGCGGGCATCTATTCCGGAGGCTTTTGCTCAGAAACAGTGGATTTATAAGGAAGAGCACGGGGTCGTTTGGGACCGCCTGTGCTTTTGATGTCTCCGACTAAAGTCTTCCGTTAGGTTGGTTGAACCGAAAACGCCACGTACAAGCAGTGAGAGCATTTGTTTTGACCGTTTTGAGACCAGTGAGAGCATAAATTCCCTAACCCGCCGGTCTTACAGTGTATGTGCCTGAAAACTGGGCTCTTAAAAATATAACTAAGTTTATGAAAGCCCTTACTTCCGTTGAAGCAAATTAGGACAAGCCAGTTTTCTGGGTAAAACTTACGTTCCTTTTACACGGTAACTACGTTTATTTCCCTCCGCCCCCAAAATCACGACATCAGCTCTTTTACTGAAAATGTAGGTGGCTCTTAAAAGAGCCTTTGGGTTAAATGAGACAGTCCGAGACGCCCTACTTGGAGCTGGTGTACTTGGTGACAGCCTTGGTACCCTCGGACACGGCGTGCTTGGCCAGCTCGCCGGGCAGCAGCAGCCGCACGGCCGTCTGGATCTCCCGCGACGTGATGGTGGAGCGCTTGTTGTAGTGCGCCAGTCGCGACGCCTCGCCGGCGATGCGCTCGAAGATGTCGTTGACGAAGGAGTTCATGATGCCCATGGCCTTAGACGAGATGCCCGTGTCGGGGTGCACCTGCTTCAGCACCTTGTACACGTAGATAGAGTAGCTCTCCTTGCGGCTCTTCTTGCGCTTCTTGTCGCCTTTTTTCTGCGTCTTGGTCACCGCCTTCTTGGAGCCCTTCTTGGGCGCGGGGGCGGACTTAGCCGGCTCAGGCATCGCAGCAACTGCAGCTCCGTCACCCACCAAACACAGAGACTTACAACTCGCAACTGCTACAATCGCGGGAGCCGCCTTTATAGCGGCGCCGCCGACATCACCGCATCGCTATTGGCCCGGCTTCAGCTCCGCTCGCGGCGCCGAGATTCGCTATTGGACACGTCTCGATCCGCTTTGCTATTGGCTGCCGAACAACTCCTCTCTCGCAGCCAATCACAAGAGGCGTCTGCCGCTCCGGCAGAGTTGTATAAAATGCAGGCGGTGAACTAGCTTAGAGTGTGTTCTGCGCTTTTCGATTGCGGTTGGCGTTGCTGCTACTGCCGAATCGCTGCGATGTCCGGGCGCGGGAAGCAGGGCGGGAAGGCGCGCGCCAAGGCCAAGTCGCGCTCGTCGCGGGCCGGGCTGCAGTTCCCCGTGGGCCGCGTGCACCGGCTGCTGCGCAAGGGCAACTACGCGGAGCGCGTGGGCGCCGGCGCCCCGGTGTACCTGGCGGCCGTGCTGGAGTACCTGACGGCCGAGATCCTGGAGCTGGCGGGCAACGCGGCCCGCGACAACAAGAAGACGCGCATCATCCCCCGCCACCTGCAGCTCGCCATCCGCAACGACGAGGAGCTCAACAAGCTGCTGGGCAAGGTGACGATCGCGCAGGGCGGCGTGCTGCCCAATATCCAGGCCGTGCTGCTGCCCAAGAAGACTGACAGCCACAAGGCTAAAGCCAAGTGAGAGGCCGAAGAACAGTTACATCGCGAGAAACCCAAAGGCTCTTTTCAGAGCCACCCACGTTTTCAGTGAAGAGCTTGAATTGCTTTAGGTGTTTTTTAGCACTCGTCTTTTGACCGTATTTTTTCTCTCACGCGTGTTACAGTAGCAGGGCTTTGAGCAAACCGCTAGGAAATAATTTTAAACTCGAATGTTTTTTTTTTCTATAGCTGACAAGTTTAGAACTCATTGCGTCCTAAATAGTAAGAATTTCTACATTAAAAACGTAATTTCAGCCCTTCAAAGAAAATTTTGTTGGCTCTTAAAAGAGCCGTTGTGTTTAAATGAGCAAGGCTCTTCCTTTCTAGGAGCTTACTTCTTACTGGACGCTGCCTTCTTTGCCTTGGCCACTTTTGCCTTTGCGGCTTTCGGCTTGGCCGCCTTGGGTTTCAATACCTTTACCGTAGCCGGACTCTTCGCTATTGCCACGTTCTTGGGCTTGGCAGCCTTTGTTGCTTTCTTCGGCTTCTTGGCTACTTTCTTGGCCGCCGACTTCTTCGCCTTCCTGGGGCTCTTCGCTGTCACCACCTTCTTCGGCTTCTTAGCAGCGCTGGCGGGCTTCTTAGCTGCCGGCTTCTTAGGCTTAGTTACGGAAGTTTTCTTTCTGGGAGCTTTTTCCTTGACTTCTCCGGGTTTCTTATTGAAACGGAAAGAGCCGGAGGCGCCGGTGCCCTTGGTCTGCACCAGGGTGCCCTTGCTGACGAGGCTCTTGAGCCCCAGCTTGATGCGGCTGTTGTTCTTCTCCACATCGTAGCCGCCGGCGGCCAGCGCCTTCTTGAGCGCGGCGAGGGAGAGCCCCTTGCGCTCCTTGGAGGCGGACACGGCCTTGGTGATGAGCTCGGTGACGCTGGGCCCCGCGGGCTTGCGGGCTTTGGAGCCGCTCGCCGCCTTCTTCGGCTTTTTGGCAGCGGGGGCCGGGGCGGCGGGCGCCGCCTCAGTGGCAGGGGCAGGCGCAGTCTCGGACATTGCTGCGGCGCGAATGCGGCCGCACCTGCGGCGCCTCCTTTTATAGTAGCACGGCGGGCGCTGATTGGTTCGCTCACGAGCCCGCCCCTGCCCCGCTCCCTGCCGCCCGCCTTGTGTTTCTTCCCTCTCAAAAAAGCGATGTTTTCTTAAAAAAAACCTGAACCGCAGCACCGCGTTTCTTAGCATTCTTGCAGAGGACAGAGAATATTTTTGTCTTGCGACGTTTCTTTCAACCGATACTTGAAATGAGTTTCAGGCAAGTCAGTAATCCCCGAGTTTGGGGATTGCATGACTACCTGGACTAAAAGATTTTTATTTTTCCTTTTGAATTAAAACTTTGCTTTTGGTCCCAGTGTCTCAGTAACATCGGATACATGTTTCTGAGAGGGTTTTTCATCGAGGTGCTGCAAAATGGGGGTAATCTCGGGACCTTATTTTAGCGTAAATTAGCTTTGAAAAGGTGCAAATAACACAAGGTAGTCACTCGGCTCTGTATCTGGGTTATGAGCTGTTTTCCATAACACGACATCATCTCTTCGAAATAATGAAACCTGTGGATGCAGTGCCCTTTTTAGCTCTAGTAGGACTTGATAAAACATAAAGTAAAGACATTTTTCACCAGAAACATTTACCTGAAAGCAGCTCTCTTAAATAATCAGCTGTCTTTAAAGTCCCAGAATAACACATAGAAGTTGCTTATCTGTCTCCCCCTGGGGTTTGTGCGCCTTTGTATAAATATTTTAATGAATGATATTCCCATTTTATCCCCAAAATACTTATTTTTGTGATGCACAGTAGATGAACCTATTCATTTTTATGTTCTCAAGGTAGTGTTTATTTTTCTGCTTACTTTTACATTATAATTCAGGAATTTTGTCAGCCACAATCAGCAATTTTACAAAAAGAGAAACAAAATAAAATCAAAATTTAGTGTACATGTTTTCATTATGGAAAACAGACATAAAGCTGCAGGCATTTCTTTAATAACATGATACAATTCAAGTGACTTAAGCAAATAATTTTCTCCTCAGAACTGCCGAGAGAAGCAATGACATGGCTTTTTCCAGTGTATGACTATTGTGATGTGAGATAAATTGAATGTACATAAAAATGATTTTTTCTTGAGATGAGTTGGATAGCAAATGCATAGTGATGTTTCAACATTTGTAGTACACTGTGGGAAAGAATCGGAGACCCTGGTGATTGATTCATATGATTGTAAATAGGGTTATTTGCCTCCTTTCACTTTATCTTTTGATAATAAAATATCACACACTATTTTGTGAAGTTTTGTGATGGTGGGGGCAGCTTTATGATCTTGTCAGTGGTACTGGATTACCTTGACTGGGGTGTACTTAAAGAATCTCAGGAGATGTGGTGGCATTTCAGACAAACTTTTTTCTAGGGATGACAACCAGCAGAAAAACATAATGTGGGAGAGGATAAAAACAGAAGTTGAGGTAGATTTGGTTATGTCCTGATTCTGTATTTCATGGTAGTTTCATCTGCTGAATCTGCTGTGAATTTCAGGTTGTGAACTACATTGGCACAGGAGTGAATCTCTTGGGAAGGATACACACCACTAGGGAGAAATTTCTGGGTGATAATTCTGCAGCATATAAATTTCCTTCAAATTCTGTAGCTTAATCCATTCTAATCTCATGCAGGCACTAGTTCCTTTATCTTTAAATTCACTTGAACCTTTGCAAATGCATTTTCTCGGATTTAGGCTACGCCTCTATCCTACTTCCAAACAGCTGATGTAGCAGCACACTCCTGGAGCATTCTATGTAGTGGCCTAAAAGTTCCTTTTCCTGGTCGTCTGAAATGTTGACCACCTATCTGGACTTTTCAAATTTTGTTTTTTCACAACCACATAGACAGTTATTTTTAGGCTAAGCAAAGAAGGAAATGGAAGATCTTGCAAAGGTTTTCAGGTAGAGGAGGGAAGGAGAATTAAGTTTAATTCCTTTGATTGATAAGTGAACTTAATTTAAAGAAATCATTGCTTCAAATATTATGGTGTGCTCAGTAAAAACAAAATCACTTCTGTCTTCTATTTTCCCCTTAAAAAAAGATGTCAAGCTAACAGACCATTTATTAAATACCAATTGGCCTTGATTGGTTGAAAGATCAGGAGCAAAGGCAGTGATTTCCTTGGTCCTTCTGGTAAGAGAACATTTGTAAATATAGTGGACAGAGATATTTGGAAGTGGTGGACCAGGAGGAAGCTTCCTCCTCCTTCTGAAAACATAACAAGTAGGACTGGCACCTTCTGCAGCGGATATGAGGCCCTGAAAGTAGAAGGCCAAACAACTGATGGAGTGAACTCTTCTGGAATACAAGGACCTCCTAAACCAACACCATCTGTACCCCTACATCAAGACCTCCTCTGTTTTGAGGAAAAGAAGGTAATTGTAGTCAGATACTCCCTTCTGCAGGGAACCACGGGCCCGATATGTCGGGCAGACTGGTTCTCACACATCAGGCACAAAGAGTTAAGAGTGACTGGGGTAACATCACTAGTGGGGTTCTGCAGGGCTCCATCCTCACTCAATTCTCTTCAATATCTTTGTTAGCAACTGGGATGCAGGGCTCAAAGGAATACTAAGTCTGCCATTGACACTAAACTGGGAGGAGCTGTCAACTCCCTCAAGGGCAGAGGCGCCCTACAGAGAGACCTTGACAAATTAGAGATGGGCAATCATGAACCATATGAAATTTAACAAGGGCAAGTGCTGGAATCTGCACCTCAGACAGGGCAATCCTAGCTGTGTGTACAGACTGAGGGATGAGATGCTGGAAAGCAGTGCCATGGAAAGAGACCTGGGAGTCCTGGTTGATGGCAAGTTGAACAGGAGCCAGCAGTGCCCTGGCAGCCAGGAGGGCCAGCCCTGTCCTAGGGTACCTCAGGAACAGCATCCCCAGCCGGGCAAGAGAGGGGACTGTCCTGCTCTGCTCTGCACTGGCGCAGCCTCACCTCAAGTGCTGGGGACAGTTTTGGTGCCACAGTATAAAAAAGACATTAAGTGATTAGAGAGCATATGAAGAAGGGTCACAAGGATGGCAAAGGGTCTGGAGGGGAAGCCGTATGAAGAGCAGCTGAGGTCACTTGGTCTGTTCAGCCTGGAAAAGAGGAGACTGAGGGGAGAACTCATCACAGTCTGCAGCTTTCTCATGAGGGGAAGAGGAGAGGCAGGCACTGATCTCTTAACTCCCGTGACTAGTGACAGGACTCAAGAAAATGTCATGAAGCTGAGTCAGGGGAGGTTTAGGTTGGATGTCAGGACAAAATTCTTCACCCGGAGGATGGCTGGGCTCTGGAACAGGCTCCCCAGGGAAGTGGTCACAGCACCAGCCTGACAGAGCTCAAGAAGCATTTGGACAACACACTCAGGCAGATGGGGTGACTCTTGAGGTGTCCTGCACACGGCCAGTATTTGGACTCGATGGTGCTGATGGGTCCCATCCAACCCAGCATATTTTATGATGCTATAATTCCACTAAAATTTTCCAAAGTTCAGTCAGGAATTCAATAATTCCCTTTTCTCCTATTCTGGTATGGATAAGTGCTTTCAGGAAGGTCCTTCCTATGAGCCCATGTGGCTTGGTGCACTATAGAATCATAGCATGATTTGTGTTGGAAGGGTCCTTCAAAGATTGTCTAGGCCAACATTATTGTCATGGGCAAAGACATCTTTCACTGGATCAGGCTGCTCGAAGACTTATCCCGGGTGGCTTTGAAATCTTCCATTGAAGGCATCAACAACTTCTCTTGGCAACTTGTTCCAGTGTGTCACACCACCTTCATAATGAAAAATTTCTTCCTTGGAGCCTATTTAAATCTAACTTCTTTCACTGTTAATACCTTTCCCCTTGCTCTGCCACTACAGGCCCTAGTAAAAAGACTTTCTTTGTCTTTCTTGTAAGTATTCTTCATATATCGAAAGGCCTCACTGAGGTCTGCCGAGAGCCTTGTCTTCTCCAGGCCTTAAAAACACTGCTCTCCCAGCCTTTCTTCATGGGAGAAGTGTTCTAGCTCCCTCATCATTTTCATGACGCTCCTGTGGATCTCCTCCAAGTCTTTCTTGTACTGGGGACCCCAGAGGTAGGTGCAGTACTCCAGGTGAGGTCTCATTAGAGTGGAGTGAATGGAGAGAATCACCTCCCTCAAACTGCTAGCTGTGGTTTTTTTTTATGCCCAGAATACAACTGACTTTCTGAGCAGCAAATGCACATTGCCACCTCATGTCCAAATTTTCATCTACCCATAACTCTGAGTCTTTCTATGCAGGGCTGCTTGCAATCAGTTAATCCTGCAGTCTGTACTGATATTTGGAATGGCCCTGACCTGGGTGCAGGGCCATGCATTTGACATTGTTGAGCTTCATGAGGTTCACATGGGTCCACTCATCAAGCCTGTCAAGCTCCCTCTGCGTGGTATCCCTTCCCTCCAGTGAATCAGTGGCACCATTGAGCATGGTGTCACCCACAAACTTGATGAGAGTGCACTCAATCCCACTACGTGCTATTGATGAAAATATTAAACAATATCCATATTGCAACTATACCTGCTAATGCCCTGAAGGCCCCGGGATGAATCCCCTTAGGTGCCATGGGTTTACGGATATTCAGGTTCCTCAGGCAGTCTTGAACCCGATCTTTTCTTACAGCAGGGGAGTGACTTTGTTCCCCTTGTCTGTGCCTTGAGTTTCACAGACTTAGGAGATGGGACAGAGAGACTGCCAGTGAAAACTGAGGCAGAAAATTTGTTGGGTATCTCAGTCTTAGCTCTCCTGATTCCATCCCTACACACCTGGACAGCGCTCTATATTCTTCTCAGGATATGTGTCTCTGCTTCCACTGCCTGTGCATTTACTTCTTTCACTTCAGTTTAACTAGAATATCTTTACTCAGCCAGACGGGCCTTCTACCTTCCCAGCCTGCTTTCTGACCTGTGGGAATCAAGTCCACCTGCTCCATAGGACAAATGTCCTTATATAATTTTCAGGCCTGTACTTCTTCTTGATCCCTGAGGGCAGTTTCCAAGGGGTTTCCATATCCTATTTTCTTAAGCAACTGAATGTTTACTAAATTCAGTATCTGGTCTCTGTAGTTTGCCTGGCCCATATCCCTCAAATTTATGATAGGTCTGGGCTCAGGCAGCAGCCCAGGTTACCACTATTCTTGACCTCTTCAAGTAGTTATTTTTTGTTGTCAAGAACAGGTCGAGTAGTGCTTCTTCTCTGGTTGGACTTTCTTTCACCTGGATAAAAAAATTATCTTCAACATGCTCTAGGAGTCACCTGGGCAGCTCATGGTTTTCTGTGCCACGTTTCAGCAGATGTCAGGTTGATTGATGCTCCCAAAGAGGATCATGTGATTATGATGGCACTTGTAGTTGAAGAAGCTTCATCAGCATCCTCCTTCTTTTGTTTGGGTGGCCTATGGTAAATACTCACCATGAGGTTTCCTTTCTTGGCTTGGCCTCTAGATTTGTACCCAGAAAAGCTGAGCTGGTCATCACTGTTTTTCTAACACAGTTCTTCACAACCAACCCACTTTTTTTTTTTTTTTTTTTAATAGAAGACAACCTGCCCCCACCTGACCCTTCTGAACAGTTTATAGCCATCAATTTCAGTGCTTCAGTCTTGTGATTAATCTCACTATATGAGATAATCTCACTCAGTGAGTGAACTATGACTGTGACTGCCATTCAGTGTTTGCTCAGGAGGATATATGGAGACATCCATCTCACAGATGCAGCTGAGGAGGCAGAAGTGCAGCCTATATGTGCATACTTCAAACAAGGTGATCAAGCCATGCATGAAGCCTGTAGCTGCAAAGCCCCATTACCGTTTTTCACCTGGGGCTGCATAAGTCTGCACAGTAACTCCAATATTTTCTCAAGCTCTTCCTGATGCTTGTGCTACTGAGTAGTGATACTTCAAATATGTTGTGCAGATAAATTAATTCTGACTTTTGGGTGGTTCTCGCACAAAAAACCCCATAACTGAAGTCACAGAGTCACTTATGGCAACTCAAACCTGCTCTTGATGGAATTGCAGCCTTTGTGTGATTTGAAAGACATCTTTTGTCCATGCATGATGGATTTTATTTAAAAACTGATTTATCATGACATTCTAAACCATAATACATTGTTACACGAGTAAGAAAACTTAATGTCTCAATAGGGAAGAACTTATAATTACATACTGTTCTGTTTACAGCAAAGGACTCCTCCTCATGACAAAAGATTTTTGTATTATAGAGATTTAAAGGCACCAGATAGAACAGCAATCTCTAAGAATAAAAAAAAATCTGTGGGCAGAGTTATGGTATGCATTAGGCAGGAAGTTTAGGTATTACACAGATACAGCTTGCTTTTTTTTTTCCTTTAACTACTGTCTTACAAAAATACTCAGATTTTTTCAACACTTTTATTTTGGCTCAAAGCAAGAGAGAAATAGTTCCCCGATAATTCCAGACCACAACATTTCTGATAACTTCTGAGCTCAGTTAAAGGATAATTTCCATAATCAGTTCAGATCAATCAATCAATCAATCAATTGAATTACTACAATTCTTTTTAATATTTAATGCACATGGTGAGTGGGGCAGGGATCATGACAGTGACTGGGCACAGCCACACCATCCTGGAGCAAGCCTGCTGGGATGGGGTTGGTATGAGGTTGAGCTGAGAAAGTGGAGCCAGTGGATTCAGAGATGCCCTTTCGGAGATGCACAGGCACAACATGGAAGGTAGAACCTGAGACCAAATGCAACCCCAAAGTCAACGTGTTAAAACCAGTAGGTGGAGTGCAGAGTTTCAGAAAACTTGGAAAACAAATTAGCTTAAAGTCTGCAAAGGAAAAGAGGAAAAAAAAACTAGAAGCATGTTTCCGTTATGGGAACAGAGTTCTCTTGGATGCAAGAAGTACAAGCAGAACAGCAATGAAATCTGCCTGTACACTGTTACTGTGATGAATAAAACATTTTTGCTCTGCATTTCTGGCCCAGGTTTAGATTTTCCATCATGTGGAACTGGCAATGGGGGCCAACTTCCCTTCCAAATGTCATTCTGTGTTCAGGGAATCAGTTGTTACATAAATCTGAAAGCACAGAAAAAGTTAGGAGAGGAATAGATTGTTCAAGTGTCTCTGTGGGCTGCTCCTGCAGGAAAGACAATAATTTATAAGAATAAAAGAGTGTCAAAATCCCTGTCTGAAATGTGCAATTCTTTTCTTTTTCTTTGCTGCTCCCATTTCCTTGATATCATGTCGGTACACCCACCCTGAGCAATGCATTCAGTTTACTCATTTACAGCTTGATACAGAATTTCTTTTAGAAATACATCAAACTAACTGTGGGGGCTCTTATGGTTTGGTTCCTTACAGATGCAGTTTAGTAAGCAACTCCCAAAGAAAAAACTGATTTATACTGCCTGGGTCGATTTGGGGTTGGTTTTTTACTGTGTGGTTTTTTATTGTTGTGGTGGTGAGCTTTTGTTTGTTTGCTGGGTTTTTTGATTTTTGTTTTTAACAGTGCCTTCCTAGCTGTTACTCACTATCTTTTTACATGGCAGTTAGCTTTTTTCCCGATGCAAAATATCATATCTACCGGTGCCTATTAGGGAGAAGACCTTAACAGGCAATCAGTGACAGAGAGATGACCTGTCTGCAAAAATCCACCAAGAAGAGTGTTTTTATTTGCTTTCTCTTCTTTTTAAAAAAAAAAAAAAAAAAAAAAAAAAAATCCTGGGACCATGAGACTTTTCTAGATCATATGCAATCAAAAGTGTTAAGCTGGTTCGTAAAATACTTGTTTATGTCAGTGATGGTTGCCATAATTTTGAGAAGAGAAAGCATTTCATACTGTCACTGCAGAGAGGAATGTTCCCTCCATCCCGTGCCAAGGTATTTTCACCTGAAGAGTCTGTATGAAATTGTTCTTGGAAAAGCTAAGGATAACACAGAAGAAGAAGATCAGTTAGGGATAACTGATGTGTTGATTAGGTGAGGTGTGGCTTCACGGCCAAATCTGTGCACGGGTGTGCCACTGACAGGAGGGGATGGGTTGGAGTGTGCTCCTGAGTGACAGTCTGCCCGTTGTGAAGGCTGGGAGGAGGGTTTGGACTGCTGAAAGGAGCAGCGCTGGATGCCCAGGCGCTGCCTGCGCAGACTGCCCCGTGCCTCGGGGAGCGGGGGGACACGAAGAGCTCCGCGCCGTCCCTTCACTGCGGGCTGTGCCGGGGGATCCTTCCCTTTCCGGCCAGACATCCCTCCCATGGCCGTGTGGGCGCACGGGGCCCGAAGCTGCAGCTGCAGCCGCTGCGGAGAGGAGATGGAGTGTGCTGGACCAGCATGGGAAAATGTGGACGGTGAAGGTGGGTGATGAGCGAGCAGACCGACCGTCGGGGTGCTACTGTAATTTGGCCCTGACCTGACCGTCGCAGGTTCCCCTAAACTATTTCTCTATTCGTGGGTATTTCCCGTATGTATTGTACTCCACAGAGTTCAGCAGCGACAAGTGGAGAGACGGGGAGGATCTGAGGAGGAGTCCAGTACTTCCATAGGACAAGATAGGACACGGCTTTTACTTCAGCAGTTCCCACACTTATGGAACTTCCACGTACAATCACTTTTCACCCAACACCCAGACAAGACAGAGGCTTAGTACCAAGAGGAAAAGTAAGTTCAGGTTTGCTGTCAGCCCCGCGGCGGTCCCACCTGGACAGGACGGGCTAAGCAGGGTGCAGCGGCTGGGGAAAGGAGATGCTCCGGGACACGAATACAGCTGTGGGACTGTGTACAAATTTGTCCTCTTTCCGCACAGACCTCGGAAGCCCCCTAAGTGTTAATTTGGGGGCCATAAATTTGACATTTCAAGGGCTTCCTGCAGAGATTCAAGAGACAGAAAGTAATTAACCCCCTTAAACCAAATGTTTGTAGAAATGAATAGACACGTGATAGAGATACAAGCTCGTCAGGGGAATGTGTGTGTAATTACCATCTCAGTCGCAAAGCCGGGCGCGGAGAGCAGCCGGGACGCGGCGCCGGGGACAGGGCGGAGCGAGCCGCGGCGTCAGGCCGAGCGCTGTCACCGAGCTCCTGATCCCGGCGGGCACCTTCGTGACCAGCTCGGCTTCCCTTGGCTGGGCGGGGGGGCGTCCGACCGCCGAGCGAGCCTCGGGCAACGAGGGCAGGGAGGGCAGCGCCGTGCTCGGCGAAGAGCAACACGGAAAAATGCAGGTGGTTTCACCTCTCACTGCGCTGTCGCCGCCTGTGCAAGCTCGACCGAAGAAACATGGAATGAAACTGGTGAATTACGACCTAGTGAATTGCACAACACATTCACTCCCACGTCAAGAGTCGGGACAATGGAGACCTGATGTCTCCTTCCAAGCGCTCGGGAGACCCAACACGGGGTGCTTAATACAGCGCCGTCTTCTCTCCAGAGCCCTTTTCTGTGTTTCAGCACTCTGCTTTGTTCAGCGTACACACCCTTCACTTTCTAAACGTTCCATAATATGTTTACCATTAAACGATATGCAAATATACACACAGTGTGTGTCTAACATACACATAGCTCTATGATCCCGAAAAAGGCAGTGCACCCCGAAAAACAAATTAGATTTACACTCCCTGGCGCCGACATCATCGTGCACCCCAGGACACACACACTGGTCTGCGTGCGGTGCTGCCATCGCACTGCGCCTCCCGAAACACGCACCGCTCTCCTCCCAGTGACACGGCCATCGTTCCGCTCCTCCCGCACACACACATCGCTGTCCGCCGATTTATACACATATCCCTTCGTTGCCGAAGAAAAGCACCTCGCTCTGCACTGTTTTACAAACCAATCACTCTGCGCCCGAGCATGCACGCAGAGCACGACAGTCCCCTATCTCTGAGTGCCCTGCGCCGTCGTCCCCACAGACTCCCCACCCGCTGCCAGAAACACATCGCTGAGCGCCCTCAGTCCACGTTAGCCTTACGTCCCGACACACAGAGCCCTCCGCAGCCCCCGACACATACGTCGCTCTGCTTCCTACGACACGCGGTACCTCCTGAGCCCAGTAAACACGCAGCTCGTTCTGCACCAGCTGACAAACATTGTTCAGCGCCTGCTAACGCATCGTTTCGGTCCTCCCTGACGGAATACACAGCATTCTGCTGCTTCCCTACACACCCATTACTCTGCACCACCCGAAACACGCATCACTCTGCACCGGTGGACACACACCTCAGCGGCCGACAGGGCACGGATCTCCCCTCTCCCGATGACACACGCATCGCTCTGTGCTTCAAATGGCAAACACTTCGCTTTGCTCTTCCCCGACGCACACGCATTCCTCGGCGCCCGCGGAGGCCACACACATCGCCTCACTCTGCGCCTGCGACTACATCTGTCTACTGCCCGCGAGAACTCATATTGTGGGGCAACCCCATCTCGTAAACTCCCCGCACCCGAACGGAGCATGTAGTTGGCAGGGGAAAACAACATCAGTCTCCGAGGACATCAAGGCTCTCACCAAATATCCAAGCAAGCTGCTTCTGCGCCCTGTGCCAAACCCCCTGGACATTTTTTCAATAAGAGGGCTGATGCTGTACTTTGATGCCCCGTTTAGGTATTTTTCTGGAAAAAGAGAGGTTACGGTGTGAAATCACTGTGAACTGTAAGGAAAGCGCGACGTGCATTGTCTGTGGTAAAAGTATGTGTTCTACATCTGCTTCAACTGAGAAATGAACGTTCATAATTCGCTCAAAAACCCCTGGGAGCCCGTTTTTTGTGTAGGCATGGTTTGCTGGCGGCGGGTTAGACGAACGAATGCAGTCGGTGGTCTCAAAACGGCCGAAACAAATCTGCTCCTGACTGTTAGTATGTGTTGTTTTCCTGTTGAGCTACGCGAATGGACGACGGTGTGAATCGGGAGCAGTCAACGCACAGGCGGTTCCAGACGACGCTGTGCTCTGATTTTTCAGTTTTTGGGGTTTTTGAGAAAAAGGCTCCGAGATAGAGGCCCTCCCTTCTTCCCTCCCATAAATGTACGTTCTCGCCCGCGAACTGCACAGTCCTGCACAGGCGGTAGCACTAAGCACAGGCTCCCCGGCGAGGCTCTTTCCCTGCTTTCGTCCGCCTCTCTCTCTCCAGAGCCCTTTCCCCGCACCCCGTAAATTCCGCCGCCGAGCAGCGGACAAGGCCGGAGGCGGGCGGGCAGAGCCGGGGCCGCGCTCGGTCCGACCTGAGTGAGGACTGCGCGGAGCCTCCCCGCGGGCGGGCCCAGCCGCCTCGCGCGCCTCCCGACACGGCGCTCATTGGCGGCGCTCGCGGCTCGCAGCCCGCGCGCGCGCTCCACAGGGCCGCGCTCCCCGCAAGAGACGCGGCGCTTCCACCGGGCCGGGCAGCAGCCGGGAAAGCTCGGCTTGGCCAGAGGAGTCGGCTGCCGCCTGCCCCTTCAGCCTTTGTGCCGCGGCTCTGAATCGAACGCGGCTACTGAGCAGGAAGAAACCGCGAGTTCTCGGCGACGGAGGCGACTACCGGCGGCAGCTTTAGCCAGCGGCCCCGAGGCCGGGGACGAACGAGAACGGAGCGGCTTTGGAAGAAAGAGGGCGAGCCCGAGGCTCGGGCAGCGAGACCGCTCTACACTGCTGGCCTACGGTGCTGGCGCTCCTGCCGTCCCTTGCGAGCCGCCGTTCAGAGGGGGCAGGGGCGGAGCGAGGAGCGGGCGCGTTTCCCGCCCCGGAGGCGGGGGCTCTTCCAGGGCTCGCGCGAAGCGTCCAATGGCAGCCGGTCGAGGTCGCGCGGGCGGCCAATGGGCGGGGCCGCCGGGCCATAAATAGCGGCGCCGCGGCGTGCCTGCGATAGTTGGACGAGTCTGCTGGTGGTGGTGGTGGTGGTGGCTTGTGATGGCTCGCACTAAGCAGACGGCGCGTAAGTCGACGGGCGGGAAGGCGCCCCGCAAGCAGCTGGCCACCAAGGCTGCCCGCAAGAGCGCGCCGGCCACGGGCGGCGTCAAGAAGCCGCACCGCTACCGGCCCGGCACGGTGGCGCTGCGCGAGATCCGGCGCTACCAGAAGTCCACGGAGCTGCTGATCCGCAAGCTGCCCTTCCAGCGCCTGGTGCGCGAGATCGCGCAGGACTTCAAGACGGACCTGCGCTTCCAGAGCTCGGCCGTCATGGCGCTGCAGGAGGCCAGCGAGGCCTACCTGGTGGGGCTCTTCGAGGATACCAACCTGTGTGCCATCCACGCCAAGCGCGTCACCATCATGCCCAAGGACATCCAGCTGGCCCGGCGCATACGTGGCGAGCGCGCTTAAGTGTCCTGGCGCAGCCTTTTCAGGTTAGGCGTTGGGGCAGCCGCATAGACCCAAAGGCTCTTTTAAGAGCCACCACATACACAACTAAAGAGCTGTGTCGCTGTTGCTTAGTGGGTACGGTTTTAGCGAGAGAAGGAATGTTTTGTGTCGTTACATAAATGTGGCTCTCGTGATGTAATACAATAAATTGGTCGCTAGCAGGAACTGTTAGGTCCAAAGATATTTTTGGAGCCATTATATGCGCACTAAGTTAAGCTGTACAGCTGGTCTAAAAGTATGATCAGAAAATTTCTTCACAGCTCCCTGTAATTAATTTCCTTTTGGCGCTGATGTAGGTAACTGGGACTTCATGATCAATGCTGGTGGAAGTGGATTGTAACAGTTTGTCCGCGCGACTTCCTGACCACAGTTCGGAGGGAGAAGGTAAAAGGAATGAAGGTAAACGGTAATATCGGGGCTTCTACACCAATGATTAAGGAAAGCCTTCCTGACATCCACTCACTTCTGACATCTATGACATACTATCAAAACGTTTTACCACCTTCTCCTGATGAAACAGATTGCACTATCTGAACTGTTTTAAATAATGCATCTTACAACTTAACTACTACTCTCACCCTCCACACCCCACGAAACGGTGCATAAATCAGCGGCACAGCTCTCTTAATTGCACTTAAGGTGGCTCTTAAAAGAGCCTTTGGGGTCTACGCAGATTTCAACAAAAACTCTACGCGCGCTCGCCACGTATGCGCCGGGCCAGCTGGATGTCCTTGGGCATGATGGTGACGCGCTTGGCGTGGATGGCACACAGGTTGGTGTCCTCGAAGAGCCCCACCAGGTAGGCCTCGCTGGCCTCCTGCAGCGCCATAACAGCCGAGCTCTGGAAGCGCAGGTCCGTCTTGAAGTCCTGCGCGATCTCGCGCACCAAGCGCTGGAAGGGCAGCTTGCGGATCAGCAGCTCCGTGGACTTCTGGTAGCGCCGGATCTCGCGCAGCGCCACCGTGCCGGGCCGGTAGCGGTGCGGCTTCTTGACGCCGCCCGTGGCCGGCGCGCTCTTGCGGGCAGCCTTGGTGGCCAGCTGCTTGCGGGGCGCCTTCCCGCCCGTCGACTTACGCGCCGTCTGCTTAGTGCGAGCCATCACAAGCCACCACCACCACCACCAGCAGACTCGTCCAACTATCGCAGGCGCGCCGCGGCGCCGCTATTTATGGCCCGGCGGCCCCGCCCATTGGCCGCCCGCGCGACCTCGACCGGCTGCCATTGGACGCTTCGCGCGAGCCCTGGAAGAGCCCCCGCCTCCGGGGCGGGAAACGCGCCCGCTCCTCGCTCCGCCCCTGCCCCCTCTGAACGGCGGCTCGCAAGGGACGGCAGGAGCGCCAGCACCGTAGGCCAGCAGTGTAGAGCGGTCTCGCTGCCCGAGCCTCGGGCTCGCCCTCTTTCTTCCAAAGCCGCTCCGTTCTCGTTCGTCCCCGGCCTCGGGGCCGCTGGCTAAAGCTGCCGCCGGTAGTCGCCTCCGTCGCCGAGAACTCGCGGTTTCTTCCTGCTCAGTAGCCGCGTTCGATTCAGAGCCGCGGCACAAAGGCTGAAGGCGCAGGCGGCAGCCGACTCCTCTGGCCAAGCCGAGCTTTCCCGGCTGCTGCCCGGCCCGGTGGAAGCGCCGCGTCTCTTGCGGGGAGCGCGGCCCTGTGGAGCGCGCGCGCGGGCTGCGAGCCGCGAGCGCCGCCAATGAGCGCCGTGTCGGGAGGCGCGCGAGGCGGCTGGGCCCGCCCGCGGGGAGGCTCCGCGCAGTCCTCACTCAGGTCGGACCGAGCGCGGCCCCGGCTCTGCCCGCCCGCCTCCGGCCTTGTCCGCTGCTCGGCGGCGGAATTTACGGGGTGCGGGGAAAGGGCTCTGGAGAGAGAGAGGCGGACGAAAGCAGGGAAAGAGCCTCGCCGGGGAGCCTGTGCATACCGGGTGGAGAACGCGTTCCGATTTGCTCCACTTGCGACAACAGATTTGGGGTAGTGAAGGAGAGCGGGCATCTATTCCGGA
>VWZS01008449.1:98270-139526 GCA_013397075.1 Rhabdornis inornatus | reverse complement strand
TCCCATCCCATCCCATCCCTAAAACAAGAGTAGCAAGATAGGGAGTTCTATTCTTCAGAGAGAGCTCAACTTCCAGTGAGTTTTCATTAATGTTCAGACATGGCTTGTATAATTTGTAGAACATGTAGTTTCAAACTGAGAGACAGTAGGTTTGGATTGGATAGTGGAAAAATTTTTTCCCTGGGAGGGTGGTGAGGCCCTGGCACAGGTTGCCCACAGAAGCTGTGGCTGCTCCATCCCTGGAAGTGTCCAAGGCCAGGTTGGATGGGACTTGGAGCAACCTGGGAAAGTGGAAGCTGTCCCTGTCCATGGCGGGGAGTGGAATTAGATCATCTTTAAAGTCCTTTCCAACCCAAACCATACAGATTCTATTATTCTGTGAACAAACTTCTTATTTAGAGTCCATGGGATAAAAATTGCAGGGGTTCAAGCCTTCATGGCACAATGTGAGCAGGGCTAGAAAGCAAGAGAAAGTAGCAGAAACAGGACTTGCACCTTCAAATGAACTCTCAGCTCCTAACATGTGACACCAGGGCCTGTGACAGATGTTTCCTTTTCAAGCCATCTCTTCTGAGGTCTCTTCCCCAGTTGTGATATGAAAGCACTGCAGTAGAAGACTTTTAAATGCAAAGAGGAGAAGGGAAATGGCATATGTCAAAAGGAGATGGATGTGCTGGTGATGGAATATTTAGCTTTTTTTTTATCTAGAATCCCTTGTGGTTGAAATCTGATGTTCTGCTGATGTTGAGGGTAGCTCATGTGGTTCTGAATTTTTCAAGGGATAATTTGCTTCAGCAAACTGTCCTTTTTTCTCTCTTCCTTTACCATAAGAAATGTGATTTTACAGAGTTTGGAAATCTCTCTATTCACTTTAGAAACAGATTCTACAAAGTGTAGTTCTTCAACTGGCAGTCCTTTAAAACACAGCAAGTAAACAAACAAGAATCAAAAGAGAAAAGCATTAAGCAAAAAGATTGGCATTAATATGAATTTCTGTCCACCTGATTGCGAAGTTTAGGAAATGAGAACCCACAAAGTTACACAAACATGTTTTGCATTTCCAGAGCTAATTAGTGCATACTGGAGGGAAGAAAATTACACCAGCTTCTAAATAGAAATGTTAATTGTCAGCCTTTGTTTTTGAAGGCAGTAAGTGCAGCTTGGCATTTCTGCCTTCTCGATCCCTGGATAGGGAAAGAGAAGGAAATCTATTTCCCCACTCCTCTTCAAATCCTTTATTAAGACATCTTCTGTAATGACTACAAAAAAAAATTAGCCCGAGCTAAAAATTATATTTATGTGCATCTTGATTTCAAACTCTGTGAGTAATGAGTCAGAATTCCTTGAATTTCCAAAACATGTACTCCTGTTTTATGTTAAAGGATTATATAAAGCATTTGCACGGTTTTCTGGACTATACTTTGAAGTATTTTGGAGGTGATATTTTGAATTTGATACTTTCTTTACTGGATTTGGGATTGCTATGTGTCCTTTTTTAATTAGCCACAAGAAACCTCAAGCCTGGAGCATATAATTTTGTCAATGAAGTTTACAGAAATTCCCATGAGACAAATTTTCTCACATTTTCAGTTATCCCAAATTAATAGTCCATGTAAAAAATATTTCTTTAACAGCATTTCTATACCACAGACACACCAACCATGAATATTTATGAAATTTCAGCAAATAAGAGTACTTCAAGTTTATGTAAAGAATAGGACACATCCTTTGCCATGTCATTTGAATACTGCTCTCTGTATTAGATGGTCTTCAGGACACTGAACTTCATTTCCAAGAAATATTCTGAACACCTGTATTAAATCATAGAATCACAGAATTATTACAGTTGGAAAAACCCTCAAAGACCATCGGATCCAACCTCTGACTGAATCCCATCGTGCCCAGTAAACCATATCACAAGTGCCACATCTTTTAAATCCTTCAGGGGTAGTGACTCCACCACTTCCCTGGGCAGCCTCTCCCAGTGTTTAACCACTCTCTCAGTGAAGAAATTTTTCCAAATAACCAACCTGAATCTGCTCTGGCACAACTTGAGGCCCTTTCCCCTTGTCTTATCAGTTATTAAGGTTTATTTCCTGCCTTTTGCCTTCAAATAATGTTTGGCACTAAATATACTTAAAAGTATTTTGTTTTATTTTGCTCTATATAAAAATGATCATTTTTAGTAAGAAAATACAGAGTATCTGCATGGATTGCAATTGCTTTTTTGTAGTCATACAGATTTTTCCTCCTAAAGAGAACAGCCTCAATGCATTTGTATTCTTGGATTTCTGTGATATTTCTCTCCAGCCTCATAGAAATATTACACCACTGCAAAACACAGCTCTGAGAGTACCTCAGAGATCTGAATATTTGCTAAAATATAACCGAAATGATGAAATATCAGAAATTTGTGAATTCTTTTTTAATGCTTTCCTTTGGGCACCAACCAATTTTGAATAGAGAAAGACAAATACCACCATAATAATAAACAAAATCCCTACATAAGCAGAAACAGCGAGTTTCATAATAAACAATCAGATGGCTCCCAAGTCGTTAAAAAGGTTATTACATTTCAAGGTAAAGGAAATCTCTGTTTCTGTTTTCCCAAAGCATTTATTTCATGCAAGGGCAAATATTTTCCGTCAGCATTTTGAAACTTATTCACGATGCACTATTTGTGTTTATCTTTGTTATCCTTGCATCATTTTTTACTCACACAAGAAATGTGAAATGAGGCTCATGAAAACTTTTACCTTCGAATAAAGTCTTGACAGTTTTAAATGATTGAAAGACAAGGATTTAGGGAAAGTGCTGTATCCACATCTGTGTTTAAAAGGCCAAATTAATCCTAGCTGTAATTAAATCAAGGCTTAGACTCTGTATCAAATGTTGCAGTGCAGTCTTCTTGGATGGATGGATGGATGGATGGATGGATGGATGGATGGATGGATGTCACCCAAGCTTTTTTATTTATAATGTCTCTGTGCTGACTTTTAAACATTGCTATAAAATAACAGAAGTAATTTTAAACACTGTAGAAAGCAAATATTAGACTCCCTAGGCCTAATTCTCATTAACTTTAACACCAATTTACACCATTCTTGCAGTGCATTGGGGCCATAAACTGAATTACATTAAGCACAAAATGTTCCTAATGTGAGAACCAGACCCAGTGTGTTTGCAGCAATTTTACAACCAACTTCCCAAAGATGGGTCAGTGCTTTCCAGTTTCCTAACACAGAGTTCATCACAGCTGTTTTCTCTCTTTCAAGTTGGAAGAGCTTTTTCCTTTCAGTTTACACACTTTTATACTGGCTAGAAAAGATCCATTAAAAAATCCACCTCCCCCCCCCACCAAAAAAAGGGGAAAAAAACGCATTTCCAGAGCTGAAAAAAGCAGATGCATTGCTGAAACTGTTATTGACTGCATGAATCCCACGCTGGACCTAGAATATCCTACCCCTGTGGACAGCTGATCCATGACAATTACTTCTCAATTATTGGATAAAACCTGACAAAAAAGGCCTGGCCACATAGAAAAAAAAATTAAAAACCTTAGACATATAAACCAGGTAGTTCCAGTCAAAAGTCTCCAGTATGTTAAATAAAAGGAAAATTTTATATAAGAATTGATAATGTTCTAAGAATAAAATTTGATGTCATGGCTGGCAAGACCTGATAGCTCATCAAAACCCTTCCAATGTGACAGCCACAAGTAGATCTAATTATCTAATTTTCTCAAACAGGTACTCAGATCCGACATAGATCTACAAGTAGTTTTGGAAATACCATTTAAAATACACATAAACATTTTAACACATTTCCATTTATTATTTCTTGTAGTTAAAATTCAGTAGAGTACAATATGAAATCTGTGCTTTGTTGAAAACATCCAGATTTGCCTTTTTAAAATACTGAACTATACCAGGGAGTGATGAATAATAATGAAAATAAAAAACTCTACATTAATTATAATTGCCTTCATATGAAATTCAGATGGAGGATTAAAATAACAAGAGATTTTCTCAATAAAGGAATTAATGCTTTGAGAACACATTCACAGAACATTGTTTTTTATGGTACACCAATGGACATTGGAAGATAGAACAAATAGAGGAAAATCACTGATTAAATAAATATTTAATACATTTCATGGATTCACAGTTTTTGTAGAACAAGGTAACACACAGAGTGTTTTATCAAGAGCACACATTAAATACTTTGCATGTTGTGTACCCTTGCAGAAGGATATCTGAGCTGCTGCAGGTGCTTAACCCTGGGTGATGCAGTCCCAGAATTGGTGCAGGAATATCAGCAGACAGAATTATCTCCAGTGCCACACTGAATGATGCAGCCACTCTGCATCAGAGCTCTCTAGAATGGGGTCTCTATCAATCCCCAGAGGGTAAAAACTTGCCACAGGCCTTTTGGGACAAATTAAACTTATCCTGTGAAGTGGGAAACAAATGCATATGATGAAAGGAATGGTATTTATGGAAGAACAGTCAAGGAAAGACAGGAAGGTTTGACAGGCATCACACAATATTTTGGGGGAGGTAACAAAGCTATGGAATGGCAGACATCCAAACTGATTTGGGAAACATTAACCTGTGTAGCAACCACAATGTAAATAGAATAATAATCCTTTAGCCCTATGGTCCCTTTGGCTGATAGTCTGATTTGTTGAGGGAAATTGCTGCAATTAAAACCACATTCTTACCAGATTACACGGAAACACACAATGGGTCAGGCTGGAAGGGACCACACTGGGGTCATCTGGTGCCATCTCCCTGCTCCAGCGGGGCCATCCCAGAGCACAGGCACAGGATTGTGCCCAGAGGATTCTGGAATACCTCCAGGGAGGGAGACTACACACCCCATCTGGGCAATCTGTTCAGTCCTCAGTCACTGCACATTAAAGAAGTTCTTCCTCATGTTCTGGTGGAACTTCCTAGGATCAGTTCCTGCCCATTCCTCTTGTCCCATTGCTGGGCACCAGGAGCAGAGCCTGGTCCCTGCTCTGAGCCCTCCCTGCAGACAGGGACAGACAGGGACAGACAGGGATGGGGTCTCCTCTCAGTTTTCTCTTCTCGAGGCTGAACAGCCCCAGGTCCCTCAGCCTTTCCTTGTAGCAGAGAGGTTCCAGTCCCTTCATCATCTTCATAGCCCTTCCCTGGACCAGCTCCAGGAGCTCCATGCCTCCCTTGTCCTGAGCAGCCCAGAGCTGGACAGAGAATTCCAGATGTGCCTCAGTGGGACTGAGCAGAGGGGATTGAGGGATCACCTCCCTCAATCTGCTGGCAGTGCTCTTCCTGATGCATCCCAGGATCCTATTGGTCTTCTTGGCCACAAGATCAGGACCTATCTGAAAGCTAAATGTTTCAATAAATTAGTTATTTTCAAATTTCTCATTTCTTACTCTTTTCTTAGATTCTCCTTACCCTGTTTCCTGGGCAACATGCTCTGCACTGACTTTCCCTTCTGAGGTTTTCTAGTAATTTTCTGATACAGCTCAAACTTTTGGGACTGTAATGTACAGGGGCACAGGTACAGCAGAAGAAACACTATAAAAGCTTCAATCCTACTCCTAAACTCATGCAAGTATTTGTTGGGCCAGCAGACTCTGAGATCAGCAGTGGTATTTCTGCTGCAAGGACAGTGCCTCACATGGTAAATCTGCTGTGAAATGGTTTGTGATCAGTGAGTCTGAGTCCAAGGGCTTGGAAACAAGAGAAGCTCCTTCTAGGAAAGAAACAAGACCTCAAGCTGTTTTGAGCAGAAGTAGAAGAGTTCAGTAAGAATTCATCCTTTGAACTTTGCCTTTTTCTTTATTCTCTTTCCTTATACTTTCTTTCATTCTGCCCCCTGCTCCAACCCCAGAAGCTTGCACCCATCTGTTAAAATACAAAAAGGGCTCCCTCTGCTAGTGCCTATTAAAGTGCCATATGGCTGAGGTATAGCCTGAGGTGCTGAGCATCACAGAGTGGAGCTCTGCAGAATAAAGATTCCTGCACTTGAGGTTTAATTAGGTAAGTGCTTTTTAAGTAGCATCGCCATTTCCCCTTAAAATATTTACTGTTCCTCACCAAAGAACAAAGATGAAGCTGGTCTAAATCACAGCCTGACATGTTTCAATGAGTACTCCCGTCCTTCTCAAAATGATTCACTTCTCCTTCCTCCTCAGAGTTGGGGATAACAGCAAAAGTGGTCGCAGTGCTGTGTGATCCCTCCTGTGAAGGGAGGCTGTGAAGAAATCTTTTTGACTTCATCACTGCTGCTGCAGACAAGGGTGTGCTCTGGGCTCCACCTGCTGCAGAGGAGGAGAGAGTTCTTTATTTCCAGATGCAGCTGCACTACAGCTTTATCGAGGAGAAACACAGAGAGGAATTGTGTGCTTTGATGTGTCACTTTGAGTGATGGGCTGGGGAGTGGTGCTGCAGGAATTTGCCACCTCCAAAGAAGGAATTCCAATCTAGGAATCCAGTGCAATGAGGGCAAAAGATATCTAAAGAAACACTTGGCAAGGTGTACTCTGAGTTTATTCTGATTCTTCCAGTTGCTGCCAGCTGCAGGCGAAGAACAATAAATATTATGCCTTTGACTTTTTAGTTTGATTGTTTGCTTGGTTTTTCAGTGTTGCTGTCATTCTTTTTGAGAGGAAAGTTCAGTATCTGAGGGGAAAGGATCTCCACTTGCTTGGTGAATGTGGGGACATGTAGGCTTCTGTTCAGTCCTGTTAAATATGATGTGCAGTAAAAGCCTTCTGAAAAAGCCCATGGGCAGTCCCAAAATTCATTGCTACATGCCATTGCCTTGGAGACCTTGGTTGTGCTGGACAGAGAAGCCTGTGCATCAAGTGCCAAAATTATTTTGCTTTTCAAACAACTGCAGAGACATAAAGAAAACTTATAAATCTCTATTCCATGGATTCGCAGTAACTGCCTGGAATATCCTATCTTGTATTTTGTCTACACTAGTTTTTCCACTTTTATGTTAAGCATGTCAAACACCTCAGTCAGTGTAGATCTAAGATCTTTTAAAAATAGTTAAACAGATATTATTATTTTTTTTCTTCTTTGACTCTTGTTTAATAGATTTCAGCTGTAAAAAGGCTTTTTTTTGCTATCCAAAAGCTTTTTCTGTGTCTACTGGAGCCCTTAAATACTTCATCTCCCCTCTTTTCTCTCTTAATCCCTTATAGCACTACATGCTAAGGAGTAAGTAAAATCTTAATCATTTCTGCTCACAGAAATGGAACCAGAGGCATGATGCAGAATATATAATATCTAACTGACTCTTCAGTGACTACTCATGATTATCTTCCCTCCCCAACAAACTCCTGTTTCTTTCCAAAAGAAAATGGAGACACTTCTAGAACTCTGCATAATCCCTTTAGTGCTGCTCTTCCCAGCAGTGATAATAAACAGGGACCATTTAAATGGATGCAGCACCCTGATAAATCTGACACAGCTGATTTTGGGAATGTTAGGACATCCAGCCTGGCCAGCACAAAATAATATTTCATCCCTCCACTCTCTCCAGCAGCACCCATGAACAGGCACTCAAGGAAGAGTAATAACAAATTATGTACATAAAACATTCCCTCTGGCACTGTCCAAGCTTCTGATTATTTCCTGCTCAGGGAGTTCTGACATTGTTTTTTCCTTAGTAACTCAGTTCTTTCTTTGAAATATTTTTCTATTCTTCCCTTCAACCTGTGGGTTTTATTTTATTCACTTTTGGTGAGGATGGCAGGGGAACATACATATTGGAGGATAGGATTGCTTTTCTGTGCATGAAGAACATTATGGGAAAAACAAGATGGGAGTTGTATCCATGCAGTAACTAAAGAATTTATAAGGCTTTCATTAGATGGGTCCCAGTAGAATCTAACATGAGAATTGATANAGGAAGGAGTTCTAAATTTCAGGGCACATTATGAATAAAGGCTTCTTTCTGATACTAGTGGTTGCAACACTCATCTATCTGGTCACTGAAAATTTATTTATAGAAAAATATACAAGAAAAACCATAAAAACCTGTGAAGAAAATAAGGAAGTACAGAAATATTTGTTTCAGAATTAGAATATTAAAAAAAAAAAGATGAGATTAATGTCTGTGAAATTTAGACAACTAAACCTGAACTTGTCACTTGATGGTCCCTTTCAGGCTAATGCATACATTTTTATGGTTTTTTAGCTATTGAATAGATTCATTAAAGATGAGCCAGACTGTCCTCTCTCCTCTCTAAAGAGAAATGAGGGTGATTTGTGTTGATCTGGAGCATTTGAATTTGAATGAAAAGAATCTCATCCATAATATTCCATATTGACTAATCTGGAGAGCAGTAGAAAAGGGAATAAACATCCACTAGGCAGGATATTTCACCCACCTACACTGGAAGAATGGTGGAAGAGATCAAAAGGAAAGTCATCTCAGCTATTTTTACCCTTATTTATGAACAGCCCACTAAGGTCCAAATGAGGAGGTGTCCAAAAGATTTATCAAGGTTATCTACAAATATCAGAGTGAAATCCCTGACATATGTGCATTTTCCTGCTATAAGCAGGGATCGACTGCATTAGTCTTCCTGGTGTCTACTAAAATATCTCTTTCCTGATGGCATTAGGGTTTGCATTAATCCAGTACTGACTGATAGAGTGTAAGCAAACATGTGAAGCTTCCTTCCATCCTGTGCCTCAGCCCTGGCACCATCTGTAGGAATAACACCAGCATATGTATGTAAAACCAGCATCACCCAGAGTTAACAACATCTACAGCCCAGATGGATGAAAAAAATGCATTATATTTACATCTATAGAATTTATTAGATCTTTTTTAATTAGCTCTCTTTGCAACAATTTGTTTCCAGTATGGTTCTTAATGAAAATGCAGTCCTATTTCCAGTTTTAAGAGTTTCATCCATTCCATCTCTGTCCTCATTGACTAAAAACCAGTTTTGTTTCCTTCATATTTAAATAGTCTTTAAAAAAATTATCTGAGGAAGGTACTTCTTGTGTTTAAATATGCATTGCTGCTGCTCTGAAAATACCCATCAGTGTGTGAGACAGCAAGTTTTGCTATGCAAGTGTTTTTCTTTCCTGATAGGAAACCTTTTCAGCAGTCATTTTCTCTAGCTCTGCACAAACCACGTTATTCTTCCACCAGGAAACTGGAGCACACAGTTCCTCTCCCTTAGCTGGAATAGTTTAATGCCAACCATTTTGTGTGTCTTCTGTGGGCTTTTTTAAGGTTTATTTCCAGTAACAAGTGAATGAGAATTTAAGGGTTTCTGTCACCTTTTACAACTGTGATTTGCTTGCTCTGTAGTTAAAAGCAGCTGCAAGGTGAAAGCCTGGTATTTCCCCATGGCAGGTTCTCAGGGATGGTGAAATAGTAACGAGGCACTGGATGGGCACTGGGAGATTTGCATCCTTGGCAGCCTTGGCTGTGTACTCCAACGCTTAAGCATCAATCTCCTTGAATCTGTCCTGCAACCAGACACATTTTAACATAAGTCAGCATTTTTCCTCCTGATGCTTAATCCAAGATAAAAGTCAAATGCCAGTAATTCTACTTGTTCCCCAAAAAACCAAGATTTCCCATGCTGGTGCAAATGGATGACTTGCCAGGTCTGCTATCTAATCTTTCTTAGTGTCTTCGCTGGCCAGTGTTTTATGTCTCTCGTTTTTACATTATCCTGAGTGCTTCCCAGAATAATTCCACATATTCATGAAGCTGTTTTTCTCTCTTCTTCCTCCCTCCACACTACAGGAGTTGCCAGAAATGTGAGTCAGGGAGCCCTGTCTTGCTAGGGAAAGGCAGTGGCTACTCAGACCAGAAGAGATGTGGCCTCTTTCCCAGAACCATCTTGCAGCTGAGCAAAATTACTGCAGCTAAAATTGCAAAGTGAACCCATGATGAAGAACAACCAATGGCATTTCTTGGTCATTCAGTCACTTAGATTTAGATCGCACAATGCTGGAAATTTTAACCTTTTTGTCAAGGCAACAAAATAAAGTCATATCCCTCCTCTGTACCTTGAGCCTCACTCTTCTGAGTTTCAGTCATGAGAAAAAGATTATTCCAGATGAATTTCTTTAGTTTGTTATTGGGATGTTGTGAAGGAAATCCCAAATGACAAGGGTGTTTTTTACGAGAAGTGGAATCATAAAATCGTTAAGGTTCCAAAAGACCTCTAAGGTCAATGATTTCAACTGTCCCACCACCACCACCAAGTTCAGCACTGAACCAAGTCCTCAGGTGCACATCCACGCATTTTTTTGAACACTTCCAGGGATGGGGACTCTACCACTTCCATGGGCACCCTTTCCATTGCTTTGCAACCCTTTCCATGACAGAAATTCTCTTAATAGAAACTCTAAATCTTCCCTGGCACAACTTGAGACCATTTCCTCTTCTCCAGTGATTTGTTACCTGGGAGAAGAGACTGACACCCAGCTCACTATAACTTCCTTTCAGGTAGTTGTAGAAAGCAATAAGGTCACCCCTCAGCCTCTTTTTTCTCCAGGCTAAATAGGGTGACAATGCTTCTACAAGAAAAGTAATAAAGTAATATTTAGAGAAAATCTCTTTGGAGGAAGCATCTTCTGTGACTTGTGACCATGAGAAGAAGCAAGGCCTTATTATTAAGTGGGTTTGATTCTTTCTCTTTCCTGACTTGCTATAGTACAGGCATGAAGTTTGTGCTTCAGGTAACTCCTGAGGTTTCCTGTCAGAACTTTCTGGGAGAACTTAGAACCCAAATTTTAAACATCACACAACCTCAAAAAATGCATTCAGGGCTTATATGAACTGTATCCATCAAAAAAAAAAAAGTTATTGGAGGTTGAAAAGGAACTTTTTCTTGGATTAAACATTGTCATGTTAAAGAACTATGCAATGACTTTTCAATCATACCAAACTCTGCCACACACAGTGGGCTGTGAGAGAAAAAATGAGGTCAGCTCACTCATAAATAGATTTTCCCCTTGTCTTAATGTGATAAGACAATGATGCTGAGATTCGCTCTTCGCTTGCCATTTAATCAGAGCTGAGTTTGCAATGTCATTACCCGATGTTTCACATATTCAACATCAGGTAATTTAAAAATCTTTATGCAAATGGTCCTGCTACTTCTAGAACAGCATTTGTTTTTAACAGGTTGGGCAAAATTACTCTAATTCATTACGTGTCACCTCCCAGGCGCTGGGCATTCCACCTTTGTGAAATGAATTTTCTCATGATCCCCAAAGTTCAGCTAGCAATATTCACTTCTGAAATGTGATATCACCTGTTATATCTCTTGCCATTATTATGTCATCTTCTGCAGCTTTGCCTCCCAGGTGCAAATTCTGAACTGCTGCAGATATTTTTTGCAGGTTTGTAAGTACCAGTTGCACATTTCTTAAAATCTTTGTCATGTTCTGTTCACTGCTGAGACAAATCTTTAGGGGTCAGACAGAAATGCACAGGGGTAAATTCCTACTGGGCATATGACTGACTTCAAACACAAAGATGGAAAATATTTGAGATTTTTTTTATTGTAGTGAATCCCAAGGAACTGACTTGGATAGACAACATCTTTCTTGGGCCCCCAAACTGTGCCTGGACGATGTGCTTTGGATTTGTTGCTGGGGTATTGTTTTGTTTTGTTCCCAGTTTCATTTAATTCCTTGATTTGGTTTTGCTTTAAGGTTAACCCATACTCTCCACAAAACACACCTATGCTCTTGTGATGGTCCCTGAAAGATACCTATGCACTTGTATTAATATCTTAACCTTAAACTCCTATTTTAACAATGATCTGCAGCTGCCAAATTTGAAGAACATCATATCAGGGCCAGAAAATACTCTAGACTTCCAAAGGACCTGGATTTCTACTGGGGCATCTTTCCAAACAGAAAAAAGAAATTATTTCAGTGAAGTTGAATCAAAGGTGGCTTCTGAAAATCATTGATGTCATTAAGAGAATGCACAGGGGAAATAAAAGTGTAAGTGAATATTAAGCAATATTGCACGGGGTATATCATCACCCTGCCATCTCTTTATTTTTATTTTTTTTCTGACAGGAGACTCTTGGGTTATTAGGTCTGTCCTATTTTAGGAAGCTGCTGTTAGAACTCCAGTATAAGCAGAAATGACCTGTGTGGCTGAATAAGAGCAGCAGCTTTCCTGCTGTGGGCAATCGTGCACTAAAGAAATTCTGTAATGAAAAGTGGATATAATTTGCTTCCCTAGAAAATTAGTGGGAAGGATTCTTCAAAGAGATGAACTTCAACTGATGAAACAACAATCTTTACTGAAGGCAAAATCTCATCATCATGTACTACACTTGAAAAAAGGCCCAGCTAAAGGCCTAGAAGGTTTACAATGTCAGTACTGTAATTCTCAGACTAATCTGCTATCTGATTAACTTCAGCTTCAAAGAGGCAGGAAAACACCACAGGTTTTCTTAATATTGTGACCTTTTTCTTCCCTTCCTTGTCTTTTATTTTTCTTTTCTATACTGAAAATACATCATTAAAATTTATGTATATGATAAAGCCATTATATCAGGCCCATGTTGAAACCTTCATCAGTGTGATCAGAAAGGGTTTTCAGAGGCCATTCCCTGCCACCACAGATGTAAGAGATTAATTTCAAAGGAGTTAAGCCATGAGTTGCACCCCAAGTGCAGAGAAAGGTTATCTGACTTAGGATAAATTTGATGTTGATGTGCAAAGCTGGTGATCTGTTGAATCCTGAACACAGAAGCAAAATATATTTACGATATTGTCAGGAAATTAAAATCAGAGTATTAGCAGCTACAAGAAACTAGAGCCAGAAAAATGTAAACAACCAGAGATTTCCTGCTTTCCCTTTAATACTCTCTTAGGGATTTCAGAAATTGTAAATTTAGATCCCCATATTACAAGATGCTGTCTCCACTATGAGCCTCACAGATTAATTTAGGTTCTACATTCACATCATGAGTGAGATGATGTTGCAGGATTTCAGCTCTGTGGTATTTGGAAGCTACTTTGCAATGTACATCTGAAACTATAAAGTATGCAACAGTTTCAGAGGAAAGCAGATAAATAAAGTATGTTGTGACATGGATTTAATCACTGTAAATTTGCATATGGGAAGGTTTCAGCTTGAAAATATCAAAATACAGTAGTGCCTTGGAAACAGGTTCACCAGAACATTGAAAAGAAATCAAAATAAGAGAAAACAAAACTGAATTAAACAAAAAAAATGACAAAAAAAGAAAAATCAAGTGAAGGGCTTAACATTTCCCTTCTGTGAGCTGCAACTCAGGAGACCTGTGCTGAGGGTCCAGCACTGGCACAGGCTCCCTCCCTGCCTGAGTTTGACATGTTGGGAAGGAGCCTTTAAATAACTCTGAAGAGCTGCTTTCATGCCCATGTTCTCAGTGCTCACCTCCAAAATCCGTCTGTTCATCCTATGACTTTGCAGAGCAGCTGCAAAAACTTTCCTATGGGCCTGAAGCAAGACTGGATAAAGGCTGGAGAAAGGAAAAAGGGCTGGATAAAGTCAGTGAGAGTGTTTTCACAGACTTTAATGCGTTTTGGATCATCTCTCCCCTTTCACTGGTGCAGAATTCCACTTGGTAATTTCGTGGGCCACCTTCAATCATCTCAGTCAGCTTCTAATGATTGGCATTGTTTCACACTTTTAAAGAAGCATTCGGCTGCCCAAAAGCTCTGTATATATAATGGTCATCTACTATTAATAATGGACTGTGATTTATCTGGATCAGCTTTCTCTAACAGAGTTCATTAAGATTCGTATCTATTAGAAAGTCTTAAACCCATATAAATTTGCAAATGTCAAAGGTTGTATCATCACAGCTTATTTACACAGTGTGATACATGTCCTCATATTTGCCCAGACACAGATCTCACTTGATTTGAAACAACAGCAGGTAGGGACAAATTAGTTTATCACTCTGGATAATTTATCTTCCCCTGAGACCCCCTCTTTAATTCACAGCCAGAACAGCCCAGACTAAATAAGCGAGCAGAGTCTACACTGTAAACCTCAAAGAAGGGAAAGATACTTCTCTGAAGCCAAGGAGGGCTGGAGGCTGCATCCTTACTTCATGTTCCTGTTGCAGCTTAGAGCTACCACAAGTCTGGAGCAGCTCTTTACAGTCTGTTTTTACAGTTCCCAGTAATGAGATCTGTCAGCTTGCATAGAAACATAATTTTAGTATCCTTATAGCAGCAGGGTCCTTTTTTTATTGATCCTCTCTCTTTATGTATGAAGAAAAAAAAAGTCAAGATAAATATATGTTTCCTTTTAATGATTATGAAAATAATAGAAATTACTCTCAGAAATAAAGACAGACAAAGCCTCAAGTCAGATATATTTATACTGTTAAAGTTCCCCAGACATTAAAAAAACCTATTACATATTCCAGCATAATTTAAATTTCCTTCGTTCTAAATATTATTATTTAGTTCTCTATTTATATAGCAACTAAGACAAGACTATAGTCTGTGAGTAGAACTGCTAAACTCAGCATAATTATTACTACCCAAAAAGTAAAAAATGATCTTTAATCAAAACCTAAGAGTATGACAGAACTCAAACTCTCTCTCAGTAACTCTAATTTGTTCCTATTCTCAAGTAAACCTGAAACGTACATGAAGTCTGTTGGGTTTTTGGCCCAGAATATCTTTTAGCCAGTTTGTGTCTGGAGAATCTCTCTTGTTGCACTCTGAGCCTGTAGATTACCTATTTCTCATTCAAATGGCTTTTGCAATGTTAAATATTTTCCCTGCCTGCAAATGAAAATTCAGAATTTCCAGTAGCTACAAAGCCTGCCAAGAGCAGTGGCTTGTGCAGGTCATAGGGTTTGGTTTCATGTCCAGCCCGTGGTGGTCTTCATCCCAGTGTTGGAAAATTCTGCCCAAGCTCCAGAGGATCTGACTGTGTTCTTTTTCTCCTGGACATGGGCATGTGTGTGCCTACACAGGAGCTCTCTGACACATGAGGAGAGGCTGAGAGAGCTGGGACTGCAGCCTGGGGAAGGGGAGGCTCTGGAGGACCTTTCCCATCTGTAAATACCTGAGGCAGAGGGATAAAGAAGGTGGAAGCAGGCTCTTCTCAGTGGTTTCTACTGACAGGTGATCGCAACCTGAAAAACATGAAAATTTTTTTGGCCATATGAAACCCCCCCTTTTTTTTTAGTATAAGATTGACCAAGTGGGGGAATGGGTTGCTGAGAGTTATGGAGCCTCCAGATTTGGAGCTATTAAAAATCCAACTGGACACAGCCCTGATCACCCTGTTTCATCTCCAGAATCACCCTTCTGTGATTTTTTAATTGAACAGGTGGTAAATGTTGTTGCCTGGCACCTGAAGAAATATGATAGGATTCTATAATGCCACAAAATTGTTTGGGTGGGAAGAGGCCTTCAAGGTTCACCTTAGGGCCTTTTCTCTTTAAAAGTGCTGTGGAATATTAAATAAACAGAAAAGTGAGAATAGTTCCCAAGTGGGAGGAAAGTTTCAATGGTTATTGGTGTCCATCCCCTTTACAGAGCTTTTTTACTTAGGTGTGTGATTTGAGCAACTCCTCTCCCAACTTTAAAAGGACTTTGGCTGCAGAATTTGTGCAGCTAAATTTAGAGGTCAGCAGAGAACGTTTCTGCATCTGAGAAAGTCATTCTCAAGATCCCTTTGCAGTTAATGCGAGTCAATACCAGCCAGTGAAATTTAGGCCAATATGGAGTTGATTACTTTATTCAAATGATCCCCACCCTAAAAATCTTTGGTTGTATTGATTAGATCTGTAATTACTGTAATAGAAGCCTGGAGCCTGGGAGTCATTATTCTCAGATGGAGGTGCTTACACCTTAAATTAGCTGGGATGAATGTCATCTTCAGAAGGGTATCCTTCCCATTAGAGTGTTTCTATTGCCTCTTTGAGGAGTTTATGTGAATACAGTGCAGGAGCCCTTACCTCTGTCTTGTATCTGCAGCACAGCACATAATGGACATCTGGTTTCAAAATATTATCTGAACAATCTTATTATGAGCAGTTTAAAAATTAGCATAAATGAAAATATGTTTGTGTCTGTATTTGGCTGCTTTGTGTCTGATCATGGTCTATTTAAACACCTTGTTGGTTTGCAGTAAAGCATAATTAAAACAGTGTTTCTAAGGCTTTCACCTGTATTAAAAAGATTCAGAAAAAAAGAAAAGAAGTCGTTATCAGTTATGTCTCAACTAATAATAATGACAAATCAGTTTTTCATTCCTTTCCTCACCCTGGAAAACAAGTTTAACTAGATTTTCTTACACTGTATGTGTACACAAACATAGTCACTGAGGAGGCAGAGGTAGAATGAGCACAAACACTACAGAAGCCTGCTGATGTATTTCATAGTGGTGCTTCCTACAAACACACAGGACTGTTTCATAGGTGGTGAGTACTATCTGTGTAACCTCAGAAGTGCAAACTGCTGATCTTGGAGGTGCTATTCTGCTGCTGATGTCTTTCTTAAGAAGTTTATTTTACAGTAATTGGAGAAAAACAGTCTTTAATCAAAATTTGCCCTTTTTTTAATCATTGACTGTCTGCATGAATAGTATAAACATTTTATGGTTTAGATCTACATGGTTTTAATCTCTAATTAGACATCTACAAGTTGTAATGAGTTGTTCCTAGTCGGAGGAAGTGCCTAAGGTTTTCATTTTTTCATTTCATTGAAAAATGGGAAACAATACAATTTCTCAGCTATGTTCTGTCCTGCAAAATGCACCAATGTCACGCTCTGTCTTTTATTCTTCGTCCATTTGGCATAAAAATATATTTTTAAAACTAAATGCACTTTTCTCCAGGTATGGTAACTGCTGGTATTGAAGAAAACAAAAAATTTACTCTTTTCCTTGCTACAGCAGGTTATATGCTGTATTTTCTTGATGAATTTGTGTTTTCTGTATTCTCAGTCATAGAACCACAGAAAAGTTTGGGTTGGAAGGGACCTTAAAGATCACCTCATTCCAACCTCTCTGCCATAGGCAGGGAATCTTTCCCTAAACCAGGTTATTCACAACCCCTTCCAACCTGGTTTTGAACATCTCCGGGGATGAGGAGTCCACAACCTTTGTGGATAATCTGTCCCAGTCTTCTCATCCCTTCCATTTCCACAATTACCTTAGACTGGAATCAGTGAAAATACACTTTCCTGAGCTTAGTCTGCTTTGTTGCTGACTGTGCCTTTTGGGAGCAGCCACCCTTCCTTCCATCAGTGACAACTCTGCACCAGAAATTCTCTGGGGATCCTGTGAATACTCACCAGCTGTTCTTGGTTTTACAGAGCCTGTGGTCATCCTGGGAAATGGAATGGATTCTCAAGGCATTGCACATTCAGGCCCCACATCCGTGTCTGCATTACTGATCACTTCATATTAAACCTGCTGTAACCAACAAGCACTAATTGTATGAAAGAAAAGCTAAGTTTTATACTGTGTGTTGGCATCGTTGTGAATAATTTTGCCTATTTTTCCCCCCCTTCGTCATAGGCATGTTTTACCTTATGTTACATTTTAATTATGTCCCCTATATCTGGGGAATTCTATTTCTTTGCCTCCAGATTTGCTATACAATGTGCTGTAAGATAAATAGCTGTTAATTCATCTCTATTGTTCGTGTTTTTAACATGCTCCTGATCTCCAATTCTGTTCATTTAAAACCATGAAAGTCAAGATGCTTGTCTGGTTCTTTTTTGTTTGTTTGTTGGGTTTTTTTGTTACTGTTTCTGTAAATTTAAAAATTAATTTAGCTCAGATTCCCCTACTGTGCACTGCTGCTTTAGAATTTGCTCTGCTGGATCTGAGCTAAGCACTTCCACAATTACATGTGCCATTTACAACACATCAATTAGATGCTTATTTGTTCCCACTATATGCACAGAACACTATATTTATTCATGAGAAACATCAAGGAAAGAGCAGGACAAATAAACAAAATGTACTATTATGATTTTTTTGGTGGCCTTTAAAAAAAACCAAGCAAAGTATCTCATGAAAAATGCCAAATCTTCCTTTAGACTTCATTTAATAGGTTTCAATGCAACCAACATTTGTGATTTTGTTCCATTTTCATCCACAATGTTTCCTCCTGACAACATGGTTGAAAGGGCCATTTAAATTCATCTTTAAATGTGTCATGTATCATAAATGCAGTTTTCCTCCAGTAAATAAAGCATTTTAAAAATGGTTTTAATTAAAATCCCATAGGAATTATTGAAGATAATTAAACAAAATTATATATTTTTTACTCTTTGGGAAAAGTAAAATCTTTTGACAAAAATATTTCTTACCAAAAATAAAAAAAGTTAACACTATATGTTATGGGGCTTTGGGTACCATGAAGTCTTAGAAAAGAATAACAAATATTAAACTGGATTCTCACCTGCACTGATTTCAGTTACAGACTCCCTTTCCAAAAAGCTGACACAGTCTTTCATCAGTAAAGGCTGAGCACAGAAAATGCTCAGAGAAATCTTGCAGGTGCTTAAGCTCATTCAGGGTCAAAACTGTGAAACTTTTTAAATCAGCACAGTCAGGTTTAGAGAAGAAACACAAGTCACAGTTTCTGGTGGCTTTTCTTTAGATATATAAAATCTGCCTAACTAGATTGGTATATGTTACATTAAATATTCATTAATTGCTATTAAGAAAAGCTAATGAATAGAGTGATGTTCTTCTTCCTTTTCTCCAGCCAGGCTTCATGCTGGCATGAAATTAGAAATTATGACACCTACGGCTTTACCTTACTACAGAGAGTTTACTTCTGAAATAGAACTCCCCTCTTCTCTCCACCACAAACTGCAGACTGCCCCCATCAGCACATTTGGCAAATCCTGCTGAGATGAAAATAATTTTCATCTAGTTAGTGAGAGCTGAAATGAACCCAGCTCGTAGCTGATTGCAAGCAAATATTTTGAGAGCTTCGAGCTGCATTTGAACAAGAGATCCAGGACAAACAATCCTTGCCCAGTCACTAATCCCATTCATTAGGAGCTCAGTGATTACCTCATTAGTATGATTGAGCTTTCCCTGAGCCAGCTCACACAGCAGATCATTTGGCACCGATGCCCCAGGTAAAGAATTTCTCTGCTGAAACTACAGAGATTGGCTGGCTTCAAGCAAGGAGGAAAGCACGTAGCAGCAAAGATGGGCTGTTGTGTATGGTAGACTTGGTTATAATGGTAAAAGTCATTAAAAATCCCCGAACAATTCATGAGGTCATTATAAACCAATATATTCATGCTAAATCATAGAATTAGGAAATGGCTTGGTTTGGCAGGGACCTTCAAGGCTTGTGTAGTCCAAGTCCCTGCTACAGGGGCCTTACTCTAAACCAGGTTGCTCCAAGCCCTGTTCCAACCTGGCTTTGAACATTTCCAGGGATGAGGCAGCCACAGCTTCTCTGGACAACCTGTGCCAGGGCCTCACCATCCTCAGTATAAACAATTTATTCCTTATATCTAATCTAAATCTACCCTCTCTCATTTTAAACCATTGCCTCTTGTCCTGTCATTCCACACCCTGTCTCTCTTATCAGCTCCCTTCATACGCTGAAATGATGCAATAAGGTCTGTGCCGAGCCTCCTCCTCTCCAGGCTGAGCAGTGGAGCACAGCAGCAGTGAGAGGAGAGGAGTGGGAATGTGTGAGAGGAGCAGGAATGTGTGAGAGGAGCAGCTCTGCACACACCCAGGGCAGTGCAGAAGGAGGGGCAGGGGCTGCTCCAGGCTCTGGAGCAGAGATTCCCCTGCAGCCCAGGGTGCAGGCCATGGTGAGGCAGCTGAGCCCCTGCAGCTCTTGGGCTCCACAGGCTGCTGGCAGGACCTGTGACCCTGTGGAGAGAAGAGCTCCCACTGGAGCAGGTTTGATTGTCCCCACAACACCCCAGAAGGGTTCCTGAAGGACTGCCCCCCATGGAAGGGACCACACTGGAGCAGCTTGTGAAAAAGTGCAGCCCGTGGGAAGGACTCACATTGGAGAAGTTCCTGGAAAACTGTCTCATGTGGAAGAGGCCCCACACTGGAGCAGGGGAGGAGTGTGAGGAGTCCTCCCCCTGAGGAAGAAGGATGAGCAAAGATGGGTGATGAAGTGACTGCAAGCCCCATTCCCTGTCCCTCTGAGGGGAGCAGACCAAGGACTGAGGAATGAACTCAAACTCAGGGAGAAGAGGGGAGTGGGGCCAAGGTGTTTTAACACCTGGGTTTATTTCTCATCATCTTGCTCTGATTTCATCGGTAACAGATTAAGCTAATTTCCCCAAGCTGAGTGCTTTGCCCATGACAGTAACTGCTGAGTGATCTCACCTGATGGCATGCAGGACTTTGCTCTTGGCCTGATTTAGCTTCACACAGTTCACATTTCCCAAGCTTGTCCGTCCCCCTCCCTAGCATCCTTTCCTTCCAGTGCATCAACTTCACAAACCTGCCGAAGGCTGCACTCAGTCCTGTTGTCTGTGCTAAATATTAAATCATGCTGGCTCCAATATGGACTCAACTTGTTACCAATCTCCATATGGACAATGAGCCATTGACTACAAGCTTTGTTGCAACTGCAAGTGAAGATTTGTTTTCTATTTCTTTAGTCAGTTCATGGGTACATTTTCCTTTGCCCTCATTGTAGAAAATATATCTAACAATGCCGTTAAGCAGCTGTTTTTGTTACTGATGCTTTAGGAGAAAATACAGGCACAGTTTCTTCTTCTTTACAATATCTCTGGCAGAGACACAGAGCTCAAAGATTTCCAACAGCAGGCAGCTCAATTTGGCAGATCCTGCAAGCCACCATGGTGTAGAGGGTTAATTGGCAACAAATAGGTGAGAATAGGATATGACAAGAGAAAATTCTAATAAAACCTCTCTGCAAAGGCATTAAGAGGAGCGAGAGCATGCTGGCAACAGCGGAAGAGAAGTTAAAAAGATCCTGACAAAATCAATTAAAAAGAGGTGTATCAGAGGCATAGTGAGCTAAGTACCCAGTTCAATTATTAAGTTGTCAAGTCCTCTTAGTCTGGAGTGGAATAGGAAACAGTTTTTTCTCTGGTGCCTTAAGGACAAATGTGAACATGAGAAAAGAAACCTGTTTGGGTGCCTCGTGTTGCTGCTGACAAGCCATGCAGGAGCCAGGGAAATTTCTCAGATCTGAGACCTTTAAAGATGACTGTTTGCCAAAGCTCTTTCCACAAAAGGAGATAGATCTCAAAACTGATAGTGTTGCACATACAATCAACTCTTTCACAATTTCTTGACTTTTTCTCCCCTTGTACGACACGTGAAAATTTTAGTGTAGGTACAATTCCAGGAGTCAGACTTTGATGATCCTTGTAGGTCCCTCCCAACTCAGGATATTCTATGATTCTGTGTAATCTGCTGTGCTGGGAAAACATCTGCTTGAACTGAGCAGGAGGAAGCCTTGAGGAGCCTTCTATTCCTTTGTCAGCACAAGGTAGGTCATGAGGACAATTCTACTGCCTCAGCTCAGTGCTACACATCACTTGGTATTCTATCTGCAGCACTGGCAAAAGCAAGTAAATAGGAGACAGAAAAAGTACCTTTGATCTTTTCTTCCGATTAATCTCAGAGTCTTCAATCCTAATTTTTCCATTGAGAGCATTTCCTGGTGATGGTATGGCTTGAAAACAAGTTTCAAAGACCTACTACTGACTGGGGAAAAAAAAAAAAAAAAATTCCCAAAATCCTAGGGTTTGTTTTTGTTGTTTATTCTTTTCCCATTTAATTTGACTCCTACTACTATAATTTCATATCCATTTTTTTCCTTCCATTGGCAAAAGGTGTTGACAGTCTGTCTCTATACACCCTTTCTACTTCATCATAAGTTCATAGGCTGTTAAACAGAGGATATAAATCCCGAAGAGAGAAGATTTAGATTAGATATTAGAAAGAAATTCTTTGCTATAAGGGTGGTGAGGCCCTGGCACAGGCTGCCCAGAGAAGCTGTGGCTCCCTCATCCCTGGAAGTGTCCAAGGCCAGGTTGGAGTAATCTGGTCTAGTGGAAGATATCCCTGCCCATGGCAGGGGGTTGGAACAAGATGATCTTTAAGGTTCCTTCCAACCCAAACCACTCTCTGATTCTATGATATGCTGACTTTTAGACAGATCCATCCAGCTGAAAGGCTTTCAGATTTTATCTGAGCTAGCAGGGGACCTGTTCTCTCCTGTGCTTGGTGCATTTTGATCCAAAGCCAACTGAAGTTATTGGACATATCAAGCATTTTATTTTGCTCTTTCACCTATTTTGATAATTTCTTAGGCAAAAACCAGAGAAAACCACAAAACTGGAAAAGCAGTGATTGACACATTTCTGCGCTTTAGCATTTGGCGCCTCTAAGAGTGGGTGGAGTGAAAGCGAAGAACGATGGAGCAGGTCAGCAGATCACTCACTAACAACTTATTAATCTGCAGTTCTGTCAGTCCAAGGGGACTTGAAACACTGAAAGTGGCTGCAATTCATCCATTTAGTTTAAGTGTGTTAACCCACATAATGAGGTGCAGTCTCTTCCAAGGCAGCAGCCCAGAGCATATTAATGATCCCTACGTGGAGTCTGGGCTGTGCTTCTCATGTGCTCACTCATTACAGGCTTCCACATTCTGGAACTGAGCTGAACCTAATTAGACCACAAAGAAATATTGTTATAATTGGTCTGGGGCAGCTCAGTAATATGTAATAAGGAAGTTTAATTGGCTTCCTCTTTCTTTTAGTGGTTCTAGAATTTATCATTTGTTTTGGACATTGGGCCAACTCCACCTTACCTTGCCATGGATAGCAGACAAATAAAAATATGATGATGATTAGTAATTTGGTTGTTGATTATACACAGCAATGGCAGAATTTGCTGAGTTTCACAATAAAAGACAGGGAGTCCCTATCCTTGGATGCTGTCCGTAACTGAATATCAGGTTTAAGAGTATCAGATAGCATTTAGAAAATGAAATAGGTCATTGTTGCTTCGTGATCTTTGTTTCAGTGTAATGGAGTTATGACCAATGCCAAAATCTCTAACCATCGTAGCTAGAAATTCTAGATATATGTAGAAATTAAATTAGAACCTACCACTAAGGTGAACACATTTTTCGGTTGATATAAACAGAGCAAAGAAGGTCGTGTAGTGGGATTTCAGGAAAAATGTGTAGGAAAATGAGTATTTATAAGACATATTCTATTAGTTCCATTNTTTCCTTTCCTTTCCTTTCCTTTCCTTTCCTTTCCTTTCCTTTCCTTCCTTTCTTTCTACCATTTGAAAAGTTCAAAGTGACATTCTTCTGCCCCTGAAGTGGAATATTTGAAGATTCAGAAGTAAACACTATTAAAAATACATTCTTACCTCCAGTGAGTGAGTCTTATCAAACACCTTGGGAAATTCCTCAACACCCCACCTTGAAATCACTTTTCAAAATATTTTGCCTGAATTTTCAATCTTCTATTGCAACTTCTGCCTGGCTGTTTTGCTCCCTTTGACAGCCTAACAGGATCTCTCCATGCTCAAGGATCGTAAGAGTACAGCAGGATATAGTGAATCATCCCCATGCTGAGTCTCCTTTTTATTTCAAGGAGAAAAAGCCAAAAAGTTAATGACAGGCATATCTGGAGCATCCTTTTCCATCCTTTGTTCACACAGCTTGTAGATGTGAATGAAAGACTTTGTAGCAGGCATTTACTGGATAAACCTGGGCGTTAGATGTGTCACTACTACCTCTGCACTGTGTGTCTCAGGAGGCGACACATCTTAGAGACCCTACAGCATCTGCATGGGTTTGTGTAGCTGCAGAGGTGCTTCCCTGCTGAGTGTAGTGACATCCCTGCAGGACTTGAACTCTGGAGAGGAAAGGAAGAACCTGCAGAGACAAACCAGAAAGCTCAGGGGACTCTGGCTGGTGCTGGCTGCAAAATATGAAAGCAGGATCAAAGAGTCACAGAATGGTTTGGGCTGGAAGGGATCTTAAAGGTCATCCAGTTCCAACCCCTCTGCCATGGACAGGGACACCTTCCACTATCCCAGGTTACTCAGAGTCTCATCCAGCCTGGCACTGAACACTTCCAGGTTTGGGGCAGTCACAGCTTCTCTGGGCAACCTGTGCCAGAGCCTCACCACCCTCACCATAAAGAATTTCTTCCTAATATCTAAAACCTTATTTTCTTTAGTTTAAGAATATCATCCTCCATCCTAGCTATTCATGCCCTTGTGAAAAAATCCTTCTCCAGATCTCTTGGATCACCTTCAGGCACTGGAAGGGGCTCTTGGGTCTCCCCAGAGCTTTCTCTTCTCTGGGCTGAACAACCCCAGCTCTCCCAGCCTGGATCCATAGCAGAGGTGTTCCAGCCCTGGGATCAACTTAGTGTCCTTTTCTGGACTCATTCCAACAGGTCCACATTTTTTTGTATTGGGGGCCTGAGATTTGGCCGCATTACTGCAGGAGGGGCCTCACAAGAGCAGAGTTCACTGAAAAGAGACCCCAGGAATGATTACTGTAATCCTCTGTCTCACTGTGGCACTATATTTGTAGTATCTAGCTTGCTGCCACACTAGATAAAGAAAGAAAACTAAGCAAATAAAGGACTCCATGGAGAATGTTGACTCTTGGAATTCACCACCAGGCAGTTAGCAAAAGGCAGAAGTTTGAGATGAGTGACAGGGCTGACAGCAGCAGGTAGAAAAGCATCAGGCAGGTCTGGGATGTCCTTTGCCTTTTGGTTCCTGGCTTTGTGATTCCACTGGGGTGTTTCTGACACGTTCAGCAGCAAAGCCAAGTGCTGGAAAGCCTGTGCCAGGATCCTCCAGCCCTGCACATTCCGAGCACAGACTCAGCAATTCTTCAGTCTACAGGATGGGTTTAGTGTTCGTTTTCTTTACAGGTAAGTTGGATTCACTGCTGAGCCCAGATTTACCTTACCTTACTTTACGTATTTAAAAATGAGTACAGCCACTTTCAGCTCCTATTACAGTCAGTGGAAAAAGATCTTGGGATAGACTGTACTACCCTCTGGAGATTCTTATGTTTCCCAAGGGCTGCTGTGTTCAAAATTTAGAGCCTCAGTTAGGTAGGGTGAGTCTAGACTGATTTTCCCTTCACAAAGCTCCAAGATAAAAACACTCTCTGGTGAGCTATAAAGTTCCATCAGAGCTGCTTCTTCCCACTTTTCCAAATCCCATATTGATCTTTCCTGTGCTTTTAAGTGTTACTAACCTTCTGAGCCTACATCTTCATTTGACATAAGACCAAATAAAATACTCCGCAGGGGTAGGCAGGCAAGGCAGAAGAAGTCAACCTTTATAAATGCCCTGAAATATTTAAGGTCCCCAAAGGAGAAAATGCAAGCACAGTGCAAAGACTGAAAAAAAAGTCACTCTCCATTCCCTAAAGTCATTAGAGGATTCATCAATGACTTTATATATTACTAAAGTCAGAAAACTTTGTTGTGAAGAACTTCACTGTAGATAACACCTGAGAAATTATATCCATGGTTACGGTCACGAAACTCTGGCACTGGATAGTGTGAAAGGATTTATTTGGATAATTTAGAGAAAGAACATACATCCATAGGGAGGAAATTGAACACCAGCTGGAGAGAATTCAGATGATATGGATATATAGTAAAGACAAAACAGCTTTTTATGTTTGACCCAAGATAGACAGGACTGGAAACTGTTGCTAATTCTTCAGTTAATGAGTTTTGTCCCTCCAGGTCAGGTGGATTCCTGGTATGACCAATTCCATGTTGGATCCATAACAAGAGAATTCAGTTTCTGATCTTTGATCTTACTGAGAAATGGCATCAGATAGTCTGTGCTTTAAAACAAAAACACGATGTATTTTGCTATCCTGGCAGTCAGGCACCCCTCTTCTGTGATCAACAACATCTATGAAGTGTCCATGGGATAAAAACCATCAATATTTCTCTTGCATTAGAAGCTGAGGAACAACCAGGAAAGGAAAGATAACTTCACTTTAGTCAGCTTCTCATATAAGGTGGATGTTTCTGCCTTTCTCCAGCGACTCATTTCACTGGGGTTTGCCCTCTTCTGAAGGGCAGTTTCCAAAGACTAAGAACAGCAGACAAAACACTGAGAAGCCAAATTACACACGTCATCCTAATGTTGTTGTTCTTCACAACTGGTTAATTAATCATTGCCTGTACATGAGCTGTATTGTTTCTGCTTACTGATGAGCACTGTGTGGGGGGTCTTTCCTTCCTTTTTCCTGGTGTGGGGAAATAAAAGTTTGTAACCGAATCAGAAAGTTCATTGTTCCGTCAGCTGTGGCAAAAAAATAACTGTGAGGTGGTCCCAAAAGGCAGAACACTTGCCTGGCACCTCTGGGATCCTCACTCTCATTTCCAGCTATTAAGGCATCAAAAGTGTGATGGTATTTCAGGGGAAGAATGTGAAGATGATGCCAGACAATACAGGTTATAACAGAAAGAAGAAATACAAGAAATACAGGTTAAAAAATAAAAGAGGGAGGATAGAGCGAGGTGATGAGTTGGGAAGACAAAGCAGTGAGGTCTGGAGTGATGAGGAGATTTGGAAAGATTCAAAAAGTCACTTTTCCCCCTTCCACAGCACTGAAACCTTTTCTCTCTTCACAGTCTCCCATGGATTTCTCCCAAACTCATGATAATATAAATAGGGGTTTGATCTGTGCAAGCAAGAACACAGATGCTCATTTTGGAGCAGAGCTTTCTCCTTACATGGGGCCAAGAGAGGCAATCCTGGCACTGCCTTCTGAGCTCATTAATTCCCTACTTGATCAGGAGTAAAGGCTTGCATTGTTTGGATTGGACTCAGACTATGTTGATGCTAAAGGATTTAAGGATTTTATTTAATCTTCCAGTAAAACACTTTACAACTAAAGGGACAAACTATTATAGAGAAGTACTGAGAAATACACTGCTCTCCTGCTCTCAGCAGTCCCTCCCACATATTATTAAACACAGCTTTTCACAAAAAAAACTGTGATATTTTTACATTTTTGCCCTGTACACAAAGATGTGGCATTATAAGATATATTTCGCCTCCCAGGACCCAAAGCCCCTGCAGTTCATGTTATTGTTCCTCTCAGTTTTAGCAGTCTTTAATTCATATCCTGATTTGTTGCTCACTTGACCATGCTCCCTTTTCATACTTTGTGCCACATGGAAACTTCCACATTCTTCTCCAGAAAATTACTTCTGTCTCTGCAAAACCCCTTGAGATATGGCAGGCACTAAAAGCGAGAACTGGAGCTAAGAATAGAAAAGCAAGATGGTAATCATGACAATAAAATCTCCCAGATCACCAGTCAGAGCAAACATTTCCATACGCCTTTGGAGAGTTAATGTTCCCCAACCACAACTCAATTATCAGTTACATGGAGGCAGGAGGTTGGGAGTGGGAGAACAGCCTCTTGCTGGTTTCTATCACAGCCAATAAGTGTAATATAAAAATATAGAAGCCAGGGGAACTGGCTGGGCCATGTCAGAAGGTCTGAAGGGATGATTGCAGGTGAGGTAAAACCCCTGGAGTGGAACAGGAGAGCAGGAGAAAGAGAGGTAATTTGGAGGGGAAGCCACAAAAATCTCAGCAGTCTTGGTGAAAGTTTTTAGTTTTTATTCTGTGATCACATAACAACTGCTCACGTGTAATGAAAATCTACTTTGTCTCATGAAGTCTATTGCTGGTTTCACCTCGCTGTTTTTGCATTATATGTAACCAAAGCTATGCCACAAGTTTTATAAAATAAAGTTTTTTAAAGAACACCTCTTTTTCTCTTCATCATCTTTCCCCCTTGGTTTTAATGAACAGTTATAAAATCCCTGAGATCTACCACAAAAGTGAGCACAACTGTTAAGGCCCCTGCTGCCTAAAATCCTTTGACATCTGAGCTACACAGAGAGAGAATCTGGAAAAAAAGATGTTGTAAAGTTCAGATGGTGGAGGCAGAGATCTACAGGATAAAATGACCCAAAGACAGAAAGAATCAGAAGTTTTGGGGGGAATGATGTGAGTGAGGAGCGAAATGTGATAGGAGGGCACTAAAAATACAGTTCACAAGAAAAAATGTGATGTGTGCCACTGTGGAAATGTGTCCCTTCTCCTTTGTTTTCCCTTTTTAATCTGATTGCTGACACAGTCAGTATGTTCAGTGAAAATCCAGTTGCAGGGTCCCAAAATGACACCCCCCCTCCCCCACCACTGTGTTGGGTTTGTTGTGGCTTCCAGTTCCTGAGAATTTGGAAACTTTAAGACAGATGCTGCTCAATTTTTTTATGTTTTTTCTGGGCCTGACAAGAGGTGTGCTACTACTTAGGAGACTTTGTTCTCACCAATGCTAATCTGGATTTTTTAGCTATTTGAAAGTGGCTAATCATGTATGGTGAATTATTTCAGATGCTAAATTCCTTCACTTAAAAAAAATAAAAATGAAACAACAAAAAACTCAACCCTACTGAAAGTTTCCCTGCTTCCACTTGCCAAAATTGTACTTTATCTGTTGGTAGTTTTCTTGTAATGCTTCTTTTCCCAAAGATGGAGCCCAGCTTTCCTGGGGGTGGCTGAACACCTGCCTGCCCATGGGAAGCAGGGAATGAATTTCTTGTTTTGGTTTGCTGGTGTGTGCAGCTTTTACCTATTAAAATATCTTTATCTCCAATCATGAGCTTTTTCATTTTTAGGGGAGTGTGTGTGGGGCCGAGTTCCCAGCTGGGGTTAAACCACAAGAGAATTCTATCAGTAAAGTCACAATGCTCTGTTCAAAATAAAAACCATCCTTTATTTTGACACCAAGAAAGTTTCCATCAGACAGAAAATTACTTGTCTGGGTTAATTAAAGAAAGTGTGATATACAATCTTCATACAATGTAATGATATTACATCACAGAGTATGACAACACAGTCTGAAAGCTAAGGGAAAAAATAGCAATATTACTGGAAATTCTGTGAAATATTACTGTAATTCTGTCTCTGAGATCCATTAGAATTTGTCTCTTTACATGTGATTTTTTTTCCCTGCTAAAGTATTTCATCGATGTTAAAGATCATCCTTGGCCTTCAAAGCCTTTGTATGTGGCTGTCCAAAGAACAGCTTAAGAGAGAGCTGTGAATTTTGTAACATGACCTTCCAGATATTGTTCCACCCATTAGGTGGTCTTTTAGTTCAAGAAATGGTAACACAAAGAAAAAAAAAATGTGAGCGAGAAGGGGGAAATATATTCGATTTTGAGCCTTGGAAAAGTAGTGATTTAAAAACATATTTCTGCTTTTCTCTGCTAGTGATATCAAGTGGATTTGCCTGCAAAGAACACAGCCTATGGGCTTCAGCTGCCTTTATAAAAACTCTTTCACAATAGAAACACCATATTTGTCCCATAGATCAAGATATCAACAACAGACAGTCATTTATCTTCAACTCTCCCAGGACTAGGATGGTTATTGTTTTTCTCATTAAGAAAGTGCTAAATCCCAGGGGAGTCTGGGGTTTACAGTTTCCACTGATACTCATTTGTCATATTTCTATTGCTGCTTAGAGGCACATAAATTTAGGTAAAGAATAATAATTGCTGCCTGAGGTCAGTCTCATGCCTCCCTTAAGAAAACTAGAGGTTTATGAAGAAAAAAAAGGCACTCTTTAAGAAGAAAATATATGAAGACCAAGATTGTTTTTTAAAACCTGGGTACTCCTACGGTGCTGGATTATTGTTTCAATCAAAAAGGGTGGAATTGTCACTCTGGACTTGACATCTTCTACATCATCTGGGACAAGAAGAGAACACCTGAGTCTGCAGAGTCATGAGAAACTGCCGTGGAAGAACAAAACCTCTCCCATTCACAAAAAGGAGATGTTGAGTGACTATTGATGCATCAATATGCTGATGTAATTTTGATGTCTTGAACACAGCTGATAAAAGAAGAAAAAAGAATGAAGCTGCACTTTTCATGAAGTCTGAATGGCTGGCACAGGGAGAACAAGGTAAGGTCAAACTTCCAGCAAGATCATTGTGACAAGATATGCAAAATCAGCAGAGGAAGCTCCAAAATGAGAGACTCCAAAATGATTCCTCAGGGATACTGTGCAATATTTCAGGTAACAGCCCCAAGGTAACCTGGGTGGGTGTGGAGTATCAGAGTCTGGTGGATTTGATCTCAGCATTCACTGGTATTTTCAAAATATGCTGTGGGGGCAAAGAGATGAACACTGAAACAACAGAAGACAACTTTAATAAACCTTTAGANTTTTTTAATTAATTCTGTGTGGTTCTCTCACCAGGACAACTGGAGTGACTCCCCACCAGCAGTTTGTGGAGCAAAGTCTAAACCACTGAGAAGCCAAAACACACAGCTCCTGCTGCCAGCTCGAAGGGATTTCTGTAAATTATTAGTGCTTTACCTCTCCTTCCCCCCATTCTTCAACATACAGCAAAGTTCTTATTCTGATGGAGTAAATATCTGGTGAGGACCCTGCAGGGCACATCTGGAGCCCGTTGTCTGGTGCCTTGGGGATGTTTTCACAGGTGTGTAGTTAAGCAAAGCCTCTAGGGATGTCCCCTCAAAGTATTTCATCACTGTTGCATTAGGTTGGAAAAAATAACAAAAGAAGAGTTAATAAAACTACAAATATTGTAAGATTCTATACAGTTTGTGGGTTTCTCTCCAGACAAGGGAGAACAAAAATCTTGTTGCTTGGCAAAGGTCATTTTTTCAAGTATCACATATGTTCACTGGTTAAGTATTTCATTACAGTGCAGATAAAAGCCCCAGATGTCTCCAGTGGTTAGGGATGCCATGTTTTATTTATTACCTTTTGTAACTTTATTCAGCATAAAGGACACCTACATGTCCTTTTCTTAACCTCCAGTTGAGTTTAATTCTGAATGGCAATTCAATGCAACGAAGAAAAACCCAACCAATGAACCAAACCAAAGCAAAACCACATATGTTCTTAAAACATTTGAAAAATATACCCCTAAATGATTTGTTTCATTTGATTGCTAAAAAGAAAATTGTGAAGGTGTGGATTTCTTATAGCAAAATATCTGAATAGCCTGATACATATCACCAGATAAAAGAGAGTCACTTATTGCCCTGGTATTCCTAAGTTCCAACATTATCTCTAAAGAGATGAATAAAGAGATAATATTTATCTTTTGCTGCTTGGATTCTTGGCCCCCATTTATTAAAAACTAAAATAACCCCTTTTTTTTTTTTCTCAGAAAAATTAGGATGAAGGCTTGGCCAGACTGAAACTTCCAACTATCCTAAAGATTAAAAATTCAACTTCAAAGGTAGAAGGATACTGACAACAAAGATTTTTTATAAATACTCAAAGAGTATTTAAAAAAACCACTCAGGCCTGCAGAAAGTTTGATATTTTATTCTAATCTCAAAACTAATATCCATGTATCCATATCCTCCCATCCTTTCCACTTCCTCTGGACAAGGAGGCAGTGGCTTCAACAACCCTCAGGGCAGAGAGGCTATAAATATCTTCCTGGTGGCAAAGACTGCTCCAAGTGGGAAATGTTCTCTGTATCTTCAAGGTGTGTGACACACCAGTGTAAAAAAGATATTAAATCTTGATTTATTTCCAGTTTTTCTCACCCAACAGACAGCTCCAGTCTCAGCTGGATGAAGCCAGGGTTCCCATCTGAGTCCAAACATGACTCAAGAGAATCAGCAGCACTGGTGGGCAGTGACTTGCTTGAAACTCACATAGTGAAGCAAATAATAAGAGGAACAAGCCAAGCATTACCACCTAATTTGTCCCCTCCTCTCTGTGTTCTTACCTGGCAAATTAAGGCATGAAAAATGGTTTTAAGAAAGCAGAAGTTGTTTCAGGAAGGATGAATATACCCACAATGGGATTACAGAGTGTCACAGACAAGCTCTGTATGTGCTTAGCAGGGTCAAAATCAGAGGTCTTTTAAGATGCAGAATTCAGTAATAGTCTGGGTTATGTAATTAGTCAAAGATAATCAAATGATCTTCAGATTTGCTAAAGATACCATGGAGAAAAAGCGAATAAAATGTTCTGGTTTTAACATAGGTAGAAAGCAACACACACTTCTCAGGAGGGAATGCTCATGTAGTTTTACATCAAACTTTTTGGTAGAAGGGATAGTGAGGCTTTGGAAGAGATGGTCTCCCCTCAGGATTGTAAAGGCAACCCCTATCCTTGGGTGATTTCAAGAACATTGATAAAAACCTGTCAGAAATTTCAAGGATTGACCAAACAACCTTCTGGATCCTTGTAAAATTTATTCTCTTCCTTTGCAGTCCTCTGACGCTTACCAACACTACTCCTTGGGCTTCTCAGTATCCCATAGTAAGTGAGAAAAGTCATCTCCTTCCTCTGCCTCCAGCTTTTGCATTAAATGTGGCTCCAGGACTGATCCCCTGAGAAGACTGGGGCTGACAGATTTGTCAGAAAGATTTTAACCAAGAGACAGAGAAGCAGAAAACAGAACTGAAAGCTGTGTTTAACAGAAACACGTATTTATAGGAGTTTCCAGGATTGCTTTCAACAGTTTAATGTCATATGGGAGGAAAATCACAATTTAAGAAATAGTCCTGAGCAAGGCTTTCTTCCTGGGAGCCTGAGGGACATTTCAACAAGTCACTGGTGTTGTCCAAGAAAGAATAGGTAGGAAGATTATTTGAGTTTGACACTGTTCCCAGAGAAGCTGTGGCTGCCCCATGCCTGGCAGTGTCCAAGGCCAGGTTGGATGGGGCTTGGAGCAGCCTGGGATAGTGGAAGGTGTCCTTGCTCATAGTAGGGACCTTGAAATGAGATTATTTCTAAGGTCCCTTTCAACCCAGGCAATTCCGTGGTTCTATGATTCTATGATTTAATGAATCTCACTTCAATTCAACCTGAATTTACAATTGGTGGTGTCAGCTGGGTGAGTTCACCAAAGATACCTGTGCCACATAGGCACTCCAACCCATATCCTTCCAACCAGCTGATGGAAATTATGAATTTTCAGTGGAACTCTTAGAGGCAGCCTCAAGATGCAATCTATTCCCACATCTCAGTATGCACCACCAGGTTGCTGAGAAGTTTCGTAGTTTTGTTGGGGTTTTGTTTTGTTTTATAATATCCAATCTAAACTTTCCCTGAAGGGAAAAAACAGCTACTTAATCCAGCCACTGGCTAAATAAATATGCGATCACATCCTGTAGTTCTGTGCAAGCACAGGTCAAGGAATCTATGCACAGCTCAAGGAAGAAGAGGGGAAAATTCCATTTCTTCACAAATACTCTCTTTCTTTCCCCAAACACTCCTACCATTATTAGCAAAATTCTATTAACCTACTTTGGCCCCCTCTTTTCTACAGAGATTTCTGCAGTTATTTATCTCTCTCCATCACATAGACTGGAAACTTTGATAAATTGCTTGGACTAATTTGTGCATCACTTGAGACAGATGAGATAAATAATTTAAAAAGCATCTAGTGTCTCACAATAAAAACTCACCAAACTTGTCAGGAGGGTAAATACACTCTGAGCAACCTCGTATGATGGGAAGTGTCCCTGCCCATGGCTGTAGGGTTGAAACTGGATTAATTTTAGGTCCCTTCTTACCCAAACCAGTCTATGACTCAAAGACACATCTGTCAAAATTTCCATGGCTAACTAAACTTGATTGTCTAGGGGTATGTTTGCAGCTTGAGGGTGTTGTTCAGTGTCTTTGCCCAAATTTTCTGTGTGAGCTTGGAGAATTCACTTGTCACCCAGAGCACAGGCTCAGATTTTCACTTTCCTTGTCTTATCTGGCAAATTATCTATTGCAATGACAAAACACTGTGTTGGAAGGTATGGGGGTACACAGCACTGGCACAGGACTGAAATCAGTTCTGCTTTCCTTAGAATCATTGTTTGGGTAAGAAGAAACCTAAAAGATCACCCAGTTCTAACCCCTTGTTGTGGGCAGGAACATTTTTCATTAGACCAGGCTGCTCCAAGCCCCATCCAACCTGGCCTTGGACACTTTCCAGGGCTGGGGCAGCCACAGATTCTCCAGGCAACCTCTAACAGTGTCTCACCACCCTTACGGTAAATATCAAATCTTAATCTACTCTCTTTCAATTGGAACCCATTGCCCCTTGTCCTGTCACTACATGCCCTTGTAAATAGTCTTGCCACACTGGATTGAATCAAACTGGGTTTCCAGTTCTATTCCAAAATAATAAAATGCAAAGTCGACAAAATTTCTAGTGGGTTATGGGACCTACAGTCTAAAGAATATCTGTGACTGGAAGCACTTGTGGTTTGGTGTAGCCCTCCTGGTTATCTACCAGCATTGATTGTGTGAGTATCTGCTGCTATCAGCATGATTGGAAAAACCAGGATCTGCAGAACTCTCTCCAGGACCAGTTCATTTGCTTTCTCATTTTTTGGCTTGACATTATGTATGAACACTAACGTGTATTTAAAGGGTACAATTCCCTGAATGTTCCAAACAAAGCAGCAGCCTCTAATTTTGAATTTCCCTGGAGCTGGGAAGAAAAAGGGTTTGTCAGAACTAATAATGGGTGAATCCCAAAATGGGCTGTGAAGAGAAATTGTCTAATCCTAGTCATTTCCCTTGGTAGCCAGCTTCACTTTTGCTGGGAGATTCTGCCTGGAAAAATTGTATTCAATAACATGTTTTGTCTATATGGACCTATTTCAGTACAGTTCCACTCCTGGAGACCCATCTGAAGAATTGCAGCCCCACATGTCAACCATTACATAGGCAAGTAGGCAAATGTTAATTTTGGCTGTGATATATTCTCTATTTTACTTTAATTGGAGGAAATCCCCAAATCGATCAGTTAGGAAGCATTTTCTTACAGTGGAGACTGGAGGTTTTTAACAGAAAGAGCTTTAGTTACAAATAATAAATTATCCCAATAATAAAAAACTGAATAGCAACATCAGGGAACAAGGAATTATGCAGAAAGTCTTCCCAAAGCAAATTGCTTCCCATCTCTGTGCAAGATGCATTAGCATCCGTAACATAATGTTAGGAAACAGTTTGTTTCTTTTAGGGACAAGACTTCATTCGTCAGAGAAAACATCTGTCTTCCCACATGATTTAATTCTGTGGGTCACAATTTAGTTCATGTGGGTGTCCCCAGTGTAACATACCACTGAGGTAACAATTAATGACTTAGTTCCACCCTGCTAAGAGCTATTACTGCCTGTTCTGTGTTCCCACAGTGCCTTCCCTTTCCTGGAAGGCACACACAGCCGTTGCTGTTCAAGAAGTGCCTATGCAGAACCCTTAGGGTTTAGTCAGAAACTCTCTTTGGGACAGAGAAAATTTCTCTTTAATTGAGTAGCTGGGACTGCCTGGATGCTTCAGTAGTTAAGTCTCAAACCACAAGACTGGGTGGACCTTTCCAAAAATGTGTTTAAAAACTCACAGAATCATTAAGTCATAGAATTGTTTTGGTTGGAAAAGACTTTTAGGATCATGTACGCAACCGTTCCCACTAAAATATGTCCCAAAGTGCCACATTTTTAAAATGTTTTTTCAATCCATCCAAACCTAGTGACTCCACCACTCCCTAATTTCTTCATCCACATCATTTGCAAAGATATTAAACGTGGCTGACCCCAATTTTCAGCCCTGGGGGGCACCACTGGTGCCTGGCCCCAGCTGGATTTATCTCCATTCCCCATCACTCTCCGACCCTGAACACTCAGCCTGGATTTTACCCAATTAACAGAGCACCCACCCAAGCCCTGAGCAAGCAGTTTATCCATGACAATGTTGGGACAAATGATGACAAAAGCTTGTCTAAAAAAATGCACATAGACATCTCCAGCCCCTCCCTCATCCCTGAATTCCCCTCGTCATAAAATGGGATCAGGTTGGTCAAGCAGGACCTGCCTTTCACAGCCCCTGGTCCCCTGGAGGTTCTGCACAAGCCCCGTGATGGTGCTGCAGGTGATCTTCTCCAAAATGTGCCCCAGCACTGAGGGCAGACTGACAGGCTGTAAAACAACTCCTGTGAGGCAAAATCTTCCACATTCTAGCATTTTGCCTTCAGGCTAATGCCATAATTATGTGAAAACCACTCTGTATCCCAAAGGATAATTTTTTATACTCGGAGTAAACACTTTTATTTATTTATTTCACTTGAATGAAAAAAAAAACAACAAAAAAACAAAACCAAAACCAAACCCAACACTGCTTTTTTATCTATTGTATATTCAGTAACGTGGTTAAGGCACATGGCTTGCATGAAATCTGGGTAAGGATAGTTCTTCATGAAATGTAAAGTAATGCAATATAAAAACTGAAGCAGTCAGCTTTCTTGTGATATTTACTGAATTTTACATGAGCTGAATGTGATATCTGTGCTCTAGTTTCTACAATCTATTCTGTACTTTCTAAAATATATACATTAGATTTGTGCCCATTAAAATAACATTATATAGAGATAAGGTGGTTCAAGTAGATAGTTAAATGAAGTTCCAGCCTGAAGGTTAGATTTGCAATTTAAACAAAAGGTGAGAATTAGAGAATTAAAAAAATTCCTTCATGTCATGAAATGCTCTTGTAGTTTCTTTGCCTTAATTCCCTTTTCTCTAAGAGGAAGGCCATTCTTCTCACTGCAGAGTGTCAAGGATGAATGCACAAAGGCCATTTAATAGTCAAATAATGGGCAGCAAAAAGTTGTTCTGAAGTGACAAATATTTGGTAGAGAGAAAGATAGCTCTAGTAAATAATTGTGTCTGAAGTAATTTCATCTTTATAAACAGTCACATGGATTATAAAAAACTGTTTTCAAAAAGAATGTATTTTCATAGAGTAAAATATGGTAGGTTATGAAATTATTAATCACTATGTAAGTTCCTTAAGGAAAACAAGCTGCTGTTATCTCAGCCTCTCTCAAGGATAATAGAAACAAGGCCAAGGGCAGATGTCAGAATTTTTTTCCACATAAAACACTTTTATTCTTTATCTATGACACCAGTTTTGTTAACATATAGTTTTATTTATAAGATATTTAACTGAATATTAAATTTCTATTAGTCATGCTTGTTTGTTGGGTATTTCATTGAACATTAAAAGGTAACATTTTGTCTTCATGAACATTGTAGTGTGAAATATTGGTCAATATTGAAATATTGACTTCTCTTGATTTTTCTTCATTTGTGGCTTTTTTCCCGCTTTTGGCCTGTGCAATTTCATCTGTAATGGCTTTAACACATACAGCAACAAGCAGTCCTGTTGTTTCTTCCTGACTGAAAACCACTCTGGATTATCCTCTTTCCCTGGAACTCTTTCTGATCACTTTGTCAAACACAGGCACTTCAGATAATGATGGTGTGAGAGATATTTTATGTGCTCCAAGAGCCCAATCTGATCCATAAACATATTTCCCTGCCAAGCATACTGGCTTTGTTACTCACCAAACACTGGGATGCTGAACATTTGACTTCTTTATGTGCTGGTAATTGTTTCTCCCTTTTTGTGCCAAGGCTCGATGCCTAAAAATAAAAATTGGAAATATGGAGTAGTTGTGAATCTTCTCCTTTCCCAGCTTTTGCTCCATTTCTGCTGCTGAGTCTGCAAAATCAAAGTATTGCAAACAGATTACTCTGCTGAAGGTAGTTGGAACATTTCAGGAGATATCAATGGCAAAAAAAATACCTGAATATTTCCATTTTCAGATTTGGGGTCTCTGCAAAATATGGAACAAACCCAACTCCTTTTGTTGCATATCTTCTCTCTTCTGCACTGCCCACCTGCCTCTCTCCCATAGAAAGTTAAAGGGCACAAAGCTGTCAGTGACCTGAGAACCTGAGATGGAGGGGAAATTTCTAAAAGAGGAAGCTGTAATCCCTGAGTTTCTCCAGAAGGTCAAACAAACCAGCTGAACTCATACAACTAAGTCACTGAAATTCATACAGATGGAAATACCGAGGTCTTCTGTAGAGTACAGTTTGGTCCCTCATAAAAGAACTAAAATGGCCTCTTCTGCTCTCTTTTGGAAGTGCACAATCCATCCTTCCATCCATCCATCCATCCATCCATCCATCCATCCATCCATCCATCCATCCATCCATCCATCCATCCACCCATCCATCCATCCATCCATCCATCCATCCATCCATCCATCCATCCATCCATCCATCCATCCATCCATCCATCCCCATATGAAATGAGGGTGTAGGTTCTCATATTCAACAGTCAGCAGACTCTGTAGCCAGCACAGTCAATGGCACAAGGGTGTGACTCATCCCAGTAAACATGAACATCTTGTTTTAAGCTGAGTTTCACCCACTGCTGTATGGACTGTGTGTGTCAGGAGTCCAGACTGACTCACACCCTTAGCTTGGGACAAACCCACACTGCAGGCACCCACCTTAAAATACAGCACTGAGGCTTTGCCTGCTGTGAATGAGGGCAGATTTTATCTGCCTGGGGCTTCATGAATTGCCTCTTGTCTCTTGCTATGGCTTGGCATTCATCTGCATCACTACTGACACTCTCAAAATGATGATAAAACCAGAAAATGCACAGAGATGCGAAGATTTATTTGTTTGTACGCAGAGTTTGACAGCAACAAACTCAGGTTTGGTTCTCAATGAAGACAAGCTGAGGATTATGTCAAATTCACCTGTCCTCCCATAGTCACTTTTTCATCCATCCTTCCTTGCTGTATTTGAGCAGGACAGTCCTTAGAGCTGAAGTTGTGTTTTAGGAAGAGCATCTGCAACCTGCAGCTCTGCTGTCAGGGGACAGTGCCAGCTGCTGCCATCAGAACAGCAAAAAGCTGTAGAGGCAAACGGGGGAGCTCTTCTATGTCTGCTACCAGGAACTGAAAAATAGAGTGAAATAGGCAGAGACAGATGGTGGGAACCACAGACAGCATAAGTTGCATTAATCTAATACAGTCCAACAGCATAAAAATTGAGTTTCTACCTTAAACATGTTCTTCAATACAAAACTGAAACACACTGGAGCCTTGGGAAGGTGAATCTTTTCACTTTAATACAGATATAAAAGTTGTATGGATTACATGTACTACAGTAAGAACTTATCTAAATTTCAGCCTCTGATCTCGACCCCATCTAGTGCATCGTGGTGCCTTTTGCAAACAGAAGGTTTAAAAGCTGTGTGATTTTAGAGTGTTCTACAGGACTGTTGTGAACCTCAAATGTCTAGATTAAAAAAACTGCCTTTAAATGCAGGAGGTTTCTAATATGATACACTGGCATGTTAGCCAACATGATTATTTTATTAGATACAAACCAGCTAATAATGCATGGGGGATTTTTTTCCTTTAAGAAAAATGTGGCATTTCCCTACTGTTCAGTTAAGAAAAGCTTTTAAAATTTTCATTATGAAAAACCTCTAAAAATTGCCACTAATTTTCCCCCTTCTCTGCCTTTATACTGCTTGTAAATCAGATGTGATAATAACTTCTGAGGAGCTGGAAAGAGCATATTTTCCCTGGGAAAGTTATGAGGATGACAGCTCAGTGCTTCAGCAGTGTCAGAGCTTTTACATTTCCATTCATTAACTTTCTCTTTTTCTATATAAAACCACATAATTGGGACTTCCCTTAGTGGAAACATTTAGTGCATCTTTAATGGGCGACTCAGGATCACAGCACTTTATGCCTGAATCTAAGAGTTATTGAGAGCTTCCTGAGAGCTGCCAAGTGTTGCACGTTCCCACAGACTCAGCATCTTTCAGGATTGGACTCTCATCATATTTGTAGTGTTAATAATGTCAAATCCCCTGTAGTACTTTTCTAATCTATTTACTAAAATGTCTCATGCTGAGCGTCTCCAAAATTATCTATTTTTTTTTTTAAAGTATGTTTTCCCCAAGCCTGAAGTTACTACAATAGTGTAATTTTTCCGCTTCTTCCAGATGGATTTTCTGGTTAAAATGAATGAGAGAAATAAGTGTTAATTTCAATTGCTGATGGGGCCATTGAGAGTGAAAACTGTAATCTGAAGCAGAGAAAGAAAAACTTCATCCTGGTGGTCTTGATCCACCAGCATCCACAAAGTAAATACTTTGATAAGGAATTTTGGATTTGTGAGATTTCCAGTTTCCCATCTATGAGATAATGTTAATTTAAGGCTCACCTGACCATCAGCCTTCAGGAGAGAAGAATGGATCAGAATTAGAGCACAACTCAATGGAGCTCTGAGCTTTTGGGGTCATTCTGCCATGGGCTTCATGCACAACTCAAGAGTTCAGTACCCACAAAATGAAGAACACACAAAGAATAAAATGAGAAACATACAAGGAATAGATATCTTGGAAGAAGTTACTTACCATGGTGTCATAGAATCTCCTAAATCCAGGGAATCACAGAATAAGCTCAGTTCCAAGGGACCCGCAGGGATTGTTGAGTCCAACTCCTTGCCGTGACCACAACTGAACCTGTCAGAAAAAAACCCCAAGCAGTAAAATGCAATTTATCATAGAGAGAAAGATTTCACTGTCAGATTTCCCATGGTTCCTCTCCTAATAAGCTTTACCTCCCTCAAAGGCTGCAGTGAATCCCAGAAACATCTTCCTCTTTACCTGATCCTGCTGCATCCCCAGAGCAAGCTTGGAATTTTTCACATAATAAAATGTGATATCATGAGGATTGAGAAATACTTTTGCACATGCTTGACACTTCAGCCCCAAAACTATTCCTTAAATTTCCTACTCCAATAATAAAACAGGTAGAACTGAAACAAATCCCTCAAAATGCCTTTTACTAAAAACTGCTATTGCAGTGTATTTTTTCCTTGAGAAAATTGCATTTTTGCAATTGCATGAGCACTGAAGAAAGCAGACCTGAAAACACATGTGGTTTTTGTTTCTAAAAGCAATTAACCAAACTCAAAATGCAGTTAATTCAATATAAAATTTCATTTTATTTATGTTTTCCATACTTCCTGGCATTCAGACACATCTCACATCCCCAGATGTGAGGTATCATTGCTGTGATAAACCACCACATGGGGCTCTGAGTAACGTGGTCAAGAGGAAGGTGTTCCTTGACCCTTAAAGATGAGATGATCTTTAAGGTTTCTTCCCACCAAACCGTTCTGGGCTTCCATGTTTCTATTTAACAGGCCAACACGGGAGTATTGAATGAAGGACTAGCACCATGGATAGCTCAAATTCCTTTAGTCTGAATGGAGAGGAATCTCTTAATTAGAACATTTGGTACCTCTTTAACCACTTGAATGCCACAAAAA
>VWZS01008449.1:19216-98252 GCA_013397075.1 Rhabdornis inornatus | reverse complement strand
AGAAAAAAAAAAAAAAAAAAAAAAAAAAAAAAAAGGAATGAAAGGAATGGAGACAAAGGGAGCACCTTGCTGTGACTGTGGGAAGTACAAATTCATGTTTTTCTTTCAAGTCCCCCTCTCTCACTATATGGAACAGTGACCAAAAATGGATGTCTTCATGAAAATATGGACTTAGTTTTCTTTGAAGTTTTCTGTTGCATTATTCAACATGTCCCAGAGGTTGACACACTGAACTTGGTGTTTGTTTTCCACTTGTTTGTTCATGGAGTGCTTGAAAATGGGATTAGAAACATCTGGTCACATATTCCCCAGGATCTCCAAAAGATCAGGAATCTGCTCATGCAAAGAAGAAGTCAAGGAATAGTAAATCCAGAAGCAACAACTCGTGTCAGGATTGTGCGTCTGGAAGGATCTTGATGTTCTCAGCTCATGTGACATTTAGTCCATGTTAATTCTAGGATAGTCTCTGCTCAGGGACATGGAAGCAAAAGATCTGACTGCCTTGAGACAGAAAATGAAGAGCTGTCAACAGGGCCCTATGAGGCAGTTGCCTGCAATAATTGGTTCTGGATTTGATGACAGTGGCAATTTCTCCAGTCTAATGCTCCTAATTTATGTCGGGTCCCATGCAGGACACACAATGAAGGCTGGAAATGTTTTATATGGAAAAGTAATTGCTGCTTGATTGGTCAGGATTCCACATTTTGGTGATGCTGGGGGGAAATATTTCACAATACTGATGACATTTGGAATGTTCAGGGGAGAGGAAAGGATAATGGTTATTAATAGCTGTTTCTTCAGTCTTTCTTGAGTCGACATGCACCAAGAAGCAATGCTGTTTTTGAAATCATGTGTTCTTCAAAGACCAGATGTTTTCTGTTGTATCAGTGCTTGAAATTTAAGTTTGTTTCTCTCCAAAGATAAGTCTTTAGAAACATAATGGAAAGACCTCAGTGGGAGTCAGCTCGGGGATCAGTGTCTTCTCCCAGAAAACCAGTGACAGGAAGAGAAAAAATGGCTTTAAGTTGCACCAGTGGAGGTTTTAGTAGTAAAAAAACAAACAAACAAAAAAACCCCAACAACAAAACAAAACCATAGAAATGTCGTAAACCATTGGAAAAGAGCAAGTGACAATGACAGGTGACAATGGAGTCACCATTTCTAGATGTGTTCAAAAAATGTGTGGATGTGGCACTTGAGGACATGGTTTAGTGGTGAAAAGCTTGTGGTGCTGGATTAAAGGTTTGACTTGATCTTTAAGGTCTTTTCCACTTGAAATGGTTCTGTGGTTCTAGGATTATGGTGGCTCTTTTAGTCATTTAAACACAGTTTGTTGTTCCCTATGGTCTAGTAAGAAATACTCATACAAGAAGGTAACATAAAACCTATAAAATTGCTTAATAAATATACAAATTAGGTGACTTTAATAACCACTTAATTGCCTAAAATTAAAAAAAAAAAAACTCTTTAAGAAAGCAAATTAATTAGTGTATCAGAGCACTGAATTTTCCTTTTGTGGGTGTCTAAGCTATTGCTATCTAGATTGCTCTAAAACTACACAGATATTTTCCACTTTGTGCTTGGTTTGGGTGTTTTTCTGCAAGTCTTAGGATTTCCTTGGGCTGCAGAGGTAATTCTGCCTAGTGTCCAGATAGCTGAGCTAATCATGAGTCTTTACTAAAGGCAGGGAGCCTGAAGATTACAGCTCTAGAGAATTTAGGCAGGACAAGCAGGACAACCTGGAAATACCTGTGTCTGGCCAGGGGACCAAATTCACTGATGTTGTGTTTGCAAAGAGTTCAGGAAATCTTTCTTTGTGTGAGGAAAGAAAATAACTTTTTTTTAAAAATTCCCTTGTTTTGTTTATGTCTCAGCAGAACAACCTTAGGGGTGCAATGCCATGTTGCTCCCAGTGAGACACCTGGCTCCAGTGGACAGACTCTCTGGCCATGGCAGAGGGGTTGGAATGAGATAAACTTTAAGGTCCTTTCCAACCCAACCATTCCATGATTCTATAATGAAATATGATTTGTAAAACTGCCATTTAGTTTGAATCTGTCTAAGGAGTTCCTCATCCCAACACAGCCCCTTGGGTCTGCCAAGGTCACAACACACAAAAAACACCTCCTGAATCCTAAGAAACACTTTATCTTGTTCCAATTCATTCAGTCAGCTTGACTGTATTGAAAGTCCCCCTGCTCTCTGCTGCCTGCACAATGAGCCAGGGGGTTGGGAAGCAAAGCGAAATGAATATGTAGCTGTTTCACGGGGTTATAATGGAAATTTCAGAGTAATCTGATCAGATCTGTTCCAATATACCCTCAAACCACTCCTGCCATAAGTGTGATGGGTGAACACATTGAAATTTGAGCCCAAATCGTGGGACTAATTCTGGGTTTATTGAAATGAACAAGGACAAATGAGGTGCTACTTTCTCTCCCAGACACACAATCAATTTTAGAAGGGCTGCAGTACGTTTATCATGAGTTTCAAGCTGTAAATCACATCAGAGGTTTGACTTTTCACTTGGCTATGGCTACAGTGGCTTGACTCCTCGACTCCTAGTGTAGATAATAAAAAAGAAGAGATAATTCACATCTAAACTTGGTCTGTTACTATTTAAAAAAAACAAACAAGCAAACCAAACAAACAAACAAACCCTCACCAAAACAGAATCCACCTGAAATCAGTCTGAAGTTCTGGCAGCAGGACACTCTTTGGCATTTTTCCAGGTATGTTTCCTTCTTCTTTTATTTTTTTTAGCATTAATCATTATTTGCCTATTTCTGACCTCACACAACCAGCTCAGCCAAATAAACTGCTTGAAAGTGCTTTAAATGGCAAGAGCATTCTTTAGCCTAGAGGGCAAACCATCCTCTTAGGATGTTAGAGAGAGTTTTAAACACCTGAAGCCAAGGACAAGCTACAGTTTCTGTCTCCCACTTCTCGAATGAACATTCAGCACACGGTGAGTTCTGGTTTGCATTGCATTTCCTTCTTGAGAGACTCAGTCTTGGACAAGATAATTCTGATTTAATGAGGAGTTCAGGGTGGGCTCAACAGATTCAGATTTTATATCAGGGGAAACAAAAGTAAAGACATTTCACTAGGAGGTTAGTGCAGTACTGGAACAGATCTTCCAGAAATTTGTGGGATCTTGGCCATGTAGGATTTTAGGATTTGGTGAGTCAAAATGATAATTGACCTGATCTACTGCTGGGCATATTGTTGTGATGTGCAAGAGGCTGGACTGCAAATCTCTAGAGGTCCAAGCAATATTTCCATTGTCATAGGATTAATCTGGCTTGGGATTTGTGCAAGGGAATCAGAAAGCACCCAGTCATAAATGAATGGGACAGGAAACAGGCACTGTTTGGATTTTAATAACATACTGAGAAGGACCTCATAAGTAGTGATGGGAATAGAAATGTCTTTTGAACAAAGATTGGATTTGTTTGATTTCCAGAATAATTAATTTAGAAGAGTGGTTCCCAGATCTCCCAACCTGTTTGGTAGAAGAAGATGAGTTACCTTTTCCATTTTATTCCAGTATTGTGTCTGCTGAACTGAAGGCCCTTTTAGACATATTTAGTTTAAGTGACTGCAGACACTAAGACATTTCCAATAAGACAACTAAGAAGTTTTCCTCTAAATGTTGTTAAATGTTCTAAAATATCTTAGACTATTGCCAGTAAAGAGTTCTACAGCAAATATGTGAATGACTAAAATAACTACAGCAAATAGAGTTTTCATCTCTTTACATTAATGTCTTATTGCTCTTAGCATTACTGGACCATTAAGAAAATGCAGTTAGGGATAATTCCTGAATTTTGTTTTCTTCCTGAATGGTCGTCATGGCAGATTAAACAAAAATAAGATTTAAACGTAAATAAAGAAGCTGCTTTAGACAGGCTCTTATGAATCTCCCCAAAGATGTAGAACTCTGCCAGGCAGTCAAGTTATCTTCTGCCAGACTGCTAAGAGAGACTGAAACTGCATTCTAGGAGACTTTTGAAAGCAGTAGATAAGATGCTACTGCCTTTAATTCTCACAGAATACAGAGAAAAGGGAGCCAGAATGGGATTGACAAATGACCATCACAATGACAGATTGGGATAATTACAGTAACAAGAAAAAGGCAAGATTTTATTTTTCAAGTTCTCCAACAGAAAACTTGTAAGGAAAAATTAAAAGGAATACATTAAATTGGGGTGGATAGGTCTGATCTTTTTTATTATGTCCTGCTATGGAATAGGAGAACCTGCAAAAGCAAAGGATAGATTTAAAAATGGCCCAAAAGAAGTACAAAATACCTGCAGAGCTCAAAAATGTCATGTTACAACCACAGACATCAGCATACGGGTAGCATAAAGGCCACTGCTGTATACCCAAGCTGCTACTGCTTGCTCTTTATTAGGTTTCAGATAGAAAAATTCAATTTCCACACTTTTCAATCCAGTGTTGTTCACCAGCTTCTAACCACATACACACGAATGCTGTGTAATCATTTTTTTTTTGAAAGATGTTACATGTAAACCTGTCAGAAGGAGCTTTGATATCTCTGATTTTTAAGCACAGTTTGCATTTTTAAGGCCATAAATAAATAAATACAACAGAACCGACTGCAAAAAACCTGTAATCAAGAGAAAAGCTTCAACAAGACTTGATAAAAACCATGAATATATAAGACACCTGGAAATGCCTGTCATGTCTATACAGTAGCTAAGTTCTTCCAGAACTAAAGAGAAAATAACGGCTTCATTCTCAATTGCCAGCGCATACACGACACTTTTGATATGAGATGTCCTTCTTAGTTGGAATGTCTGAGTGCATAAGAGATCTTCAAAATGGGTGGGAGTTGCCTTCAGTTATCTAAGCCTGTTCTCTGTGTATGAAAGAAGGTGATGATAAAAGCATACTCTAAAATCTACTCTCACCTTTAACTTGCAGCTAAAAAGACATCACATTTTAGAGAGTTACAGTTCCAATGAAAATGGAATTTAGGGAGTTTATTCAAATCTGAATTACTGTTAAAAAAACTGAATAGTTTTTGCTCTCAATAAATACATATGCATGCCCAAAATCCCACTATGATATTCTCATTTAATTGCAAAAATATGAAATTTTATACTAAGAGTTGCTCTGAGCTCTTTTCATCTGGCCAAAATGGAAGACTTTTTGATGGATGTGCTATCAACCTGTGACAGGGACAGTTTAGGAACACTTATTTCCTTCCCAACTAAAATCTACATGGACAACCTGATAGGAATAACATCAATCTACATGTAACCTGCACTGAAAGATGCTGATCATGTTCACATGGATGTGACACAGTCAAGTGTGGCTCAAAGTGACATCAAGTGCAACCATGCAAGTCCTTATGTTCTTCTAGACCATAAAGACTGGAGACCATTTCAGTTTAAATTACCTGCTTGTTCATTTCCTCCATGATATTTCAGGATACATGGAGAAATGCCTTATATAGTTTGGAAATTGGAGATAGGTTTACCACACTGCATGGTCTTCCTGAAAGTTGATACTGGGTTATGTATAAAAGTTGTGCAGGACCTGCCTGGTGTCCCTGATGTGTTTACCTTGAAGGTAATAAGAGGTATTCATTTGAAGCAGTTTGTGGCAGGGTAATGAGAGTCCAGGGAGCAAAAAATTCAATTATGGGAAGTGTGTAATGTATATGTGTTTTCATGATTTGTATTGATCCATGTGCATGACAGATTGGTTATAAATTGGGTAATATATTACCTGGTAAATGAAATACACTGGACTGCAGGAGCACATTAGGTGTTGTATTGAATTCTCATGGCCACTGTGACATTTTATTTTTGGGTGTAAGAACCTCTGTTATTGTGTGTGTGTGTTTGTCTGATGTAATTATAATTTACAGGTGATACTTGGGTCATTTATGGAAATATTTTGGCACCACAATACATCAGTTTATTGGGTGCCCTTGCTGTGAGTGAGGGGAAAGGATGAGTCTGTCCCTTGGGGAGTCAAGAGTGTCCTGCCAAACCCATGGTCACACCTTCCACAGCCTTGTCAGCCTCAAAATGAAAATATCTGCTGGTGAATACCTGACACATCAAGTCTCCTTCAGGTCTGAATCTGGATCACGTTCTTTTTCAAGAGCATCACAGCCACCACCACAAAAAACAAGCAAACAAACCCAAGAAACCCCCCCCAGAAAAAAAATCACCCAAAAACCCCCTAAAATCTCTCTTGTATATAGTGAGTGTACTCCATGGACATTCCCCTCGAAAATGCAAAAGAACAAATTCTATTAAGGAACAAGCAAGAAATGGAGAATTTTGAAAGCACAAAAAACCCCATTCTTACATTCCTTTTGCAAAGGAATGAAATACAGAGAATAAGACATTTTTTCTCTTTGTGCTGATGATTTTGACTGGCAAAAATGCAGAAGCAAACACCAAAAAGTTTGTTCCTTCTAGAGTGGGAAGTGAAAAGAAGATTTATGACTCCTTATTATTTATATGACTTCTTATAGTTCCAAATGTATTTCAATAATCTTTACAGAGCTCAATTATACCACAGCCAATTTATATGAGTGATTTCAGTACTTCTTAATATGCTGTTTAAAACCTCCAGTGAAAAATTTTCTTAATGCATGGTATAAAATATATGGCAAACTCTTTTAATGTAACTAAGTCCTGGTTTTATTTTGTAGCTAAAATGCAAAAAGTACAGAGATTGGGTTTGTATTAGTCTATAGAGATGCTTATCTCATTCCATTTCTGCCAGTGTTTCCACTTCTAATTTGGCAAAGAGGTCTTGCACTGATCTTGTTTATTTTTTTATTCCAGGGAATAATTATGTTTGCTGTTCTTGATTTATGCCTGTTCTTGGCTGTCTGAAATTCTGTGCTCTGTGCTAAACTGGGGGTTCATGTTCATCAAAGTGCATCCTCTTAAATTCAGCTCCACTGCTACAGCGCTGTGTGTGGTAATCATAAATTTATTAACTATGGGATATACTTGAGCTGGAGATTTACCACCTCTGAAGTACTCTATGGGACTCAAATCCTGGCTTCAGTATTTACCTGCCTGATCCCTCCTTGGGCATCTCATCTTTTAGACAAACTCTGTGCAAGAACATGAGAGGGGGCAACACTTGTGCAAATGTTTCTTGTAAAAACCACATGTATTTGTGATTTTCAAATATATGGTGAGGAACACTTTACATTGTTGTTTTCCTTTAACAGTGTAAAGTGATGGAATATAATTTCTTTTCTCTGTGAAGCAAAGACTGAATCTACGTCTCAAGAGGTGAAACTTCCCAAATTAAGGGCAAGTCTCAAAAAAACTTCAAGGTAGTTGTGAGGTAAGTTGCAAAGGTGTTTAAGTAAAATAGTATGTCCATGTTCAGCTGGATAGTATTTTGTAGAGGTGCTAGTTTCCATAATTAGCCCAGGACTTATGATTAGCCCTGGTGACATGCATATCTCCCTTCTGGAGGTCTTGGACTCACACTACCCAGGTTCCCTGCACACCACAGCCTAGGGTGCTCGTATTGCATTTTATTAATGTTCTATTTCTGTTGTCTCCGCCAGACCCTGTGAATACCAATTCTCTAAAGAGGAAGAAACTTTGACCTCTGTGGTGATTCACACCACCTGTCTTCAGTACTGTCCCTCCTCTGAACTTTCCTCCTTTTGTGTTATGAACCTGCAGTACACAACCCCTGAGAAAGACAACCCGTAAGCACAAGATTCTGGTAGCAGGTTGCATTTGTCTCTCCTCAGTCATCCCTACAAAGGAAAGGAATATTCAGGATTAAATAGCAACCTCTAGCAGTGCTGTGTAACTTGACAAGCAGAGATAAGTATGTTTAGCAGCCTAATGCTCTCTGAAATTAGATTTCTTCAGATTAACAGTGTTTTCCCAGACAAGCATGATGGGCATCCTGATTCTTTGCAGCAAATTAAAAACCAAGTAGTCTTTAAGGCAGGAATATTCGTCTACATAAACATGGTGAAATAAAATAATCTTAGGTCAATTATTTTCACAGAATCACAGAGATATTTAAGTTGGAAAAGACCTCCAAGATCACCGAGTCCAACCTTTGACCAAGCACCATCTTTGTTAACTAGACCAGAGCACTGAATGCCACATTCAGTTGTTTCCTGAACACCTCCAGGGATGGGGACTCCACCACCTCCCTGGGCACCCCCTTCCAATACCTGACCACCCTTTCCACAAATAAATTCTTCCTGATCTCCAACCTGAACCTGCCCCAGCACAGTTTGAGACATTTCCTCCTGTCCTCTCACTAATTTCCTGGTAGAAAACTGGCTCCCACCTGGCCCAGCCACCTTTCAGAGATATGTAGAGAGTGATAAGGTTTTCCCTGAGACTCCTTTTCTCCAGGCTAAACACTCCCAGCTGCCTCAGTCACTTCTGCTATGACTTATTCTCATGACCCTTCACCAGCTCCATTGCCCTTCCTTGAATGAGACAACTACACATTTCATATGAGTAATAAGGTATTCACAATGATTTCCCTGCCAGGCCACCAGGTATAAAAATAACAGGAAAGCCACAAGGCAAGAGGATGAAGATAGCATTGATCAGATAAATATTCTTTTCTCAATGGATGTGCAACTTCTGCACAACATCCTTGTTTAGTTTTTGACCAGTGTATTTTTCTGAACCAGGAAGGACTGTCACCATCTCTTCCCTTTTCACCTGCCCTGCCTCCTTGATCTGCCTGTTCTGCATCTGGCCAAGATGCACGGTAGCATGGGATGTTCCAGCTGACAACTCTTCTTTTTACTCACATTTTTCCACTAAAGAGCTCTTTGATTTTTCTGCTACAAAAGTAGAGGTTCCCGCAGTTACATGACTTTGCCGCCATCAGGATATCTCACAGAAACTCAAAGGAGCTCTGCTTTGTGGGAGGAATGAAAACACACCAATTTTCACTCAACTGATTAACGGGAGGTTTTGCCTCCCTTTCCACAGTACTCCTTCCAGGTAACAAGCAACAGAACTAGAGGAAATGGCCTCAAGTTACCCAGGGAATGTTTAGATTTTATATTAGGAAAAATTTCATCACTGCAAGGATGGTCAAACATTGGAACCGGCTGCCCAGAGAAGTGTTGGAAGCATTCAACATATGTGTAGATGCAGCACTTGGGACATGGTTTAGTGGGGGACCTGACAATGTTAAATTAATGATTGGACTTAGAGGTCTTGTCCAGCCTCAATGATTCTGTGATTCCATGATTCCATATCTGTGCCCCTCTGATTCTTTCTCTGCTCGTGGTGAGATGCAGAGTTGGAAGTTCATATCAGCTTGCATTGCATGTTGCTTCATGGAAACCATATTCTTCCCAATTACTTTGGACTCTAATTGAGCTGAACTAAACAGTGATGTATTAACTTGGTTTGTGTCCTATGACTCAAGTATTTACAAAAGATAACCCATTTAGGGCTCAAGGTGCCTGTCCTCAATGATTTCCTGAACAATGGATCTTTCAATCACCTTTTCCATTATCCACGTAGATTAACTTCATTGTCTTTAGAAGTAATTGACACTGCTTTTTTTATTCTTCTATCATCTCATAATAATGTCAGTGTAAACACAGCCAGAGGTAATTAAACCAGCAAAGGGGATAAATTCTGCATGCTGTGCAAACAAAAATGAAAAATCCAGGGAGATTTAGTCAATAGCACTGTGATCTTAACCATCTCATAAGATGCATTAATAAGGACAACATCCCGCTTTGTTTTTAATTTATTTTCCTCCAGTTTGCAAGTGTAACAATGGTTGCCCATAAGTATCAAACTATGGTAACTGATAAACCAAGGCAGTTGTTTATACCTAAATCCTGGCCTGGTCTTGCAGGCAATGGCTCATAAATTTTAATTTCATGAGAATGAGTAATCCACCTGACCACACTCTCAAATAAAGAAGCCAAGCTATTTCTGTTCAAATCAATTTATTTTTTTTCTGTATCATGAGCTATCAAAGTGCTGTTTGAAGAAAAGAGCAGAAAAACCTTTCAAGATTTTCAATTTTTTCAAAGAAAAACCTTTCAAGGATTTGTAGACAGCAATTAATTCTAAAACTAATTTGTGCATTATCTGCTTATCTATTTGCTTGGAAAGCACACAGAAAGAATACACTTTAATCCCTCTGTCTCCTTTTTTCAGGCATAATTTCTCTTTAGACTCTGAGTTATGAGTGCAGGAATTTTGTGTTGCGTTGCACAGGGTTGGGTACAAAAGTCTCAAACTGCAGATCAAGCGCTGACCTGTATTACAATACAATAACTGATTGCTAAGAACATTGATTAAAAATAACAGCTAAAAACATCTGCATCACGTTCAGCTGAGAGCAATTACAAGTAGATGGGAATACTCCCAGGTTTTACTTGCTATAATCTGTTAATTATGTGCAAAGCTGTGTTTGCCCAGCCAGTTTCTAAATGTTCTGTCACTTTTTGGGGGAGATAAAGTCACTCAGAATTTCTAAGACAAAGAATGCTTTAAATTAAAACTTAAAGGGCTGACTCTGGAACTCAAGTTTCCGAAAAAATTTTCAGGTTTTACATTTTTTGGCCTAAGTGCCTTTTCCAATGTAAGAATACAAGTCAAATTCAGCCAAATTTCTGGGACAAAGAATAGAGAGACATATTTCCTAGTCCATAACACAGATCCCTGAGGGAATCAGGTTTAATAATGTCCTTCCAAATATTTTCCAGAATAAAAATATATTAAATTAAGCAATTAGGTTAATAATTAAATATGTATAATTCAATAGAACTGAAATAGCTATATACAAATATTTGAGTTTCAAATCTCATTTACATGAGGCCATAGAGTAAGTTCATGTGTCACAGAGGAAGAAGCTCTTGGTTTTTAATTGGTAGAAAAGTAAAACATTAAGCAGTTATAGGCTATTAGACCACACATTAATTATTAAAAATCAACAATAGAACCAAAAAAACCTATTTTTTCTCAGCAGTCTCACATTTAATCTTATGGATTCTCTTTTTGAAAGTGAAGAGAAATTCCACAAGGATAAATGTTATTACTAAAATCAGCACACATTTGTCTGCTAGATTGTCTTTTAACAGTTTATGGGTAGACAAAACTATAGTTCAAGGGACTAAAACTACTCAGAGCTGCATATTGGTCTTTTATTCCTACAAAGACAGCAGAGAATTCCAGGTCTTTAAACATATCCAGCTTTCCCAAAATGTCCCAATCCAAGAATATTTTATTGATCCAACAGACACAGCAAAGTGCAGAGGATGAGCTGTTCTGGTACTGAGTGCTCCTGTTTTTCAGCAGTGATTTTTGTATTGTCACATATGTCCTGAGATCAAAACTAGCTTTTAACAACACTCATTTCTTGCTCTTCTGTCTTTTCTAGCACAATACGATTATTATTATGGGAAAACAGGTTCATCTAAACCAGGTAAAATAAACTTTTAGCATTAATTTGGCTTTAAGCAGGACTCTTTTCATGCTTCATTCTCATTCTAAGTAATTTCAAACAGTGACAATAATTACAAGTTGTTTTCCATGATATTTTACTTTCAGTTAGTTTAGCAAAAATGAACAAAACTTAAAATGAATCTATTGATTTTTTTCCCATTTCCATTGAAACACCTTAATACAGACTTTTTTAGGAAAAAAGTCCTGCCAACAATATATAGTGCAACGTGTTCTGTATTTATTATAGCCCACAATATTGCAGATCAACAGTTTCTTGTATGTTTATTTGGCTGATGACAGTTTAAACACTTCCAAATCTGATCACATTACTATATCTATTTTATCGACTGTTTGTGCAGCCAGGTTGCACAGTGTATCAAAAACTAATCCAGAATAAAATAATTCACCAACATTATACTTACAGTATATATGAATATATATTTATTGAAAGGGGTATAAAAGAGAGTTGGAGAGGGACTTTTCACAGGGGCATGAAGTGCTAGGAAAAGGGGAAATGGCATTAAGATGAAGGAGGGTAGAGTTAGATTAGATATTAGAAAAGAACTCTTTATGTGAGGGGAGGCCCTGGCACAGATTGTCCAGAGAATTTTTGGATGCCTCATCCCCGGAAATGTTCAAGGTCTGTCTGGATGGGTCTTTGAGCCACCTGGTCTGGTGGAAGGTGGTGATCTTCAAGGTATTTTCCAATCCAAACCTGATTATATGACTGAATGATTATATGGCAGCTTAAATATTTCCTTAATCCAGTTCACCAAAGTGTTGCTGATCTGAGTTATTCCAGCATAGTGCCTACAGTTGTTGGAACAACCAGCTGGAAATTTGTGGGAAGGGAAGAGGGACTAAATTTGTCTAAGTTAGCTACAGCAGCAGTACCACCGAATGTGCAAGCAAGGAAGTAGTTTCATTTTGCTCTGAAAATGAACTTCTTTATATGGAAAATATATGCAAATCGACCAGATGTACTGAGAGGAGAAAACATAGAAGTCCTGATTTAGCAAAGTACTTAAGCACACTCTTAAAGTTAATCATGTGCTTAAGTCTATTCACTGGAGCACTTGACACATGTGTGTGCTTTTGCTGAGTTAATGTAATAAAGCAGAGACCATAATGATAGTCCTAGGATAAACAGACAGGCTGAGTTGTTAAAAGCAAAGCATGTGTGAGCTCCTGCTTCCTATATCCCATCCTAAAATAGGTCTCTAGAGCAGAGATGCATCTCACACTGCAGGCACTCCTCCCCTTCCCTTGAAGGAACTCAACAATTACTTTAAATGAGACAGCAAATGCTCACAAAGCCCGGATTCAGTGGCATGAGTTGGCATCATGGACTGAAAGCTGCCTTGCTTTCAAGCAGCAGCTTATTCACCTGATCAGGGGGGTTGCAAGTTTTCTGGGAGAAAAATGCAGAATGAAAAATTATAATCTCATCCCCTAAGAAGATGGCCAAGCCTACAGAGTGCTCTTCCCAATACTGAGTCCTTATTAAAAATGAAGGAGCAATTGCTTCCTGCTTACTACCTGCTAAAAAACTCCAAACAAATGTGTAGAATTACTGAATCATTAAGATTTGGAAAAACCACTCAGATCTTCAAGTCCAACCATTAACCCAGCACTTCCATTTACACATTTACACATTCTGAAACTTCCAAGGGTGATGATTCCACCACTGCCCTGGCCAGGCTGTTCCAATGCCCGACCACTCTTTCAATGAACACATTTTTCCTAATATCCAATCTAAATATCATGCAGGGGAGGTTTGTTCAGACTAGAACTGTTGTTCCTAGAATGAGCCTACACCCCTGAAATCAAGCAAGCAGTGGTGATTCAGAGAGGCACAGTCATCATGAAAATTAAACTTTCTTGATAGAAAAACATGAACCCTACTTCTCATTAACGAGCATATACATGGTCCATGCTCATTAATTACTAAACGTGTGAGTGAGCCCTAGGTGAAGACACCTGTGAGGCTGTGGAGCCCCCAGTCCTGGAGATGGTCAAGACAGGCTGGATGGGGCTTTGAGCAACCTGGTTTGGTCCATGGCAGGGGGAGTGGAATTAGAAAACCTCTAAGGCCCCTTCCAACCCTATCCATTCTGTGGTTCTATGATTCTAAATTTAGAACTTTGCTTATAGTTGTCTGCAGGTGGAGGAGATGTCAGAGCTCCTGTGACACTCGGGGGAGATCAGGTCCATGTACTTACAGGAGCCCAGAAAGTGAAAGAGCTCATCCTAAAAAAAGACTGGCTGTTCTTTCTAGTTTTTGTGTATCACATAGTGTTCATCTTTCTTGGTTTCCATGGAATGCTCACAGGTGGGTACTTATATCTACATCTTTCACTGAATCCTATCCTGAGTGAGTTAAATTGCTCAAGACACTCCTGTAGAGTGGTACACACAAAGTTTATTTAGTGAATATCTTGTTTTACCCTCTTTCTCTGGGAAGCTGGTTTTGTTGAAGACAGGACACTTGTGGTCAACCTGGCAGGCAGCTAAACTCCACTGAGTTGTTCACTCACATCCCCCCAAGTGGAATGGGGGAGAGAATCAGAAAAAAGCTGAAACTTGTAAGTTGAGTTAAAGCAGTTTAATAGGACAGAAAAAGAAGGGGAAATTATAATAAGAATAAAAGAATGGACAAAGAAGTGATGCACAATTTCTCTCCACCCTCTGACTGAGGCCCAGCCAGTTCCTGAGCAGAAGCTGCCACTCACTGGTCAACTCGGAGCTTTATTGTTCAGCATGATGCCATAAGGTATGGAATTTCACTTTGGGTCAAATGTCCCAGCTGTGTCCCCTCCCAGGTTTTTCCCCACCCCCAGTCTCCCTGCTGGCAGGGCAGTATGAGTGAGAAATCCTTGACTCAGTGTGAGCACTAAACAACAACTAAATCATCAGTGTGTTATCAACACTATACTCATCCTAAATCCAAAGCACTGCACTGAACCAGCTACTGCAAAGAATATTGACTCAATCCAGGTTAGAACAGGGCAATACTGAGCAAGGTGAATCCTGCTCTGACCAATTCTGTCTTTTCTTACATCCTGACATTATGTGGTGCTGATACACAGTCATTGTTTACTTTGTGTCCAGTGGTGGCACTTGACTCTTTTGTATTTCATTCTTTCACCTGAATTTCAGTTGTTTTCGCAATATCTGCAGCTACCCATCACTTTCCTTCCCTCATTTTTTTGCTTTATGCAGGATTTCACTTATTTGGCATTTTCTCAATTTTTACCTGTTTCTTATAGCACTTAGCAACCAAAGTCTATTGTGGACTTGAAAACTCATGCCAAGACATTCAGAGGCATTCTAGGATGTGAGCCAACTGAAAATTCAAACTTAGATGCAACTTTAAATGTTTTCAATACTTTTTTTCCCTTCTTTTCAACACTGTCTTTTCCAGGATTTAATATTCCATCTGCTGTTTAGTCATCACAGAGTCATAGAATCATGGAATGGTTTGAGTTGGAAGGGACCTTAAAAATCATCTTGTTCCACCTCCTGCCATGGGCAGGGACACCTTCCACTGGACCAGGTTTTTCCAAGTCCTATCCAATCTGGACTTGAACAGTTCCAGAGATGGGGCAGACACAGCTTCTCTGGTCAACTTGTTCCACTGATTTCATATCTTCACAGTAGAGAATTTCTCCATAAATGGGTTCTACCTAACAAAGGTACTCATTCACACCTCATTGCACAGAACAATTAATCTACCGATTAAATCCTCACAGCTGTTTTACTGGAATGAGTAAAGTCACATGCACTTATCATCAATTACTGTCAGAAAAAAAAGAGAAGATATCTTCTTCATTAATTCAAAGAAAGGCCAAAAGGAAATTTCTATGTATTCATCAGAGAACCAAAAATATGGTTCAAGTGTACATAAAAGCAATTTAATACTTCCTTTTTGGAAAGGGGCTAAGAGAGGCAGGACAACATTTGAAGAACAGTTCATGGATTGAAATGAAACACTTTGCCTTTACTACTCCCATCTAGCATCTCACGATCTTCAGAGACACATTTTAATAAAGTATATGCAAGATGCACATTCAAGATTGTAGCCATTCGGTTGAAAAAATAATAAATTAATTTCAAATATAGGTGAAGATGACAAAAAATATTTTGTGCCTATAAATAATAACTACATCACTATAAAATGTTGCTGCCAAAAACTCTGTTGCAACTGGTGTAAATTTGCAGTATGGAACAAATGTGTGTGGGTTTGACTCGTCGCTTGTGCTCAAGTTATGCAATACCACCAAAATATTCTATATAAATACAATTTTGTTTATTTTTACCTGGACTTGATAGACTGCATATAAAAATAATAAAATCAGATCCCTTTTATTTACTCCCTAATCAGTCAGTTTATACACCCTTTTCGCAAGAAAAAAAACAACACCTTGAGTGTACAAAACGTGAAAAAATTTATTCTTCTTACTTCCATCTGCCTATAAATTTTACACTGTCGTGCCCCTATTGACTGAAGGGGAGTTAGTACTGACTTAATGTCTTGTCAGAAAAAGGCCTTTTTTAACACAGCTGCTTTACAAGGTAATCTTGATGTCTGCGCTGGCTGCAGGATGCATTTGCTGAATAATAATGTTGGACATGGAGTTATTTTACTTGGTGCAGGCATAAATGGATGCAACTGCACTGACTTTTCCAATATGTATTTTATACACCAAATTTCCTCTGTGTATGAAATAATAATTACTCATTCATATCCTGTGCCTGGGGGAGCTACAAGCTCCTAGCTGAAGCCTGGATGGGTTTTGTAACAGCTTAGACTGGAAGAAAGAGCTTTAATGAGAAATCAGTGTGATTTTAAAATGTACTAAATTAGGATTTTCAGGAGCTGGTATCTACAGTGCACATCTGAGGAAATCACTCTGGGTTCCTGTCAAAGGTAATAGAGAGCTCATTTGTGTAGTCAATGACTTCAGGATGTGATTCATCTCCTTAAATAGGCACCTGCATTCAGTTCAATATAAGTTCTGTTGACCAGCTTTTTACTGACTATTCTGAGAGCCTGAAGAACAGTCTCTGAAGCAGATACCCCACTGCAGATATCTGGAATTAGGTGAGGGGAATTCATCAGTGTTATAAATCTCTTGTCTGAGGATTCCAGCATGATGCTACTGCTGTGTGCAGGTTTGGCTAAAATTTGGGATAATTAAAGAACCCTTAGAAAAATTAATACGTTTTATTACAGAAAATAAACTGTTCAACATGTGAACCATGGCAAGTTCAGCTTTTATTTCTTTTGTAGTCAGAGACTTATAGAATCCTTGAGGTTGGAAAAGATGTGTAAGATTATGAAGTCCAACTATCAACACAGCAAACCCACCCTGTTCAGCACTAAACCATGTCCTCAGGTGCCATTGCCACATGATTTTTGAATATTTCCAGGAAAGGTGACTGTCCAGTCAGGGCTGCCTCTGTTTCAAGACTTCTATGTGTTTCTTCACCTCAAAATCTACTGTAGCTATATGGAGCTAAAAGGACAAAAAATTTAATGAAGTTATGCTCAGTCAGTTGTGTTTTTCCCATGACTTCTTGAGCCCCAGTGCCTCCTTTTCTCACACAGCAAAAGACTGTAGGATCTGTTTGGCTGCTTTTGAATGGTCTGCATTACCTCCAGTCTGTGGAAACCAGACCTTCAGCAAAAATGCATCTCTGAAAATGCATCAAAACTGTTTTATTACTTTATCAGTGCTTAGCTTGTGATATAATGGACTAATGTGAAAGTGTTCCTGGTGAAATCCAGCCCAGCACACAAATACCCATTTTTAAAATGTCCAAGTCTCACTTTGGCAAACCAATGGAACAAAAAAACCAGTTTTATGTACTTTTCATAGATTGGAGATCTCAGACCATGCTAATTCAATAAACTTTCCAGAGCTCATTTTTTAGTTTATATGAGAATCAGTATCTCTTCATCAATGCTGGCTTGATACTGCAGAAGAACAGGGAAGGTAAGTGAGATTATAGATGATGAAAAGTTAAATGTAAGTGGTATTAAAGAAGAATATCCTACAGTGTCTGCTTGACATTTAATGTCAGATTTTTCTCAAATAAAGATATTAAAGGGGAAAGGTGGGTTTTGATCAACAGCTGAATATTGTGTTTGAAATATCAAACCAATGGGCAATTGCAGAATCACAGAATAATTAGGGCTGGAAGGGACCTCTAGAGATCATTTGTTCCTACCCCCCTGCCAAGGGAAATTCACCCACTGCAGCTGATACAAGAAAACATCCAGGTCAGTTTTCACTTTCTCCAGGTGGGTTTATTGCCATGGGAAAAGTCACAAGTAAATTATATGGTAATTTAATGCATGGTAGTGTGGGAAAGTGAACTCCTTTAAGCTGCAGTTTACCTTGTGTTGAATTTCTGAGTAAGACACTAAACACTGATGAAGCCCCAAAACACAGCTTGGTCTGACATTGCTCAGGAAAGAAGCTATCAGGTAGGACTTAGATGAAATTTACTCTGTCAGACATCCCAGCCTGAAAGCAAACAAGGATGGGTTTGGGACACACCTCTTCTATTTCCTGGCTTAAAACTTAATACTAATTTTTCCAAGTCCTATTAGTAAAGTAGACATGAAATTACCTCTGTGATTCCAGATTATCATCAAACACTTTGGCACCTCTACTAAGTGTATGTTAGAGGAGCACAGTTTGCTTCCATCCCTTTCCTCTTCCAGCTTGTTTGCAGATTATTGCTTGCACTCATTCATTTATGCAGCTCCAAGCACAGTTTGCTGGCTGGGGACTCTGAATTGTCAGTATTGCAGAAGCACCAGTAACCTCAATTTCCTTGAATGACCAGTGAATCAAGCTAAGTATTTGCAATTACACCTGCGTGTGTGTGCTTGGGCCATGAAAGGCAACTTTATTTCCTTGTAGATGAAAAGCCTCTCTGTATGTGAAGTATTATTATTATTCCTTCAAACCACAATCCTTAATTTAGAAATCTGAAGTTATTACAACAACTAGACACATTTGTCATCTGCTGTGGGTATACTTAAAAAATTTATGCTTTGCTGGTTTAAATATGCATTCAAAACACTAAAGGCTTTTTGTTCAAACATTAAGATTGGAGTATTACACTGAAAATCCTTAGTAATAATTTTATTATTTCAGCAGTAAAGCTTCTTGAGATGAGAACTGAGGGAGGCGTAGGAGATGCAGAGTTTGACTGACTGTTGATTAATATTTTGTGGGTTTCTCTGCTTTTTTTGCCAGTTCCTTCAGGTATGTGTCAGACTTACAGCTTCAGTGGGACCTGATCCACTTCCAAATGATCTGGATTGCCACAGTAAAAGGACAGAATAGGCCAGTACCAAGTGAATTGGATCTTTAAAGGTTCAGGTTTGATCTCCTCTCACTTTGTGTAATTATTACTCTTTGTGTGGTGTGGATCTTGGCTTGCATGGTCATGGCTTCTCTGCTTAGTGTGGCAAAGGTGTTGGGCTGACAGACTGGGCAGAGTGGCAGCCACTGTGGGGAAGGAGGGGTGACACTGATGCTGCTGCCACCTTGGTATTTCCTGGGAAAACAACAAAAACTCCTTGATTTCAACATGCATAAATTTTTCACGAGCAATGCATTTAATGCAAAGAAACAGAGAGACCAGAGATGACTTTTGCTGTTCTCACTTACTGGTGAAATATGATGGTTCAACAAGGGAATTAAAAGTTTTGATGACTCGGTGGTCATTTCACTCACCTAATTGAATCATTGGTACATTATCTGCAAAGTATTTATCTCATCTCTTTAGTTTGTTCAGATTTTTCCATTTGTTGGCATATCTTTCTAATGCAGTATCAGTGCCCTAAAAATCTCAGATAAGAATGTAAAAGAGAAAGAGGATTTTAAAGGATTGTGGGTTTGGCATATGGTCAACATGCTTTGTAATTTAACTGCTAGTGAAAAGTTGTTTTAACATCTTTCTGAACCCAGAAATCTCAAAAAAATTCTTCAATCACAGCAAAGAAACTGCCTCATTAGACATCTCTAAGTTGCAACTATTGTACAAATCAAAGGTTTCTTGTTTATTGGAGTAACTGATGTGTTTACACATAACTGCAGTTGGTTGTAGATCATGTCAGGGGTTGTGGAAGATGAGACTGTAACCAAAGAGAGAAGAGAATTCATGTGCTCGTGTGCAAACCACGCGCAGAATGGTTTGGGTTGGAAGAGACTTCAAGGATCATCCAGTTCCAGCCCCCTGCCATGGGCAGGGACAGATTCCTCTAGACCAGGTTTTTCCAAGCCCCATCCAGCCCAGCCCTAAACGCTTCCAGGGGTTGGGAATTCACAGCCTCTCTGGGCAAACTGTGCCAGGGCCTCACCACCCTGACATGGAAGAATTTCTTCCTAATATCCAATCTAAGTCTACCCTCCTTCAGCTTAAGGCCATCCCCCTTTGTCCTGTCATTCCATGCCCTTGTTCAAAGTTCCTCTCCATTCTTCCTTTAGGCACTGGAAGAAGCTCTAAATTCTCCCTCGAGCCTTCTCTTCTCCAGGCTAAACTGTCCCAACTGTCCCAGCCCGTCTCCATGGGAGAGGATCTCCAGCCCTGTCATCAACTTGATGGCCTCTTTTGGACTCATTTCAGCAGGTCAGACTCTCCAGGTGTGTCTTGCTTAGCTTTGGGAACTGAGAATTTATTTTTGTGAAAGGGAGGGTGTCCCAATGGTGATGATTTTGTAAGTTATTTTGATAAATGTGAAAAACAAAGGATGATCACTGTAAGAGAAATTAAAAGTAGATTAATCTAAGTAGAGCAAGAAGATGAGAGAGTTATATACAGGCATGGAGAGAGACAGAATAGGAGCCACAGAGCTGCAAGCAACAGGCAGATATTCAGGGAAGAGTGCAGATGACAAAATGCACATAACTATTCATTGCCTTTTTGTTAAGAAGAGTTCACACATCCTCAGACAACCCAAGCAGAGACTAGCACAATGAGACACTACTGAGGGGAAAACAAAAAAGAACAAGCATGAATGGCAGGGCACAGATTTTGCACTCAGTCAGCTTACACTACATTTCAGCTGGTAAGTGAACAATCTGACATTCTCTAACTCATTCCTAAAGCAAGAGAGGAAGCAACATAAATCTTTAGTGCTTCCCACAACACTGAGAGCAAGGATGTAAGAAATCCTGTCAACGAGCCCTTCTTTCAGCTACAAGGCAGCCCAAACTCTCTTAGAAAAACACCTGACCACGTCTTCCTGACCACATCTCTAGGAACACCCAGCCATGTGTCAGCTCTGTGAAATCTTCCATGCACCTTCACCTTCCAAAACAGAATTTCTTTTTTTCCCCTTAGTGCTTGCTAAAATTTTATTGCCAGGGTATGTCAACTCAGTTCCTGGAGTACAGGCATTTAGCACTGTTTGAGAGATCCTGAGGTGTCCAAATGTCCATGTGGGCTGACAGATATTACAGAGAAGCCACAGAAGACTCACACCCTTCTGGAAAGGAGGTAAGGCCAGACAAAACACCATAGGAAGTGTCAGATTGTGTGAGTGGTGATAAATGCCGTACAATTCACTGAACTGGAACTCTAATGTCTAATCTAGATCTCCCTTATAGAATTTGATAATCCCCCTTATTCTTTATTGGAGAAATCTCCCCTATCATAGAATCTGAGCTGTGGAATTTGAACTGTGTTGTTCAGCTGTCTTTTGAATAGAATAGAAACAAAACTAAGGGAACATGAAAACCTCTATGCATGGAGTATAAACAGCTTAATATCAGAGCAGAAAGTGAGTTTTCCCTACCAGTTGTGGCCAAAACTGAAATGCTGTTTCATCTAACACAGCACAGAGCACTTCATGCTCTTTGAAATATTTCTTCACAGCTCTTGTCTTTTCATGGAATCACAGAGTGGTTTGGGTTGGAAAGGACCTTAAAGATCATCTTGTTCTAACCCTCTGCCATGGGCACTATCCCAGGCTGTTCCAAGCCCTGTCCAGCCTGACCTTGGACACTTCCAGGGCTGGGGAAGCCACAGCTTCTCTGAGCAACCTGTGCCAGGGTCTCACCACCCTCACAGGGAAGAATTTCTTCTTAATATCTAACGTAAACCTATTCTCTTTCAGTTTAAAGCCAATTCCTCTTCTTCTGTCACTCCATACACTTGTGGAAAGTCCCTCTCCAGATTTCTTGTCAGGTCCCTTCAGGTACTGAAAGGCTACAATTAGGTCACCCCAAAGCCTTCCCTTTTCGCAGATGAAAAACCCCAATTTTCTTGGCCTTTCGTTGTAGAAGAGATGCTCCGCCCCTCTAGTCATCCTTGTTCCAACAGACTGATCTCCTTCCTGTGCTAGGGATACCAGAAGTGGATGCAGAGCTCTGGATGGTTTAACTCTGTGACTCTAAACCTCTGTGAACCAGTAATAACCTAGATCCTCTGCTACACAGTGACTGTCTAGCCTACATTTCTCATCTGTAACTACAAAAAAAAAAGATTATTCAACCCTTTAGATTAAAATATGCTTTTGCCCTTACTGAATTGCAGTGCAATACTTTCTTCAGTCCACTTTGTCAAGATAATTTTGTTGAGTTTGTGCTAATCTTGTCTTCTGCCCTGTCCTCCTGGTAGCCCTACCCATCATAGTGACACCTACAAATCAGATAAGAATATCTTTTATTTTCAGTGCTGACTCACTGTGCTCTGAAGAACTGATAAGTTCCTGCCAGTTCAGCAGGGAATTCCTGTCACAGTGATCTCCTGATAATCACACTACGAACATGGTATTTCTACCAGTTATGTATCTACATCACAGTGGTTCTGTTTAAATCCTGTTCACAATAAAAATACCAAAAACTTTCTAAATCTAACACAGAGGATGTCTATTGCTTATTAATGTCTGTGAGGCTTTTACATTCTAACAGTTGATTTCAGACGGCTTGGCACAATTTTGTATTGACAAATCTATTTTGGTTTTAACTCATCCTTTTGTTATCTTCTAAGTGTTTACAGATAGTTTGATTATTTGTTACTGTGTTGTGCCAGGAACTGAAGTTAAGCTGACTGGTTTAGAGTTTCTTGGGGTTTCTCTTCTCTCTGAGTTTCAAAGATAAATATTAAGATTGCATTCTGCCAGTTATCAAGGAATTCATTTGCATTTCATAAGTTCTTGGAAATGTCCATGAAGAAATCTGCAGTTACCTCAGTTTTCAGCTTAAGTACCCTATAATGAAATTCATAAGATCCAAAAGACTTGAAAACTATTTGTTCTGACTGTGAAAGCTTCTGCCTTTTTTCATTGCGTGCTCTCAAATTTCATTTGCAAAGATACTTATGGCATGGGGCTAAGATTTTTTCTTTCTTCAAGCGACATGCATGGTTTAGGTTCTTTTCAATTCTGTTCATTTTCAGAACCAATAAAATGCCCTCTTCCAATCTTGACTCGACCTGGTATTTCATAATAACAAGTTATAGCCTATTCATGATTTTCAGGGTATTGTTCTCATTTATTTGCTGATGTTTATGTTCTTATCAGGAACTCAGAGAAGTTTTTGCTGAGTCCATTTAAGAAATGGTTGGCTGTGCAGAGTTTAGCAGCTGTGTAGTGCATAGAAATCTTTAGCACTTTTTTAACACTTCCCCATTCTCCAGAAATTACTTACTGATTAATTCCCTCTTTTGAACCTCCTAATCCCTTACTTATTAGATTTTTTTTATCTGGGGAAATTATCAGAAGTATCTCAAATGTCTCAATGTTTATAGGCCTATTATTTCTCATTTAATCTCTTTTTTTTTATTCAGGAGAGAGTTGTCTGAGCCACAGAACTCAGTTTGAGTTGCAGCCAGTTTCTAGGTGCTCATAGCAAATAGTCTTGAAAAGCAACATTTAATAAGTCATTAAAAAATCAGATTTTTAGTGCTTTGCTTCTCAAGGTAAATCACAGAACTTCTACCACCTTGTGTAAAAGCAACATTTACAGATTTTGGTGTGTTACATATGCATCCTTTCCTGATATCCACCTTACAATTTTAATAGGATTAATTTCATATATGCCACCATTCTGCATTGTCTTGTTTCTCTCCTCCACATTTGCAGTCTACAGGTATTTGCCAGCAGTTCCTAAGTGCAGCTCAAAAAATACAGATTCAGCCTTGTCCAATTTTCTAGGTAACTGGAAAGGTAGTGTGGGTCTTGATCTTTTCCTGGCCTTGAACACTTCCAGGAATGGGACATCCACAACTTCCCCGGGAAACCTCTTGCAGGGCCTCACCACCTTCACAGGGAAGAATTCCTCCTAATATCTTAAATAAGCCTACCCTCATTCAGTTTAAAACAACAGCCCTTCAGCCTACACTACTCTCCCTGATAAAGAATCCCTTACAATCTTTTTTTGGAGCCCTTTTAGGTTTCCCTGGAGCCTTCTGTTCTCCAGGCTGGACAACCCCAACTCTCTCACTGTTTCCTCACAGTAGAAGTTGTACCATCTGAATTCTTATGCATGTTAAAAAACCCCACAAACATCAAAACAAGTCTTTGTATGAGGGAGACATAAATCATTATCTGTAAAGCTGAGTCAAGGCACCAAGTAGGTCAAGGAATTGGCCAAAGTCACATCCCGGCAAAAAGAGGAACTAGTGGAAAGTGTCCCTGCCCATGGCAGGAGGGTTGGAAGGAGATGATATTTAATGTCCCTTCCAACCCAAATCATTCCATGATTCTGTTTCCAGGAATGCAGGCATGGATTTCATCTCAAGTATTCCAGGGAGAATGTGCCTGATGTATCATTTCCCCAATTCTATCATTTTATAAGTTCATATCCCGATAGTTAGGATAGAGCAACAGAAGAAATAACGACATAATTTTTGTTCCTGCTCTACGTTTTGGGAGCTAACTGGATTTCAGGTAGGGCTTTTGTGGCTAAAGCACAGACAGCAAACCTGTTCCAAATCGTGCTGATGACCAGGCTGAAATTTGCTTACAACAGATTGAACGATATTGTACAAAATAGATCTGTAATCTTCCACTGCCATGGATAGAGGGTATGTAATTAGCTGCTAAAATTAATTCCAATCTTGCAAATGGAAGCCAGGCATGTGAATTGTATAAATATTCAGCCTTGTCTGCATCATTAATAAGATCCATAATCCCTTCATCTGAAAGGTGGAGCACATGTGAGTTGTAGTGTGAACCATAGGTTATTAAATCAAGAAGGTTTGGCAGAGAGGATAAATGTAGGAGTATAGATTTGCCCACACAGGGATAAATTCCTATATTAACAAAACTTTAATTTATAATTGAAATCTCTTGAACCAATTCAATTTCCTTTTTCATTTTCTCTCATTTGATTCCTGTATTAAAAAGAAAAAAACTAAAAAAAAAATAAGAAAAGTATTTTCTTTTCCAGATTTGCAGCCTTTTGGAGGAAAGCTAGAAAAAGTATCTGGCAAATCAAAGTGCAAATGAGGAGCTGTTTGCATTTGCTAGGAGCACACACAGAGATTGACTACTCGTGGACTCCAGAAACCACTTTTAAACAGAAAAGCTCTGGGTAGAATGAAGAGCAGAAAGTAATTATAATACCAAAGGATAAATCTTCAAAAATGCTTCAGGGAATTTGTTGCCAAATTTCCATTAGAGTTAAATATTGTCCTGGTGCAAACCCTGTCTGAAGATCACTGAGTTTAATAAGATAGAACCAGTGGGCTAAACAGGAAATCAGAGAAGGGTAAAATCTTCCCATAAAACACAGGGAAAGGAGTCATTTGAAGGTAGAAGTGTGTACAAATTTCAGGGATGTGTGGGAATATCTTCTCAGGTGAGAATAATTGTGTATTACATTTGTGGCAGTTCTGTGCATGAAGTAAAACAGTAAAGGAAGCAACAAAAACATTTTAAGATTTATAAAAACACAGATGCATTACAAGAGTAATATCCCCAGCTGGTATAAATCAGCATACACCCATTTAAGCTAAATTGATAACTATTGGTAAGAATATCTGCCTTGCCTTAACAAATCAGTTAGTTTTCATATTTACTCTGATCATCCTTTTCAGGAGGCAAAGATTCTGCTTACCATGTGATGCACTGTTCCAAGAAATCCACAGTATTTACAAATTTTGCACGTGGTGACATGTTTTATAACCAGTTTGGGGCAAAGAAAAATCTCTATTAAATTTATCATCGATTTCTTGGTAAAATGCAGCAGAAAAACTCTGAGGGCACCCAGAAAAACAAGAGCAGCATAAAATTACAGTGATGTAGGCATATATCCAAGCCTATACAAAGTGTTTGTTACTGTTTAGGGTGACAAACAAAAGCAGGAATTAGCAAATGTATTTTGGGCACTTCCCTTAATAATTCTGCAGATACTGAAATAGTTGACATTATTGTGGCATTTTCCCTGATTTCTAGACCGAGTGATTTCCCAGCCACATTGAAGCACCTAATACAATTTTCAAAGGCCCTCTCCACCTTTGTGTAGCTATTGTAAGCCCATTAAATGGATCAGTGCTTTGGATGAAGCCTTAGCCCAGCTGAAAACAGTGGGAAAACTTCCATTGACTTCAGCGGGGTCAAAATTTCATTTTCAGCATTCATCTTCCTTTCTCTTAGATTAATGTTATTTTTAAAGCCTCCCTGCCATGCTTTGTGCCTATTTATAAAGGAAAGATGTCAAAGTGTACCTCTCCACTCCTTTCAGACCTAGAGATAGGGGTTATTTTGCCTGGCAAAGGTCTTCCCAGTCAGGACACTCAAGGCATGGTTTCATTAGTGAGGGTGAACCAGCAATCAAGAGGTCAGCACCCAGTGGGTTTTGAAAACCCTCAATCCTCCAAAGCAGAACATATCCCAGTAGGATTAAGAGGGAATTCTGCCTTCAAGTCCTCTGTATGTTTTAGAGCTCCTTTGTATGGAACAACTTTATTTTAAGAGGCTGGGGAATGAGAGTAGATACCAGCAGGTCTCCAGCTGGTTTATCCAAGGTCTCAGGCCCATTCTGATGATCCCTGGATATGAAAGAGGATGTGGGTGGGCATGGTTAGAATTGCCCCACACGTATCAATAGCCAATTAGGGAACATAACTCAGTTTGATCCACTACATACAGAGAAAGAGTAAATGGCTTGGTATGAATAAATCAGTTAAAGAGAATTATTTCTCCCTCTTAAGAAATTATAAATGGTTCTATCAAGTACCATTATCGGCTTTAGCGGAAATAAAATCTGACATTTGTCTCTAGAGCCTATTACATTAAAGCATGATTCTTACAATTACATTCTCCAAACTTTTAGTTCACTAATGGCAGGAAAGGAGGCATAAGGGCAACAGTTGGCAAAGAAAGGAGGATCATTCTCATGCATGCAAAAATTAAAGAAACACTTAGAAAAATTCAGGAAATAGAAAAGGTCATATTCCAGTCTTCAGGACTCTGGATGTAGACAACATTTTTAGATTAAAATCTCACTTTCCTGTAGTTAATAAGAGTATCTGATCACATGTTTTAAAGAAAAGAAGAAAACTTTTGGAAACAATTGGATTTACATGTCACAGGAACTGAAAAAGGCCTTATTGTAGGTTATCATAATTAGGGCATTCTTACAGGTTTTTTTACACCTTCCAGTGACTGTATGAAACCGGCCAAGGTTCCCAAAAGGGTCCTGTATCAAATGGGTGGTCACTCTGATTCACTCTCATGGTTTTTATTAGTGTCTATTTGCCCCAAAATAAAGGTTAGTGACTATTGTATTTCTATATATAAAACAAAACTGGTTTTAAAATTAATCCTTCTTATTCCATATGAATCAATCTAACTTGCCTTTGGAATGAGTACAGGAGCTGAGGAAAACAATGCAATCCTACACCAGGTTATAAAGACATCAGTAAAACAAGCATTGTAAAACCTCACCCTTCACTGACTCAGAGAACGAGAGAAATTATTTGGGATGGAGGGGATCTTTGGAAATCTCATGTCCTGCAGGACAAAAAAAGAACCTACCCAGAAGTGATCTGAAAAGAACTGTGAATTTCTTTCTGTATCTTGACCCACAGCCTCTGCTGGCTGGGCTCTCTTGAGGAGTGTATGGGGAAAGAGTGGTCAGGGTCTCCATGGACATGGACCAGCACCGGACTGGCTGTTGGCATCTGTGCCTCCAATGCCCCGTCAGCTCCTCTGACAACAAAGAGAGTTCAAGGAGGGCTCTTTTTAAGTATGTTCAAATTATATTCCTCCTTCCTGGCTCATGGATGCACTGCCAAAATATATTAAAACTTTGGTCAATGTCTTCTAGTTTTTACTTCTCAGGATTTAAAAAAAATACATATTTTTTATCCTATATTTACTGAAAATATGGACCTTGTTATCACAAAATCATAGAATAGTTAGGATCAGAAAGGACCTCTGAAGACCCTCCAGTCCAGTCTTCCTGTTAAAGCAGAGTCTCCCAGAGCAGTTTAAACAGGAATGTGTCCAAGTCAGTTTGGAATTACTCCAGAGAGGGAGACTCCACACCCTCACTAGGCAGCTATTCTAAGGCCACCTTCCATGGAAAGAAGTCATTACTCATGTTGAGGTGGAACTTGTTTTAATTTATGGCCATTTCTCCTTATCCTATTGTTGGACACCACTGGAAAGAGTGTTGGTGCCTGCTTTGGAGATATTTCTATGGATTGATGAGATCTCTTCTCTTCTCTTCTCTTCTCTTCTCTTCTCTTCTCTTCTCTTCTCTTCTCTTCTCTTCTCTTCTCTTCTCTTCTCTTCTCTTCTCTTCTCTTCTCTTCTCTTCTCTTCTCTTCTCTTCCTCTCCCCCAGACTAATCAGTCTCAGCTCTCAGATTCTGTCCTCACAACAGAGATGTTCCAGATCCTCCATCCCATTTGTGGCCTCCACTGGTGGTTATTTCAGAATTAACTATTTCCTGCGCTGCAAACCCTTACAGACACTTTTACTGGAACAAGAATCTTCTGTAGACCTCATCCTCACAGATCTTCACTGCTCCTTAGGACAAAACATCGATGTCTTAAATGCATCTGCTCATGCCAGGGGCACCACCAGTGCACCCCAGGGAAAAGCACAAGGGGCCAGCAGACTTTGTAATGAATGCTTATCTCTGGATAACACTTCATCTTCACATCCCTCTAATTAACACTAAAATGAGTACTCAGAACAGACCACTTTTGCATAAAAAGGAATTACTGATAGAGATTGGCATTTATAATTAATAGCTAGCCAGCTCAAGTGCTGGCTCTTTACTTTTAAGTGCTCCATTATTATAATTTCTCCTGAAATTCATTGTAATAACACTGATCACAAAGAGGCCATTTCTCTTTGGTTTAAAGAGCTGTTGCCAGTGATGGCAAGGCAAAGATTTGACCTACATAAAAACATAAGGGCACGGGCATGCTTTAGCACTTGGACATATGGAGCTACAAGAGACTCGTGGATCAGTGACAGCACTCAGCTATGCAGTTGACATGAATGAAATTTTCAAATCCTACAGAAACCTCTCCTGACTTAATAGTGCTGCAGTGGAACCATCTGAAGCCTTGCCTATCCCATTTGTATTTAAACATTTTAGCTAAAAAACACTGAGGCATTTTTTATTATGAAAATGCCAGAAGTGCTGGGCTTGTTTGACCTCCAATTGTTTGACAGCAAGGATGGAATTTCCTAGTCCCCTCCAGTGTCACTGTTTACAGGGTGATGAGATAAAGCCAATAAACCCTTCTGGGTGAATGTCTTGCTGATCTGTGTAAGAGCAGAAGGTATTTAGGGGTCTATCCTACACCCTTGACTCACCACAATTAGGAAAACATAACACACAAAATGTATAAACTATTAAATGCACAAAGCAGTCAAGCATTGGCTTGGACATTCTTTGATCCTATAATCTTTGATTAAGAGCTATGGACAATAAAGTTAAAGGTTAATTAAGGAGCAAAACCAGCCACGCATTTGTAAAATATAAAATTACCTGTTTAAAAATCCTGTAATTAAAAAAATAATCTAATAATGTTTCCTGGCCAGAGGCAGAAGCAGATTTCTGAGCTAAGCTCAGTTTTACAAGCTAAAGGAAATATCTCACCTAACTCACAAACCTAAGTGATGAAAGGTTTCAAATAATAACATGCTCCCAAGGTGAAAAGGGACTCCAATCTCTTTTAGTGCTTCTACAGACCTCTCACAGATGACTGCTGCAAAAATAAAACCAATCTCATAAAACCAATGTCCAATTTACTTAGACTTGCTGAGGGAACTCCCTCAGAGCTTCAGTATATGTATATTGCAAGTTCCTTCATCACTCCTGTCTAGGTGGATGAGAAACTATGGGCAGTCAAGGGTTAAAATGATCTCAAATTTTATTTTTTTTTCCTTAAAGCTCTCATTGAAAATAAAAACAAATGGAAAGGGAAATAAAAATATCAGTCTGGAGTAAGTTTCTTGCAGTTGGTCTCCATAGAGCTTAAGAGAAAAAATCAATCCAAGCAATACCCAAGTAATGCTATCCATATAATCTGCTTATAAACCAAACCACGAACTTTCATAGACTCTGATGGACTGTTCCACTACAAAAAATTGTAATTTTGTATCCAGTAAAGCTGGACTAGTCTTGCCATGTAGCATGCACAAAACCTAAATGATTCCAACTTTGTCTCTCTCAGAAATAATCCAAAATCCATAATAGAAACTGCATTTTCCATTTTTGTAGCACCTGAAGATCTTGTAGTATATTCCTAAATAAGATTCCAAGTTCATGTGTATGAATAGTTCACCTTTAGTTTTGCAAGGGCAAACAGAGAAATGGAGTAATTTATTTAGCTGACATTGTGAGGGCATTGACTTTGCTGAAAATAGAGTCCAGATCTCCTGGTTCACAGCCCTGTGCTGGAGAGACCATAGTTCTCTCCACAAGTAACCTCCCAAGAAGCCCATAAAATTCCTAAGTGGCAGCTCTATATATAATGCTGATCCAACATTTGCCGTGGGTAATGTTTTAGAGTAGATCTGTTGCAAATAATTTCTTTTACAGCGTTCCTCTGTCTCTACCTAGTGATTTATTCAGTCTTTGTTGCCTAGTGTGAATCTTCCTTCAAAAAAACAATATGTAAATCCATAAAAGTGCAACTTCAGGGTTTTTCTTTTCTTTCCTTTTTTTTTTTTTAAATTTTATTTCATTTTATTCAAATCATAAATCTTTACATTGTGGGAATGAATGTTAAGAAACCTGAAGCAAACACTTTCTAAGCTAATTTATTTTAGCCTACAAATGCCGCATTTTCTCTCCCCTTCAGAATTTTCCGTAAAAATGGAAATGACAAAAAGAAAAGATGCCAAGAAAGTTTCTAATGCAGTGGTTGGAAATGGGAGGCTGGAGAGGAAAATGGCATCCCCCTGGTTAGAGTGTTTTAAGGACATTTGCTCATCTTTTAATTGGTTAATGTTAGTGTACCTGCCTATAGCCCATGATGAGACACAGGATTCCCCACAAAAAAAGTCATTTTTGAAAGGCCAAAAGGGAAATAAACATTGCCCCAGTAAACAGACAACACAAAATATTCCTGTCCTAAAGCAGAGGGCTTGAGAGCAGTAGGGGTTTTTGGGACATGATAGAATAGGTGGCAAAGGTTGGAACTGAACCCCAACCCATACAGGGGTATAATTGATTTAATTAATGCTAGTTATCCAAAAGACAAGAGTCAAGTCTGAAACTAAGCACCATAGCCTGTATACCAAAAGGGAAATGGTGATTAGCAATCCTAAATAGATTTCTGAGATAAGGAAGGTTTTCAGATTGAAGGAGAGAAGATTAAGATTAATTATAGGGTGAAATTCTGCCCAGTGAGGGTGGTGAGGCACTGGAATGTGTTAACAAAGAGATTGTGAACTCTCTATCCCTAGAAGTGCTCAAGACTAAAGGTAGATGGGGCTTAAAGAAACTGGTCTAGAGGAAAATTTCCCTGCCCAGGGTAGGGGGTTGGAATTGGATGATCTTTAAGGTCCCTTCCAACTCAAGCCATTCAATGACTCTGTAGTACATCCTTGAGTAACTTTCAGCAACTTTCAGGTTTGAACTCCTCGTTTAGTGGAAACAGAGGTCTTTCCAAGTGTGCAAGAGTTCAAGTTTTCCATTTGTATATCAGTGATTTATCTATGCTTTACACCTGGCCAATTGCTCCTTTTCTATAAAATGTGAATTATATCATTCATGGCATTTACAAAGATAATCTTAGATTATATGGGATCAGACACTTCAGCAATGGAGACTGTGGCACTAAACTAAAAGGAGCTGCAGTAACAGCTATGCAAATAAACTCTATGAAACAGTTTACACTGGATTGTCCAGATGTGTCTGCAGAACAAAACTGGGAAAATCTCTTTCCCCTTTTTCAGTCAACCATGAAAATGCACTTTGTGACAAGTCTGGTACATACAGAAATGTAACTTGCCCTAAGCCTACACCACTCAAGCAGACAATAACAGTGTTGAAAAAGGAGTGTTTGCTGGATTAACACTCATAATAAAGGTGATGTGCCCCACACTTCTCTTTTATTTGATCTCACTGTATTTTGATGTCTCTCTTTCTGCATGTTCATGCTCTGTTGGTTTCTTGCTCATTGATGGCTGTCCTTTAAAAAGAATTCCTCTCACTTGTCTGCATCTTTCAGCAATAAAATCAAAAGGAAAGGAGGAAGAAAAGGCTGACTAGCAAGAAGCTGGCTGAGTTTCTCAGAGCACCTCAGGCTTTAAATATAACTCATCAAAGGCAATGCACTGATCAATATCAGAACTGGGTAAGTAGTGCTCCCAAGCTCCTGTGTCTGTGCTTTGGATGTAGCCCAGTTCTATGGGGTTTAGAAACAGGGACAACCAGTCTCATCTCACCAAAACCTTAAGTGGTCCAGAAACCCTGTACCTGATTAAGGAATGAGCTGACTTGGAGACCAAGAGAAAAGACTCTCTGGACATGCCATAACACAAACCCACAGAATTTAGACTTAGTCATTGTGATTAAACTAAGCATCACTTTTAGACAAATATTCTCATCCTGGACTCCAGCACCAATGAAGAAATAGCAATTTAATCGCTACTATAGTTTATTATTATCTTAATTTTAAAAGGAAAGGTTGCATGCTTCAGGCAACCCTTTATGCTCAGGGGAAAGTCAAAAATCCCTGGGATTGCTCCCGACTTCTCCCATTTTCTTCTCAAGTTACTGTGATTTCCCCTTTTCAGTTTTGATCACAGTTTCTTTACAGACTGATATCATACAGTACCTGGGACAATTGACTTCTCATAATTTCCTTCTAGGAATAAACAGCCAAAAAGTTTTTGTAAATAATTTGTTCAGTGGGCTCCCATCTTATCCCACACAGGATCTGAAGTGTTGAATTACAGATTTTTACCTGCAATCATTGATTTTACCTCTTTTTTTGAAGAGATGGTGTCCTAGCTGTTGTTTAATCTTCGCCTTGCTAAGCAGTTTACTCAATGTTGCTATGCCTTGGTTTACACATTTTAAATTTAGGGATGATATATATAATCATAATAATCTATGACTTCTTTCTCTCCTGGGAAGACCAAAAAATTAATCAATGAATATACTTAAAACTGCCTTCTGAGAGGGAAGAAGAAGAGTGCTGGTCATGACTATATAGTTAGAGAGGCCCCAGGAAATGAGAGCCTAATTTTTGAAGTGGTAGCAAGTTATTAATATGAGGATTTCATAGAGCTTGGTTTTAAAATATGTATTTTGGACACCTGTCTTTTCAAAAGAGCCTGCCAAAGAATTTTTAGCAGAAAAACAATGAGAAATGGCTGTCAAATGAACCTGTATGTCATTTAAAAGAGGGGAAATTTAATGCTATGACTCATACATGGAGCTGAAATAGTCTGTCACAGCAGCCCAGGGCAAGTCTCTTATTCCTGGCAGCACAAAGCCCAGCTGACTGATCCCAAGGCCTTCTGAATTCAGCAGAAAGACTCCCAGGCTGCCTCAGACTAATTAGTTCTTCTGTTGGTCTGAATTTTGTCAGTCACAAGAGGCTTTGAATAACAGAACTTAGAATTTCTGGCAGGGACAGCAAAATACTGAATTTTCCCAACCCACCTGAAACATCCTGGGGTCCTACAGCAAAGCTGACTACAGCTACAGCAAGGTGTTGCATAAATTATAAATTTATCAAAGGTGAGAGCAGCACAGGATGTGACTCTTTGTGTTAATGTCACAGCAGGGAGCTGGCAGGATGTATGGGAATTATGCTAATGTATGAGAAAATTTCAGGATTTTCTTTACTCTAAAAGTTACTCAGCGCCTGAAGGGATCCTGAAAACTGTTTGTGAGAAGCCTGCCAAAAACCCCACTCCCAGAGCATTGTTTTGGATCTCTGATGGCTCCCGTGCAATCTGTGGCTTTCTCTGGCCCCTGCTGCAATGCCAGAGCCACGGCCAAGGCTCGTGCACGAGGCTGCAAAATCCCAGAGTGCAGAAAACACTCAACTGCACTTCAGCATCGTGGGCTGCCTGTTGGAAACAAGGCAACACCCTGTGCCTCAGCCCCCTCATGCCCTGGCCTGTCTCTTTATCCCTTTGCCTTCTCTGTCTTGGTCACTGGCACGTTGAGACAATGACCATTCCTCATTCCTGTTTGGTAGCTACTACATTTCCTCTTCCCCACAAGATGTTTGCATGAAGCCAGCAGATCCACAAACTGATACTGCTTTATTTTTATTCATGCAAGAAAACATATGAGGGAGTCAGTGTTTGAAGCAGGTTTGATGTATCACGAGGTCAAGGATCCTCACCGCAGCTTTTGAAGGCAGCTGGGTTTTGTTTTGCAGAAGGTGCTCCCTGTCTTGCATCTCTGCTTTGTTGTTGTCAGGTTATAATATTGCCTTGCATTTTTACCACTTCTTATACAATCTATGGGCTGAATTCCCAGCAGTGAAAAACAGCACACCTTAACTAAAGGTAATAAAGGCAATGTAATGTAGATAAACATCTACCTTATTAGACATTATTTAGTATCAATTTTTTGTTATCAGTTTGCAATTTACCATTATTGCTATTATTTATTATCAGGCTCGTTTCCTCAGACATTATGAATCTTCCTTAAATAAATTGATTTGGACGTACATTACACCCCCAAGGCACCAAGATGGAAATATGAAGAAGCTTAGACGATATTTTCAAGACACCTAATTAGTTCACATCCTAAAAGCTGTGATATAATGGATCTGTTGTGTATCTTTGACTGATAGAGAGGCAGTGCCAGACTGGGGATAATGACCAGGACCCATCTGGTGCACAGGGAGGTGGCAGCAGGTTGGGGACACCTCATGATGAAGCAACTGTCAGAGGTTATAGTGAGGCAAAAGCTCATCTTATATCAGTGCCTGAGGTGGGGTTCAGGTGCACAGATCCCTCATGGAAAACATGAAATTTGACCTGCCAAACCTCACTGGTCAAAAGCTTATTTTCAAGAGCTTTCTCTGGCTGTAACTCAAGGCAGGAGGATGAGTTGTGTCACCTGCTTTTGTCTCTGGCTTGGATGTTATGGATTTGGGAAGGAGGATAGGAGGGAGATGCTTGCAAATAAAGAGTTTCTGCACATTTCTCAGCAAGCACTAAGAAAGGGCTGGAAGGAGTCTCTGAGCAGGTGCTGCTCTCTCCACTCTATCACTCTGCCCTCTGGAGACAAGGAGATCATCACTTTTGAGCTGCTGGGCTCATTTTCCATGGATTGGAAGGGGGGAACTCTTTCTCTGTAACTACAGCCAAGAAGCAATGACTGCCCACTGAGGTATGGCCTAATTTTCCACTCTGCTACCTGTCTCAATCACTCAGACATCATGGATACATGGAAATACTGCCATGGTGTTAGAACATGATGGATGTCATGGTTAGTGAGTCTTCATTTTCATGGGTAATGAGTAGAAGAGGCCTCTACATAATTCTGCCTCTCTAGAACAATGGTGAGGAGCTGAGACATGTCTAAATAACGTTCTTTCATAATGTTGTTATTTAGCAGGAATCAATGTTCACACCTGTTTATTCCTCTTTCAGACACAAATGAACACAGTATGCACAATTAATAAAGTTAAACTGAAAAATAGCCCAGTATTGATTAGCCAGCTTTCCATTACACGGCACAACATCAGTCAATCTCTCCCAGACACCAGGAGAAACCTAATGGGGTTTTATTCATCATGGCCTAAGAAATCCCCATGGAAAACTTTTTCAACCACACCAGTAAATCTCATGGATTTTGTTTCATTCCACTAATGAATATCTTCGCTGCCTGGACTATAAGTGAGAGTCACATCCCAAATGCTACTGGCATTTTTCAGGAGTGTTTGGTCCTCATCAACCTGGCAGCATTGCTGGATTTGTGGCCTCATTTGATGTGTTTTGAGGTGTGTTGTATATAAAACCCAGGTCTGATTCCTGTTTCATTTTCCCAGGTCTAATTCCAGTCTCATTTTCTGTTCAAGCTGTTAGAACCCAAGCTCTCTGCTTTTCATCACTCTGTGATCTAAATCCCCAGATGGAGATGCTCAGGCCAGAGACAGGACTGATTTGACTTCACATGGAAAGTGAGACAAATTACTGCACAGATGAATCTAAAAAGCTGCTCTCAGTTATCTCTCATCTCTGACCTGCTGCTGGCTTTGCTTTTTTGGACATCTGCATTGGGCATAATTACAGCTGCCATGCTACAGCAGTTTCCTGAGTGAAGAGAAGGCTTTGGGAAGGAATTATCGTGCAGAGCTGCTGATTGCTGATTTGCAGGAGAGCTCAGTCCAACTGACAAGTGACAAAATGCCAAAGGTTTCAAAGGACATAATAGAATTTTAGTTTCACAACAGAAACAGATGTAGTCACTTAGGGTAAAAATCTCATACCATTTTTTGTAGAACATCCTGAACTGGCAGGAAACTCAGAAGGATCAATGTGTCCAACTCCTGGCATCACACAACTGGAAAGTTAAATGCTGTATCTAAGACTGTTGCCCAAGCACTTTTTGAACATTGACAGGCTGGAAGTCATGGCCACATTCCTAGGGAGCTTGCTCCAGTGCTTGACCATGCTCTCAGTGAAGGTCTTTATCCTAATATTCAATCTGAACTTCCCCTGACACATCTTTTAGCCATTCCCTCACATGCTATCACTGAGGAGATCAGCACCTTTCCCTCTCCTGTCTCTTATAAGAGAATTCTATGCAGCGATGAGTTCACTCCTCAGGTTATTTATTTTTTTTATTGCTACTATAACAACTAACCTTTAGTAAACTTTCAAAAAAAAATGTATTTAAATCACTTATAAAAACAAGAGTAAAACCATGAATATCAAATTGTTTTCAATGCAAAATCAATCAATCAGCTGTGGTTTTCAAGCACTTTTTGCAGATTTTGGCTTTGCAGATTTTGGCTTATGGATTCTAAGAATCCATGTCTAAAGATTAATATTGGAGATAACATTAAAAACTGTAGGGTATTTTGAGTTTCAGTTTCTATTTTGCCATGTGATTATCTATATTTAAGTAATCTTTACAAGCATACAACCTCTAATGGAAAATGTTCAGAGATCCTCAAAACAAAATGGTTTGAAAAACAGTGCAAACAGCATAGGAAGTATGCCTTGAAGTGATACAGCAATTCCACTAGTACACTGAAGGCCTTTGTGGATTTAACAAATCCCATAAATGCACTTTAACACATTACAAAGGAACTAAAATGTAAAGACTCAGTGCAAACTCCCCATGCTCATGCTGGAATTCACTAGCTAACTGAGTGGTTTAGTGAAGATTTATGATCTCAGCATTGTCTGGAATTCATATGTTTCCCATAGATTTTGTTGCTCTGTGTTCCTCAGATGCTACATTTTCATTTCTAGAATGATGAAAGCCTTTTATTTTTGTTTGCTCAAGAATAGATGTATAGAGGGAAAGCTGCCTGGATTTGTAAAATTATGCCAGGCAAAATTTAATTACTTTTCCTAAATACGTAGATGGAAAGGATGAAGTAAGCACATGCCACAGTGGCTTGTGAAACTTCACCTGAAGAATCAGCCCAGTTTGTTTGGTCAGTGTCCCACATGGTATCAAGTGTAAACATTGGGGTGGAGATAAAGCTGGAAAGAAGATCCAGGTGAATGTGAGCCCTCAGCATCTGTCTCATGTTCAGGCATCCAAGTGCCAGAAACCAGCATAAATTTCTGAGACTGCCAAAGAGAGAACACAGCACTTATTTCCCATCTTTGATCAGCCAGAATGTATGCATTGTCAGCATGGTGCCATATTCCATCTCCTGCCCCATGAACGTGGGGATAAGGTAACAGTTCATGAGATGTTTGAATTTCCCCATCCATGGGATCTCTGCATGGGAGTTGCATGGCACAGAGTGGGAAGGAGGAAGAAACTCTGCTGCTTCTCTGGGGTCACTCCTTCTAACCATGTCTTGATGAGCAAGACAGGAAATCTCTTCCATGACACAGAATCACAGAATCACAGAATGTTTTGGGTAGCCAAGGACCTTGATTATCTTCCAGTTTCAACCTTCCTGCCATGGGTGGGGATAGCTTCCACTATCCCAGGTTGCTCCAAGCCCTGTACGATCTGGGTTTGTGTGGGGATGTATGCTGGGCTTTGCACCACTTATTAGTGGTTTGTCATCAATCTCATCTGTTTTCCCTCTGAGCCCGGATTTTTAGAAAGGCGATTGAGACAGTTTCTCATGTTTGGACTTGGATGTTTATTGTATCTTATCAAAATTTACAGAAAGTACGACAGCACCTCTAGCTCCTTGCTAGAAGTAGGAAAAATGGCCTCAGCTGAGCCTGCTTCAAGGCCTTTTAAAGCTAAACAAACCAATAAAAGTTTTACACTTACATTATTTATCCTTTTGACCCAATAATAGATTCCCACAACCCTTGGAGTGACATTTTGACTGACCAACCAACGGTTACTACCTAAGTTCCGTGAAGAAGAAGGAAAAAGAAGATGAACAAAGAAAACATACCACTCAAAATTCTCCATCTTGTCCCATAACCACCACTATACTGTAAAAACCTCAGATTTAAAACCCATCACCCAGTGAAAATGCACACATCTAACCCACTACACATTTGTGATTTCTAACTCATTATTAATATTTACAAGCCTTCTCCAAGGTTTCAGATCCAGACCAGTATTTTCCAGGGCATCTGTGCCTGGAAGCACAGAAAGCTCAAAAACTCCAGGTTCCTGAGATCCAACAAGCTTGAACACTGCCAGGGTCATCCATAACTTTTCTGGAAAATTTGTGCTAGGGCTTCACCACCCTCACAGTAATGAATTTCTTCCTATTATCAAATCTAAACCTACTCTCTTTCAGTTTGAAGACATTTCCACTTGTCCTGTAACTTCAGGCTCCTTAAATAATCTTTCTCCGTTTTTCTTGTAGGCTCCCTTTAGGTATTTAAAGGCCACAATTAGGTCACCACAAAACCTTCTCATTTCCAGGCTGAACAATCCCAATTCTCTCAGCCTTTCCTCATAGGAGAGATGCTCCATCCAACAGGTCCAAGTCCTCCCAGTGCACGTCCCAGCCAAGGAAATTGCAGAGGCTGATGAAGGTCAAGCACTTTCAAAAAATCCCAAAGAGATGCAGCTTTATTTTATGAGATTTCACAAGACAAAGAAGTACAAGGCAATGAGGCAACAAGGCCTCAACAATATCTCACCAGCAGACATTGCAAACTCATCAGTCCTGCTTCTGCCACTCACCCAAAAGAATGGGAGCCATTTTTCCTAATTACACAGAAGCTGAAACATGGTTAATCAATTTACTGTGAGATACAGGGCTTGTTCCTGGGTGCAGAGAATTAATTTTCCTACAGTAATGCCTGGGAAAGTAGAAGATTGGTTCTGGTTGATTTACGGTGTCAGCATTTTTTTATTATTATTTGACGAACAACATCCATTTAATCACAAGGCATCTAGAAATTGAATACAAAAGGAAACCTTTCATTACTCATAGATATTATCTTTCCCAATCACAGATTTGTTTGGTTAATAACAACTATCATAAAAAAAAAAAATTGCTCAGGAGACCCTCGTAAAGTATATTATTTATTTCTTTTTTATTTTAATACCTAAAGAGATGCTGAAGATGAGCTAAAATTTTCCAATTCTCCTCTGCTGCTCTTAGCTGGAAGATGGAAATAAAAATTCCTTTCTTTTTTTTTTTTTCCAGATTATTTTTGTTTCAGCATACAGCAGTTTGATTTTGTGTTTTAAAGTACAGTATTGCAAGAGTGAAAAAGTTTCGGGTCTCTGCAGTGCAACCACTGCTCACGGTCTTGCTGCTGTTGCTTGTGCACAGCCTGTGCCAAGGCTGACCTAGGATCTCCACAGGAATATTAAAGTGTTTTATGTCTGAACTTTGACAACAATTTCTCAATAAAATACTGACACATGTCAATCTGAATTTTTCTAAGTTTTCAGTGTCTTGCTATCAAAGCCTGAAAATGTGCAAGGGAAAAATTATTTAATTATTCTGCAATTTCTGGTAGGAGTGGCTGATGGCTCTGGATTTTGATCTAAGCAAAATATTCCAGAAAATAGAAAAATGACAAAGAATTACCCTACATAAATATTCTACCTCTAGGGAAATAAAATAAGAGCTAAAAGATGTTCTCAGGACTTAGAGAATTATCTTCAAATACTAATAATGGCTAGTTTCTCCATGTACATAGTGCACACAGTAAGCCTCAGCTTTCTGCTTGGGATGCTGGAAAAGTTGGTTTGCTGATGCTTGTAAAGTGCTTTAAAATTTTCAGCCATAGGAAGAGTAAAATGTAGCAATTACTTTTTAATGAACTAGAAATAATGAGCTGTAGCTCTCAATGATTTTTTCTTTTCCTTCAAGAATGTTTCCTCTTAAATTATGTATTTAATTCCCTCTATATATCTACCTAGATCTGTTTTTCCACATCCACATCACTGTTTTATCTTGGCACTGATGCAGAGATCAGAGTTTGCTTGTTTTTTTCCCTGACAACTTCTTTAGCTCATTAGTATCGATTTAGGAAGTATTGAAGATAAATTAAGGAGTGGAGTCTGCAACAATAAGGTGCCTCCAAGGGTTTCAGGCCATGAGATGAACTACCTGCAAGGAACAGGTTGGAGCAGGGAGGTTTCATGAGCTCCTTCTGCAGGAATTGCTGAATTTCCCCAGGTTATCTTCTGTAAAAGGCAGGATTTATCCACTGCAAGCAGAAACAGCTCCACGAGCTGGTCCTTTTGGGGCACGCCTCATCTGAACCCTGATTTTACCAACCACCACTGCTCATACAAATTCAGCAGAATCAGAGACTTGTGAGCTTTGCCCTTTGAGCATTAAGATGGGCTTAAAGCAATACTCAATGCACAGTTTCCACAACAGCAGTAAGTGCAGACCATGAAATTATTTCCTAGGGCAAATTTATAGAGTGCTATTGATTCCATGTGTATGTTAAAGTCTATTCTTAATTCCTAAGAACTCCTTAATTCTCTTGCTTCATGGCAACGTTCCTAAGGAGAGAAGCAGTGCCAGGTTTTGCAGCAAAGTGAGGAAAAAACAGAATTTACCTGACCAACATCTGAGAAGACAACATAGTGCTTTACATCACCAACTTCTTAGAAAAGGCTTAAAACCAAATTTTTGTGTCTGCCGTGTATACCTGTGGTGCTATAACAAGAAATAAAGGTTGTAATAACAGTAATTAAGAATCATAAGTAATTGATATAACTGCAAGGAGTCACATTCAATTTTCTGGCAATAAGAGTTCCTATTCACTTCAGAAACTTATCCAAGGCAATTATGTTTATATAGGACCAGGATCTGATGGGCAGGAATGTTATTCTGATTAAAATACTGTTTTTATCCCCAAATATCTTATGTCTGTGCCATCAAGAAAACAAATGGCCATTGTACCAGGTGACATTGAAGAGATATGTACATGCTAGGCAAAAAATACATATTATTCTTGCACTGATGGGTATAAAAATATAGATCTACTATTCTAAAAAGTTTGCTTTAGATTTTGCAATAATTTAAAAACTTCAGTCCAACTCTACTGAGAGCTCTGCAGCTGTATTTTCCTCATGTTAGCAAAGTGTTCCACTTCATCTGTTGATACACAGCACAAGGACACTTTACTTGACCACAACAAAAGTGTTTGTGTCTGAATTTTTCTGTAATTTAGTCAGTTTTGTGTAGTTTTCTTTGTAACCATTACTTTTAAAGTGCACCTGAAACCTCAGCATTATTTGCTTCCACACTGTGAGTAAAAATGCTTTCCCAAGATAACCTTTGGAGAATCACAGACACACAGAATGGGTCAGGCTGGAAGGGACCACAGTGGGATCATCTGGTGCCACCTCCCTGCTCCAGCAGGGCCATTCCAGAGCACAGGCACAGGATTGTGTCCAGAGGGTTCTGGAATACCTCCAGGGAGGGAGACTCCATACCCCATCTGGACAATCAGTTCATTGCACATTAAAGAAGTTCTTCTTCACATTCTGGGGGAACTCCCTGGGATCAGTTCCTGCCCATTCCTCCTGTGCCATTGCTGGGCACCAGGAGCAGAGCCTGGTCCCTGATCTGAGCCCTCCCTGCAGACAGGGACAGACAGGGATGAGGTCCCCTCTCAGTTTTCTCCTTTTAAGGCTGAACAGCCCCAGCCCCCTCAGCCTTTCCTTGTAAGAGAGATGCTCCAGTCCCTTCATCACAGTCACATTCCTCCCCTGGACCCGCTCCAGGAGCTCCACGCCTCCCTTCTCCTGAGGAGCCCAGAACTGGACAGAGCACTCCAGATGTGCCTCACCAGGACTCCAGATGTGCCTCACCAGGACTGAGCAGAGGGACAAGATCATCTTCCTCAACAATGCTCGCCATTCCTTTCCAAATGCAGCCCAGAATCCCATCGGCCTTCCTGGCCCCCAGGTCACCCTGCTGGTCATGGGTGCCCAGGGAAGTGGTGGAGTCACCATCCCTAGAAGTATTCAGAATTGTTGTGGATGTGGCACCTGGGGACGTGATTTAGTGTTGAACATGGTGGTGCTGGTTAATGGTTAATCCAATGACCGTAGAAGTCTTTTCCAGCCTTAACAATTCCATGCCTGTCAACAAGTATCATCACTAGTTTCTGTGTTGCCCTTATATGCATGAAAGTGATGGTTTAAGGATCTAAATAGGGATATAAATGTTCTGCTTCTTATGGCTGCTGTGAGATTAAAGACATTAAAAATGTAGAGAGCAGATGCTGTGATGACAGAGGCCAGAGATATCTCTTGGCCAAGCCAACCCAAGTTCCAGTGAAAATCCACTGTTCGCTTTAAGTACAGTTTTAGCAGGCCTGCACCAGCTGGAAGATGTTTCTCTTCAGGTCTTACTTTAAAAAAAGAAAAACAGCTTCATTTTATGCATTGCTTCAGTAAGAGTGAAATGGCCTTTGAATGTTGTGATAAAACTGTTGCACCAAAAATATTCAAGTGATCTAAAAAACCTGCATTGCTTTTTAAGCTTATGGTAGCTCCAGACATCCTGTGGATTAATAGTGCAAATTTACAGGAATTGAGAGTATGGAAAAGAGTTTAGGGGGAAGGGAAGTTCCGGGAAGGGAAGTTCCGGGAAGGGAAGGGAAGTTCCGGGAAGGGAAGTTCCGGGAAGGGAAGTTCCAGGAAGGGAAGGGAAGTTCCGGGAAGGGAAGTTCCGGGAAGGGAAGGGAAGTTCCGGGAAGGGAAGGGAAGTTCCGGGAAGGGAAGTTCCGGGAAGGGAAGTTCCGGGAAGGGAAGGGAAGGGAAGGGAAGGGAAGGGAAGGGAAGGGAAATCAAACATCAGGGACAGCAGGTTCTCTCTGCTGTTCTGTATTTGGAAGGTTTTCCTATCCTCTTATTTAGGGAGGATTTTTGCCAAGAGAAATATGTGTGTGTCTAGGTGATAAATACACATTTTCCCAGAAGTGCATTCAATCATGCTTTACATTTCCAGCATTACCTCCTGAACCCTGTCATGGACCACAACCTCCAACTCCTCCAGAGCTTTGGCCATTCAGTATTTTCCAACAATCTCCAGCTGTCCCAAGTCCTGCTGAAGAGTTGATGACTCAGTTTTTGTTGTAACTGATTAACTCTTGCTCCACTATGAGTGCTATTTTTGTAAGGCTGTGGAAATCAAGAAATCACAGCTCTCATTGTGCAGTCAAAAATGGAAGTGCATTACCTGTAATTTCCCAAGCATTTCATTTCCTTGGAAGATTTATTTGTAAACAAACAAGAGCTTTATTGTTGCTTGTTGCAGACACACCATAAATTAGTTTTTTTCCACACTGAAATGCAGCAGCATAAAATTCTCACTCGAGGAAAGTACTAACTGGCATTATGGCACTACTTTGTTAATTATGTTGGCACGTACACTGCTGCTCTCTAAATTATTCCTGTACACCAGAACACTTTGTACCTAATGATTTCCTGAACTTCTTGTACATTAGTTCACATTTAATCTAATTCAAATCATTGTCAAAATGACGAATGCAAAGAAGACACAATGTTGGAAGCAACATGACTTCTGAGCCAGTGAGTCGTGGTCACAGAACTACCACGGTAGAGGTGAATTTTAATATGTTGAATTTGGCTTTGATGTGTTTGACAAGATTCTGATTCATTCTTATCAGTCTGACTTGCCGTTATTAAGCAGATTAGATTTCCCACAAGCTCCTCCTCTCTAGCCAGTTCTCAGCCATTACATTTTTGGTTGTTGATTGCCAGTGGTATGTAATAACATAGTGAACCTGGAAGACTATGATGATAAACTTTATTTAGGTGCTTGTTTATGACAAGCATCATTAATCCATGACATAAATTATATATTTCCCAGTCCTTATCATTGTTTGACTGCAACATTCATAATGGAAAACTACTTGATTGACACAGTCATCTTCCCAGATTTCTCCTGTGCTGTTTACAGCAACAGCCCTGTTACTGCATGTCAAATACCTTACAAAATCAATTTATGATATTTTACCATCCCACTCTGAATGGAGCCTTTCAAAATTGCAAGAAATGTCAAGACATCTATTATGGTGGTCACCACGTAAGTTTTCCCTGAGCTCAGAAAGGTCCACGAAAATCTGTTTACAACATACAGGAGTGATTCAGGCTCTCTTGAAATTTGCATTCAGCACTCGAGTTCCTGCCTTCCAGAGATACTCAGTGATGAGTCTTACACTTATAAGCACTAAGGACTTAGTATTTACTACTTAAGTCTTCATAAGTACTAAGTGGACAGAAAAAGTTGCTAGATTTGTCTCTTGAGGAGCAGCCTCTTGCCAAAGTACTTTCCATCCAGCTGGAAGGAGCATTCCTCAGCTCTGCAAAGGACAAATCCCGTGGGAGCCATCCAAGCTCTCCTGGATGAACATGCAAACATGGGATGCAAAGAGGAACATCTGCTAGGAGGGAGATAGACAAGAGGGAAAGCAAAGCACAGATGTGTGTTCTCAATTCTTCATCCCTCTGCCACTCACTCCTGTGTTACTCAGTGCTACCTGGAGAGCTGCCATGGCACAAACAGTGTCACAACAGCATGCCTGGTTTGACTTTTACAATTTGTCCAGTGGAAGAAATAATGACACTAATGCTGGAGGCAAAGCGCATGATAATTATGCCAGTGACCGCTTCCATGTTCATGCACAGCTGGTTGTTTCAGGGTAGCTGCCAGGAATTCCTCATCCCAGATGAGCTCTGCATCCACTTGTTTGCTCAGATTTGCACTTTCCTTTTATTTCCACCAAGTCAATCATTATTAACCACTGACAGTTCTGCTGGGCAGTGGGATAGACAATATGCTCTAGGACACCTTCATAGAGGGTGGAAGAAGAAGTTTTAAATCATGCCTTGCACCTTCATTATTCCACCAACAATTACATGTATGTACTGATTTAGGGCAAATTTGGGGGAAGACCTCTGGAAGGAGCCCCCAGAGAGCAAACCCCCCACGACTCCTCCCCCCACCACCGGGTTTGGGAAGAATTTCCTTGGAGAGAAGTGGAAAAAAACCTGTTTATTTAACAAGGAAAACACTCCCTAGCACACACAAAAAGAAAACTGAACAACACCAGATGAAAAAAAACAAAACTCCTTCACCGCTCTGAAAGGATGACAAATTCAGAAAGTCTCTCCTGCGAGTGGTCGCCCAGTTGTCGGTCTCCGGCGCTGGGGATGACTGCTGCTGATCACAAAATGCAGACTCCCGGTGTTTCTTGGTGTTTCCCAGGACCCCGTCCGGAACAGGTTCAGATGGTATGATTGTATTTAGGCAAAAGCAAAAAGTAGAAGCAAGCAAAGCAAGCAAAGCAGGCAAGCAAAGCAAGCAAGCAAGCAAGCAAAGCAAGGAAGCAAGCAAGCAAGGCCAGCGAGCCTTTTCCTAAACACAGACCGTGGGGGAGGTGAGCCGGCCGATAACAAGACAAAACAAACTCTCACCCTCAGAGCCAGTCCCGAAAGCACAGAACACAACACGAAGCACAAACCGAACACACGACTGGGGATACAAGCACCACAACGTCACCCCAGGACAATGTAGAATGCAGTTTTTGGTCCATGACTTTGACAGAGATGGGGAAGATTCTCTGTGTTATCACTTGTGAAATGGGCCTTCTTTCTCTGCAGAGTGTAAGCATGTCATTACTTTTAATACATTAATTTTATGCCCACATTTCCTATGTTGTGCTATCACCTCTCATTTTTTTTCTAGCATCATTATGTTTTTCTCTCACAACTTTCTAGGAGCTTTAAACTATTTTTAAATTGCTGTCTATTTTATTTTAACTGTGATCTCCCATCCCTTTTATAGTTCCTTCTATATTTCCCTCTGGTTTTGCTCCATCTTCTAATTTCATTTTTCCTGGCTTCATTATTTTTATGCTGGCTCTTTGAATATTGTTTTCCCACATGTAGTTCTTTTGTTCCATGTAGCACTGAATTGTTATTTACCCATTGAAACAGAGATTTGGATGCCTCCATCTAGCTAATGGTTGCATCTCATATATAATGTGTTATCATGGAGTGTAAAAGAGTCACCCAGTGGTGATTATTTTTTTTAACAGTGAATCCCTCTGGGAAGATGCTGAGTGTGCACAAAGAACAGGAGCTGAGTTCCCCTCAAAACTGATAAGAGTTTGCTGTGACAAAACCTTTGTGCTTTAGCTGGGGCAGTGATAGCGATAATTTCCAGCAGAAGGATTTTCTCTGGGATTATGGCTACATAGGTACTCAACCCATTCTTGAACTTTAAAAAGTGCTTAACACTTGGTTTCCAGATTGCTTAAACCTTAACCTGAGATCTCACCCTCCAGGAATTTGGGGGCAGCAGTTAAGACCAGACACGAACCACTTGAGGCAGTGCTAAAAACAGCCCAGATAAAATGTGTAAGCAGGAATTTCTCCTTTTCTGTCTCTATTGAGGTGAAAACCAATCAGGCAAGTAACTTTTGCTGTATTGTAAGAGGTTTTCAGTTTCTTTGTGTTTGTTTTTTCCTAATGACCAGCAAATTAATTGTGTCGTGAAAACTTAGTATGTGCTCTGCAGCAGGGCTGCAAATTAAAATTTCTGCTGTGTATTTTCTTTTGAGGAAATTTAGGGAAACTTTAGATTCAACGGGCAACTAAATTCCTGCCTTCTACCTCCCCTTCATGGACCGAAGCCTGAACAATGAAAGTACAAATTGTCCTTCTTCTTCCCTCCTTTTCCTTAACATGGCTGTCATTGTAGTACAGATAGACAAAAATATCATTAAAATAATAATTTCACAGAATTTAATCCATGCTTAGCAGGAAACCTGGGAGTTCCCTCTGTTTCTTCCCCCACCCCCTCACTTCTCTTTTCCTTCTTAAAACTTTGTGGTTTATCAGTGTAAAGTTCAGCAGCAGCACCTTTAAAAGATTGAAATGGAGAATTAGCAGGAGAATTTCTCCTTGAAATGGAGATAGGATGGGAAGGGAGGAGAACAGAGGAGAAATATACAGGTTCTCAATACCAGAAGTTCTCGTGCCATAAAAATTGTTTCATTGCTAGAAATCTGGATACAAGGCTTGTGAATTTGATCTTGGATAGGGAGCATGAATTTCACAGAGGTATAGACACAACCATAGATTTGCTTTTGGGACAAAGCCAAATCCAGGAGAGTGAAATAAAGTGAATTCAGACAAAAAAAGAAAACCCTATGGAACCACTCCTTGTAATGTTTTATAAACTCATTCTCTTTCCATTCTTTTTCTCTTTTTTTTTTTGTTGAACTCTACCAGCCTTAGTCTATATTTGTCTTGTCAGTTAAAGAACTTTTATCTGTAGTCAAAGTTGTCTTGGCAGCAATAGGATGTTTTGTATTTAAGACTATTAAGTTCCACAGAACTTAGGATATTTTCAGGGTTTTTACTTGACAAAATAAAGACAGGGATCAGAGCTAAGCTCGTCCTTTTACTTTCTGATCTGAGAATAAAAAAAGAAAAATAAAAATAGGAGAAAAGAAACCTCTGAAAGTGGTCATTTTTTCTTTCTGGGCCTGGCTACACCCTCCTGTCAGGTAGAGAGTGATAAGGTCCCCCCTGAGTCTCCTTTCCTCCAGGCTGAGCCCCCCCAGCTCCCTCATCTTCTCCTCACCAGAGTCGTGCTCCAGACTTTTCCCCAACTCCATTCCCTTCTCTGGACACACTCCAGCACCTCAGTGTCATTCCATGACAGTAACACAATCTCCTGGACAAGAAATCAGAAATACATGAGAAAATTGACCGTTACTACTAAAATACATCAGATTTATAGTGCAGTTGTTACTATCATGAACACAACAGCCTTACTATGTGTGTTCAGCTGGGTGGGTGCAGAGGTCCAATGCATTCTTGCATATCCAGACTATGGAAATTGATAGCTTTGATAAATTGAAAAGAAAGAATTCCCCCTACAAGCATTGTTCAATCTCTCTTTCCTGGACTTTGCCAGAAATCCCCCATGAGCAGATGGGGTTCATCCATGGTGTCCCACAACCATTCAGAGAAAAAGGGTGGAATGAAACCGCCAACATTCACATATCACTTCTCACAGCTAGTCATTCTTAGGAATATTTAAACATATTTGAGTGATTTAGGAACATACTTACCTTGATATGCAAACTGGGTTTTTCTAAAGTCCTCTGCATCAGAAATCATAGAAATACTAAATCTTCTCTGGAGGAAGATCATTCTGGAAGATCATTCTTGAAGATCATTCTGTTCCAACGCCCTGGCAGGAGCAAGGAAGCTTCCACTATCCCAGGTTGTTCCAAGTCCCATCCAACCTGGCCTTGGACACTTCCAGGGATGGGGCAGCCACAGCTCCCCTGGACAATCTGTGCCAGGGACTCAGCACTGTCACAGGGAAGAGTTTCTTCCTGATTATTTAAAATCTATTCTCAGTTTAAAGCTGATGTTTTCACAGATCAACGACCCACACAGAACCACAGAATGGATCAGGTCGGCAGGGACCACAGTGGCTCATCTGATCCAACCTCTCTGCTCAAGCAAGGTCACCCTAGAACACAGGATTGCATCCAGGTGGCTCTGGAATATCACACAGAAGAAAACATTTTGTTTAATTCTCCCAGCATATTTGCCAGAACCACTCATTAAAACGTTGTCAGACAATCAGCATGGCAGGTTGCCCTTTGTTACCTGTTTGATTTCTGCTTATGAAACAATCAAGCAATTTTGCTGTGATTTCTTCTCCTTCACCAGAGGGCAAAATAATAAAAGTAACTTCAACACTACTTTTTGCCTTCAAATTCAGGTTTAAAAAGTCTTGAACATGCAGGCAGGAATCCCCCTGTTCCTAGACCAAGGCTTAATTATCTGGATTTTAGACGCATTTTTTTTATTTACTAGTGCTGCCTGATAATTAGCTCTCTGCTTTTTTCCCCCTCGCTGACTTTGTTTGATAAGGCTTTTATGGAGTCTTGGCATACCTAACTTATTAAGTCCCATTTGTAAGGCAGCACATCCCTCTGCCTCTGTTCTCTGTCCCAGCTTGGAGAAGAACACGAGTCTAATTGGTTCTGTTTACAAACCACTGCACTCGGGAAGAGCTGTGCCTCCATTTGATAAATAAAGATGCGAGAGATGAGAAAATTATAACTAATTCATGCCTTGAGCCATCTACGAATTAAGAAAGAAAGAAGTAAAATGAGAAAAGAGGCTCAAAAAGAGAAACAGGTGCATTTGGAAGGTAAATAGTCTACTTTGAAAACAAAGAATCTGGAGTTCTTTAAGAGATGCTTGAGAGCAATTGATGATTTGTGAGGTGTGTTGGATCAACAAAAAATTCCCATGCTGAAGGTGGAGAGGTTAAAAATAAAATAAATTAAATAAACCTCAAAAAAAAAAAAAAAAAGAATCAAAGAATCTGCCTTTACAGGACTTTGACCTCCCTGCCCCACTTTTTAGAGAAAATTTCTAAGATAAATCAGAACCTGGCCCACATGGACAGAATGAAATCTGGATGCCCGCCCTAGAAAGATTCTGTTATTGTAAACACAATATTTTTAATTTAACTTAGGCATATGATTTATCAGAGAGTCCTTAAATCAGGTGGCTGGGCCCTGGGAAGGGGACACTGTGGGGACAGCCCCTTGGCATTACAACAACAGAACAAGAATTGAGCCATACTCCTCTAGAACACTATTTCAGCCTGTGATGACTTGCTATGAAGAAACTTCCAAACCCAGAGGTGCCTTCTTTGTCTCTAATACCCTTCAGCAACACAACAGAATAATGATTTTAAGTGCTCCTTAATAGTACCTCACTATATAATCAGAAGCATAACTAATCTAATAGTGATGTTGAAAGTCACTCAAACGTTTATCTTTATTTTTTTTAATGATCTGATAGAAATACCCTATATTTTATCTGCTGCTTTATAGCTTAGGGATTAGGCTGATAGTTCAGGCTGAAAGATAATCATCCATATTCACTAGAATCTAATTGTGTACTTGAGAATTGTATAATATAGAATAATAATATAGAATTGCATAATTGTGTTTGGGAGCAATTTCTTCCTTTCTTAGCTCTAATTGATTGTAAATCAACTTTCATGTAGTACTAAATCCTCTGAACAACCTGCAGTACTAAATCACTTGAACAATAAAGCTTTTTAATTTAAGGAGTCTGTCTGTTCCCTGTGGGAAAACTGGGAAAATCTGCTTTTCTGGGATTAAATACCAGTCCTGGCTGCTTCTCAGCTATCCTGGGACAAGATGTGAGTTGAACTGGGGAAGGACCCCCAGAGGTACAGGGGTAGAAGGGAACTGAGAGCAACTCAAACAATTTTTCACAGAGCACAAGAATTCTTGATTACAATGTGCAAGAAAATGGGCATGGAAGGAAGGAGACCAGCGTGGCTGAGTAAGGTCCTGATCACAATGAAACAGGGAATAAATTGTCTAGGCAGGGACATTGATATTGGGAAAAAATCTTGGGATATTGCAGTGTTCAAGATGAGGTTGAAAGGCCTCTGAGTGCCCTGATCTAAGGCAGATGTCCTGGGTATAGCAGGATGGCAGGACCAGGTGATCCTTAAAGGTTCCTTCTAACCCAAACCATTCTCTGACTCTGTAAACCATTTGTCTGTGTCATTTCTCTGCCTAATGCATTTGGGAAGAGCTGTCATCCCGCTGTGTGAATGTAGTTTGTTGATCAATAAGAATTTCTAACATACAGTGTTATGCCAGTTTCAGAGTTCTTTTTTTATTAATTTATTCCCAGAATAGCCTGACATTTTAATAAAGAGTTATCATGACATGTATCCAGGGAGGAGGTAGGCAGATCATGAGGGATGAAAGGAGGATTTTAGTTCAGTGAAACCATCAGCTACACTGAGACCTGCACATGTTTACTAATCAGTAAATATTATTGTTTCTGCCCTTCTGGTGTGTTTTATTAGATCTTCTCTTTCCTCAAATAAATCAAGCTCTCAGCTTCCTGAAGCAGAACAAGAATTTTGGAAAAATGGAAACCAAATTCTGAGACATGGGAAAACTTTGTCACACAAAAATTTCAAGACAAAAAACAGCAGAGTTTGGTATTATACCTGGAAATTAATTCCATTTTGTTTCCATGAGCTAAATAATGATTTTTGAAGTACAGGTGAAGAATATTGGCATCTTTACCATATGTGGAAAAGGCTTTTTGTCGCTTTAGGTGCAGCACACAGGAAAGGTTTGGAAATTACAGAGAGTGAATTTCTGGGAGATAAAAGGGCTGCATGGGGGAACGTCTTGTAAACTATGTTTAAAAATCCTTGTAAATTCACAGAAGAAACACAGCAGCTCACAGCACACTTACATTGGCTCTTCAGAACACTCCACTGCCAGCTGAAAGTTTATAGGGGGTCAACCATTTTTGAAAAATTAGGAAATCAGTGGTCTATAGAGAAGACACCAATCATTTTAAACTTTTAGCTCTTGTATGAGAGAAAATGAAAACCATTTTTTGAAAGTAAAAGAGAGGAGAGAGTATTCTGGAGTTTACTCCACAGGCACAAAAGACACTTCTTGAATTTTTTTCTTCAGCTTCTCTTCATTTCAGATGTCTTTGTAAGATACCACACAGGTCTGGTCTCTGTGGATTCTTATTTTGATCTCTGAAGAGATCTTTAGCTTAAGAAAAATATAAACTTGCAGAAGGCATCCACCTCCTTCATAGCAGAAACCTTGAGATTATCTAATGAATCTAAACATGAAATGAGCAATTTGAGAATCCTGCAGCCAATAGATCCTGACCCAGGGTACTGCTAGATGGAAAACATCTGGCAAATTCCGAAGTGCAGGACAGATTTAGAAAGGTAACAGCTTGCAAGGGCTGGAGGTGAAGGACAGAGTAAGGCTGGGAAAAGGGATGGGGTAAAGAGGTGGAGGAGATATGTAGAAAAATGTGGTTTTGAAATGTGGGCTGATGAAGGGATCCTGCAGGGAAAGAGGAACACTTCTCTTGGATGGGGATGGCAGGACATGAAATATCAAGCTTAAACTGAAGTAAGCAATGCTCTTCCAGAGCATTTATGAATAAAGGCAGCACAAATAAAAATCAGGCAAAAACTAACGAATCTGAGAGTGACCTGCTGTGCCAGTGTGTGAAGACAAAAACAAACTGATTTCTAAAAGGCTTCCCCCAAAACATCTCTGCAGAGACAGGGCAACTTGAAATGGTTTTTAGCTGAAAGAGGCCGCATTTAGACTGGGTTTTAGGAAGAAATTGTTTGCTGTGATAGTGGTCAGGCCCTGGCACAGGTTGCCCAGAGAAACTGTGAATTCCCCATCCCTGGAAGTGTCCAAGGCCAGGCTGGATGGGGCTCTGAGCAACCTGGGATAGTGGAAGGTTCCCTTCACACGGCAGGGAACTGGAACTGGGTGTTCCTTATGGCCCCTTCCAACCCAAACTATTCTGTGGTGAAAAAATCCACAATGAATTAAAGCAACTAGAGAGAACAATGACAACCAACAGTGCATTTTTCAGCAGTGACAATTGACATCAATGCTGATGAAATTCTGGAAATTTTCAAGGATCTGCTGCTTAGAAAATGGCAAGAAGAATTATCCACTGAGTACTAACTGTTTTCTCAGAGTTATCCCTGTGAGTGATTTCCACAGCTGCTGACTGACATCCCAACCATCACAGGTCTTGTCACACAAGTTCATGGTCTCATTTGACAATTGGTTGGAAATTGAAGTGAGCCAAGTTTGCCCATGGCCACACAACCCAGCAGTGCCAGCAGCACAACAGAGCAGATTTCTTGAACTTCCAGCTCTATTATCTGAATTGATTTAAAGAATAGGAGCTTTTTAGGTGAAAGCAACCAGTTAAAATGGAGATTGAAAATTATTATTATCACTAATGACTTAATTAAGGGACATAAGAGGCCGGATAAATAGACAGATGAATAAGTAGTTCAGAGGAAATCTGGTAGAAAGAGGATTCTCCCTGCTACAGCTTAACTTGCCACAATTATCTAATAATCACAGTAAATATGGAGATCAGCAGATTATTTTCTCAACATCGAATGACTTATTTGGCATGTCAGCAAAACACCCAGGAGAATAAAACACACCAGCAACTGCTCTCTAATTACTCTTTTCAGATGGAGTAATGATCTTTAATGTGCAGTGGATCTCATTAATTAACTCTCAGATTTTAATTAACTCTTTGCCTAATTTACCTGCCATAATACATTATCGAAAATGTCATCTTAACAGGTTTTTTGCTCCTTTGGGGAGGAGAAAGAGGAAACTGTATGTTCATAAGTGGTTTTTGTTTCCTCTTTTCTGGAGACTCTTCTGGTAATGAATAACTTTCCTAATACAGATATATGGAGTAAGAACCTATTGAAACCTCCAATGTGTTTGGTTGCCCAAATTTAATGAATTCAAGAGGAGATAGAGGAGGATAGTCTTCAAATGTGCCTCACACATTTTTTAGGATGATCTTAGGTGCTTTAAAAAATTGTCAACTGAAGCAGAACTGCTCTCTTCAAAAGGAAACAGCAAAACTGTGGGAGTCAGAATCAGTTTGTGATGTTCCAGGTCTGCTACACCAGCCGCTGAAAGAAATGTTCTCTAAGTCTTATTTATTGTTAACAACTGCCTCCTTAAACACTGGATATTCTTCCTGTCCCATAAAAACAAATATCTGAGTGCTCCCTACACACTTTAAAATTTACTTTTAATCCAGGTAGTGTAACTAAAAATAAATACAAAGTACCAGCTTAGCCTGTGGCAGGAATCCCATGGAATGATGTGCAAGGTTCTTCCTTGGGTTTGCTTCTTTAGTGCTGCCACTGTCAAGGAGCACAAATCTCATGGCAGAAATTAATGTATTTTGTGTTCCACTGCCCTCAATATGAGTTTGACTCATGCTGGAGTAGATGTATCCTTGCTATTCCCTTCTAGGTAATAGTGGTAGAGTCAAGTATCTTCTTACAGTAGAGGAATGATGTTTCCTTAAGGTCTTTCCTTAGGAGTCCAAAGTGAGAGTTCCCTCCGATTTCTTCCTCCCTTACAGCTCTCCTCAAAGAATGGAGACCAAATTTTTGTGTCTCTTTGTGGTTCATAGGTGAACATCTGATTTTCAGTCCTGTCTTCACCACCACGTCCCTATGACCTCCTTGTTTCTCTCATTCCCTCTTCACACATCTCCCACATTTAACGCCACTTTGTAGCCTTAGCAAATCATAGAACATCAGGGAATATCCTGACTTGTGAGGGTGCCCCAAAGATCCTTTAAGTCCAGCTCCTGATCCCTCAGAAAGCATTTCTCACTTGGCTTGGACAAGACCATGGAGTTTCTATTCCATGTAGGTACTTAAGTAGTAGAAGAAAATAAATGTCTTCCTTACACTGACATTTTGGCCTATAATTTTGCAGAAGATCTATTGCATTTTCTCCCTCCCTCCCTCCAGTATTTCCCAGCATTTCTAAGGCATGCTGATGGATATTTTTAGGCAAACCTCAGTGGAAAGATGTTGTTTATAGTCAGGCACTTATGAAGATGAATATGCTGTAAACAACGACTACACTTGATAGTGATCTTGCCCTGATCTAACATTTATTGATGTAGGAAATTAGAGATTTGTGCTAAGCTGAACTAATTGCCATAACTACAGCTGCAGACAACTGAGATCCATTAATTACCTAAAAAAATAACAAAAACAAGAGTTCTAATTTGTTTCAGGGATATTAGATTTTGTCAGATTCCCCTTACTTTACAACCCCAATATGCATGGCTCCACAATATTTTTTTCCGGATGTTTCCTAGGTAGGAAAGCAAGTTTATCACAAAAATTTCTGGAATGTAGACTGTGGAAAGAATTCTGTAAGGATAAAGAGATGGCTGGAGTTGCTCATATTGGGTTTGGCTGTGATATAAAAGTCAAAAGACATAGAACCTTCTCTTGAAGCACTTGAAACCAACATTTTCTGGAATTTTAGAGGGGTTTATTCCTTCTGTTTTCAGGTAAGTTATTCCATCTTGGGCAAGAACATTGGTGAGATTTGGAGCACTGTTGACTTTAGATTAGGCTTCTTCTGCTTCTTCTGAAAATGCTTCATAAAATTATGCTTTTGCAATAGCAAAAGCAAAAACCATAATTAATAACAATAGTAATTTGATCTTCCTCCTCTGTTAAAATTTTATGTGGATGCAAGATTTTATAAGGAAGCAGCAAGAGATGAAGAACTACTGAATGTTTTTCAGTCACTGGGATAAAAAACGCAGAAATGTTCAGGTAATTTTTAAAATAATATCCACTTCTGTGGCTGCAAATTTTGGAGTGAAATGTAGCTGAAGTGGATTGACCAGATATAGCAGTAAGTTAATGGCGAATTAAATTCAAAGAGAGAAAAAAAATAGAGGTGTTTATCTGTCCATGATGCCCTCAGGTCTTCAAAAATGATATATGGTATTGTGAAGGACTTAATTATGCTAAATAAAATATTCCTCTCTAAGCAGCTGAATCCCTTGCCTGTAACAAGAAAATTAATTGCTCATTTTTGGTAACTAAGACATTCCCAGCCAGATAAATATTTGACCCTAAGTTGTCCAAATAGAAATTTATCCACTTACAGGAAAATTGCCCCCATCCTAGCTGTGCCTTGTCTTGATCCAAGAACGTGACAGGAGACCTGTGGATGTTCATTATGTAACTCAGTGCTCAAACCTGCACTGTGGGAGACCATTGTGCTGTGATACCCTGCTGAAAGGGATATTTCCACAATAAATCTGAATTTCTGGCTTTTTTAAGGATTCCTTTCAGCTTTTTCTTGAATGGGCACATGAATTTGCCATTTTTTTAAAGCCATTGTCAACTACATTAAAATCCCAAATATCTTAATGTAACATGATGTTAAGACATCCTTATCCATGATGAAAGAACATCCAGCATTTGTATCTGATATCCTGTAATTTCTTCCCTTACTTGTACTTATTGCTTACTGCCTACATCTACTGGAAAATGACCATAGGTGGCTTCAGTTTTAAGAAACTTTAATCACACATTCAAGAAGCCATGTCCCATTTTAAGTCATTAGATAAATGGTTCTAGGTTTGTGTTTCTACTGTTTTTTTAATTGGTTGCGATCTGTCCAGAGTTCCCAGTATTGCAATCATAGATGGCAAGAGACTGAACAAAGCCTTGATTCAAAGGAAAGAGAAATTACCACTTAATCTTGTAACATCATCCTAAAGGATAAACAAAGAGAGAAATGTTAAACACTGAACACAGACCTGCAGAGTCTCTGGCAATCTGGAATTTCAACTTAATTCTCTCAGTTGTCAGTGCTCTCCTGGTCCTAATACCCACACACAGCCCAGCACATTTCTGTTTCAGAAATTTCACTGTTGGGGGTATCCTGCACTGGATGTCTCACCAGGTGGGCAAGTTACATGTTCAGCATGTAAAAAACCAAACTGATAAATCCTTGAGTTAGTGACCTGATTGATGAGGTATCAGCCTTGAGAATCCCCTCCTCAGAGCAAGGAGTGCCTTTCCTCTCTTCACAACAAAGCAGGGTTTCCAGCCAGCAATATCCCCTTTCCTATCATTCATCAACATCTTGTTTTACAGCACCAGGGATCTGGAATTCTCCTGCTGATCTCCAGTAGCTGATTGATTGATTGATTGATTGATTGATTGATTGAGTTCCAGTGATTTACAGCTATCAGTGATGCAATGCCCAGGGGAGAGGCAGCTGCTGCTCTCCCACTATTGGGTCATGCCCAGATATATTTCCTGATTCAACCCAATATGCCCAGTTTACAATGGGAAGATGGGCCTGCAGTTTCTTCCAAGTCTAATTGTCCAACTTTGGTGCTGATTTGCAGGGGTTTAATTAAAGACAAAAAAAAAACTTCTTTCAGATCATTGGGAACACTGACTTTTAGTGTGGCTTAATGACACTCATTAGATGTTTCACCATCATCCCTCTATTTATATCCAAATGAAGGAAGCTTCCCCAGTGTGGCCTAATATATCTACTTATAGATTTTTGGCTTCAAGTGGGGCCATGTAGGTTTCCGAATCATTCCCTGTAGTTTTCCAGCACACTGTTTTACCTCAAAAGCTCATAACAAGGCTGGAATCACTCCTCTGACGACAATTCCACAACTTTCATTGACAATTACTTCTAATCCCAGAATGATTGTTAAGTTATGATATTTCTTTTCATGTTACTTTCAAGTCCTCATTAGTGAGGTCCCCCTAGTTTTGCACACCCTGCTTTGTTCTGTTTATGGGCTGCACCTGACTCTAAGAGATGCTTGAGCCCTTCTGCATCAACTCTTTAAGCCATGGCTGCATCCTTTTCTCTGAACAGAGGCTGCTCAACTTATTTTTAATTACCAAAAGCCTATATCCAAAATTTTCATCTTTATTTCATATCTCCCCTCTCAGCTCTCTTCTAAAGAACCACTGTACTGGGATAACTTCAGCATTTGTAGTCTAACTTGTTAGTGTTGTATAGATTATTATATTTTCTTGTAAGTACTCCCTTTTGAGCAGCCATGTAATTTTTTTAGATGTTTGAGGAAGATGGAGGAAGAATTTTTTTTTTTTTTTTGGTTTTCACTTATTAGGTTTTTCATGTGCTCAAAGACTATTTAATCACACATAAAGAACTTGGGCTGTTTGTCTTAAAAAAGGACAACCAAGAGGTGACTCTATTATGGTTTAAATATCTCCACAGGGAGAAATACCAGGTAGTAAAGAGATCTTTAATTTAGTAGAGAAAGACATAACAAGAAACAGAGCCCAGAAGCAAGAAACATATAAATTCAAATTAGAAACAAGACATGAATTCTAAAACACGTGAAAAAAAATTAACATAGCCTAAAACTCCCAATGGTCTTGGTGAATGCTCCATCTTCCTGGTCTTTACAGGCTATATGCAGGTGGTTTTCCTTCTGGAAGATATTTTTCACAAATATGTTTTTTGGATTCATCACAGGAGAAATAGGAAAAAAATTGTATTTTTTCTTCAGAAAGATATATAAAATGTTTTAATAATTCTTTTGGGCCTCAAAACTTTTGAAATATTTGATTGACAAGACAATCCTGTTGCTATGGATATTAGGAGAAAAATTGACAACAGCAGGATGGGAACTCAGTTGTGAGACAGATAGCTTGGTGTATAAAGGGTCAGAGCAAATTTAATTTCTGTGTGACACATACACACAGAACCTGTCTTCACTAACAGAAATATATAGAAACAGGCACACTGAGGAGAAAAAAAAACCTCACAGAAGCATATGGGCCATCCTGCTCCCAGATCTCGCTCTGGATATAAGTGGGTGGGAGAAAAAACAGTGTAGGACAGATATTAATTCATATACTCACAGAACAGCCTAGGTTGGAAGGGACATCAGAGGACCCTCTGGTCCAAGTTTCCAGGGGAAAGGGGGCCTGGATGAGGTCATACAGCACCCTGCCCCATCCCATCCTGAGAACCCCTTGTGAGGTTGTTTTGTTGGTTGATTTTCTCACTGTAAAAATTTTCTTCCTTATATCAAGATGAGACCTGTCCCATTTATGCCCATTTCTCCTCCTCTCCTGCAAGTAGCTCCTCATGAAGAGAGAGATTTTGTTCTTTTTGAGCCACTCTCTAAGTACTGCAATATTGTGGTGAGGTCTTCCTGAGCTTTCTCTTCTCCATGGGGAACATCACTCCTTCACTATTTCTTTACAGGATGGGTTCTCCAGCCCTTTGGTCATCCTTCCCTCCTCTTGAGCTGTTTTCCTGAATGCCAAACTTCTGTGTTGGACTGCATTTTCTACAGAAGAATTATTTTAATTTTGCTTTATGGTCTATCAATCTGAGCCCCCCCATGTTAATTTCTCAAAATAATTTTGAATATTAATCCTATCCTTTTAAATCCTTTAATAAACTCTTTCTTTTTAATGCCTGAAGTGCTTTTCCTATAGCATCTTCTGCATTTCCAGTGAAAATATTGAATATATAAAATCCAGAAGCAGTTGTTACTTGATTTTTCCCCTAAATTTTTCAGTATCATTATAGCCAGCTGCACACCCATTTTACAGTAGTTAAAAGGAAGTGCATATTCCCCTTTTTAAAGACTTCATGAGGATTCTGGGAATGAAAGGGTGTGGGCCTGGCTCCCTACCTTGTGAGTCAGACATATTTTGCTAAAAATAACAAGGACAAAAGAAAGATCAAAGTTTTGTTCTTTAGAAGCTTAGAGATCTCAATAGCAGCAAGTTCTTGAATGAATTTGCAGTTTTGTCTGCTATTCCTGTCAATATTTCCCTTTCATTCACGTTTAAAGAAGAACCTGGATAAATCAAGAGCCACCTCAGATTTAGGATGAAGTGCTTTGCCATGACATGCAAAGACATGGTACAGACAGCTACTGCAGGAGAAATGAGTCAATAACAACCTCACTTGGTCTTAATTTCCTTTTCTTTACTTTGGCAAATGTCACATAGAAAGAAATTTGAATTCACCCAGCTGAAGTTGCTTCCTAAGTTGGTCGCACTCAATTTTATATATTTCTGTTTCCCTTTGCTCTTCTTTGGTCACTCTGTAGCTCCTTTCACCAAAAGAAAAATAAAATTGAGCCCCTTAATACACAGACCTCAAACTCACACATGGGGCACTCAACATTCCTTTTCCCACTTTTAAAAGTTTGATCCTTCTGGAAGCTGTGGTCACACCAAATCATAGAATCATGGAATCCCTGAGGTTGGAAAAAGCCAACAGGATCGTCAAATGCAAGCTTCAACCAAATACCACCATGCTCATTAATGTGCCACATCTGCTTGTTTTTTTTAACCCTGCTGGGGATGGTGACTCCACCACTTCCCTGGGGAGCTTTTTCCAGTCCTTAATGATGCCTGGAACACCACTGATAACTGAAGTAACTCTTCTTAGAGGTTCACTTCCATTTCCCAGGATGTTTTGCTGCTGCTGCTGTCAAGTATTTGATATAGCACATGATCCTTAGGGACAAAAGCCTCCAGAGTACTGGGACAAGTGGACTCAGCAGCAGTGCAGTGGTTCATGCTTAGCCTGACAGATGAAAATACAGGAAAATAGGATTTTATTCCATGTGTTGTGAGGACTAATGCAGTTGCTCATGCAATAGAGATGTAACGACACCTCTGGGTTACACACACAATTATTTCAGTGTAAACACAGGAAAGCATTGCTTACAGAAATAGTTACCTGCAGTTCTAACTTCCTCTGCTCAGGTATTTACCTAATTTGAAACAAGAAAGGCAGTCATTATGCATTAAACTCTCCCAGGACACAGTGAGCAAGTTTTCCCTGAATAATTGTGTAGATAGCTCTGAAAAATTAGTCTTGGAGTGCCGGTAGCAATAGATACATTCATCATGAGAGCACTACCAAAATGCTATATTTAAACTTATCTAAGACTCTGAGAAAGTGGGAGTCTTATTAATGTAATTGTATTTGCAAACACAATCTAGTTAAAGAAGAATGGAAGGAATATAGATTACTCTTCCTCAGAGAGAGAGTAATTTTCTCCAGAGGCTAATAAAGAAATGATCTACACCGAGGAGATCATTTTTCTAAGTTAGTTGCACTCAAAAAAACATAAATAAATAAAATAATATTTAGTACTGTATTAATTGGTAGGAAAAACACTTTTAACACATCAGACATCTGTAATATGTTTTTCTACACACCCATATTGTAATACAGACAACAGATTTAATTAATGCCTATCTGTTTGCAGAAGTGTTCCCATCATTTATTTTAATGGCATCCATCATGGAAAACCATCTGCTGTTCACAGGGATGTTATTTATATTTCGATTGAGATTCCATTTAAGTGTAGAATTATCAAATAATTGGCTATCAGGTGTTAAAAAATATGTATTTCCTCTCTGTTTATTTGAAACTAAACCTGCTCAAGGTCTGATAATCTCTGCCTGTTTCAGACTCTAGATTTAATCAATTTAAGGACTGAAACAGAAGTAAGTTATTTATTTCAATTTTTTCTACAAAATGTACAGATAATAAGAGCAAAATATACAGAGATAGGGCTCACACCTTGCTCCCAGGAGAAAGTCATCATTTCAGACTGGCTACTGAGGCTCCCCCATGCCACGGAGGTGTAGTTAGACTCCTGAAATCCTACAAGAAGAAGGCAGCATGAAAAGCTGGCAGCTACCTAAGCTACACCTTTAAAAATGGATGCCAGAATTACAGAAGTTTAATAACTTGGTCTCCTGTACATATTTTCAGGAATATGACCCTTCATTTTCTTATCCCAGGTAAATATTATACTAATCAGACATTTCTATGGTGATGATAACAGAGATTATTCAGAACAAAATGTGTCACAGGCAGCGTTTCTAACCACAGGATGGATTGGGACTCGGCTCAGCACTGAAGTAAGAAATATTCATGATGAATTTTAAAAACAGGGAGCAGGTGACACAAGAAATGAGTTTGTACTGTGAGGAGGAAAACACAATACCCAAGACTTCATTTCTACTTCTAATGCTGTCATTTTTTATTCACTTCTCACTGGAACAGATTGTTGTGTAATGCAGGGTGAAGAGCTGAGTGCAGATATTGCTGTGAGATGTTCAACAGATCCATATTCCTATTGAGACATATCTGTGTGTGAACAAACATGAGTCCTTTTCTTGGAGGTCTGCAGTTGGTCTGCATCTTCCTCACGAGGAAGATCTCTGGTCTCAGGGACAGAACCTGAAGGGATGGCAGGAGCTGTGCCAGAGGAGGTTTATTGGATATTAGGAAAAAAATTCTTCATCCAGGGGATGGCTGGGCACTGGAACAGGCTCTCCAGAGAAGTGGTCCCAGCACCAAGACTGCCAGAGCTCAAGAAGTGTCTGGACAGCTCTCCCAGGCACAGGGTGGAATTCTTGAGGTGCCTTTGCAGGGTCAGGAGTTGGATTGGCTCATCCTGGTGAGTCCCCTCAACTCAGGATGTTCTAGGACTCTATGAATAAACTGGAGAGTCACAGGAATATGAGATTTTGTAACATGGACAATTCCCTCGATTTTGGTACAGAAATAGTCTTGGAAACCTTGAATACAAACTTCAAAATTCTGTCCTGTGCAATTATCATGAATAGCAAGCCTAGAATAACTCACAAGGTTTTTGGGCTTTTTTTATTTCTTTTTTAAAGCATGTAGAAAAAGAACAAGGGAGGAGAAGACCAGGCTGGTTGGGGCTTTGAGTGCCCTGGTCCCATGGAGGTGTCCCTGCCCATGGTTGCAATGAGATGATCTTTAAGGTCTCTTCCAACCCAGGCCGTTCTAGGATTCTGTGAAAATATGAAAGTATGAACTCTTCAGACAGAGCTCTGCAGGCATCGCTGTGAAAACACCAGACTGTGTGGAAAAATGACAAACAAGAAGTTCTTAGTGGCTCTGGATTTCTTACACCCTCATTTGTCTGGAAAATCTGTTTGAAGCTTTTTGTCTTTTACAGCTTGGACTGTGCACATTTTGTCCGAAATGAAGACTAACCCAACAGAAAAAGACTTTTCTTAGAGACAGCAAAAAAAAAATGAGGCTGTTTGTTCTTCTGTAACTCTTCTAGATAGAGATAAATATTTCTTCCTCCTTGTTGTAATTTAATCATACACTGATAAGGAATAGCATTTTAGATTTCTATTTTGTTCATTAATTCTTTTCCAAGTGAGGGTTATGAAGGAAGACAATGAATTGAAAAAATTCTAATGCAACATAATTTTTTTTCTGTATAATTTCTACTTAAATAAATAATATTTTTTCTCCTCTGTGTTACTGGATGTTTACAAGTTTTCTTGTAAGAAAAGCCAGAACTTAAATTTTTTTCTGATCACAGGAGCATAGACCTCACTCGGATATTGAGCCTGTATTTGCATTAATGAAACCATGGACTGGAGGTTATAAAATCCTTTTGGGAGTCTGCATTTACCAGTTTGAATACTACCCTACAATAATCATTTTTAGCAGCTTGGAGCTTGGTCATATCTTAGTGGCCTGAAGGATAGAAAAAACTGCTCAGAATTTATTTTTTTCTAATGATGTATGAATTTTTCTGCTTTTCTATTTGAATTGTCTTTTTTTTTTTGTTTTGCCATTTTAGATAATAACTGGATGTTGTCTTCTGCTTTGTTTTTTGTTTCATGTCCAAAATATTTTAAGTTCTTGAAACAAAAGCAGAAAGGATTATAATATTAATATTGGTATTAACAGTAGATTTTCAATGTTTCCCAACTCTCAGTCAGCTCCTTAAGGAGTGGGATGTTCCCTCCCAGACAGAGTGGAATTCTTGGGGTGCCCTGTGTAGGGCCAGGAGTTGGATGCAATGATCTTTCCAGCTCAGGATATTCTGTGATTCTTTGAACTGTAAGGAATTGAGAGAAATCAAAACAAAATAAATGGAAGCCCAAGGAAAGTCAAAGGACAGTTTCTAGCTGACCTAGGAATTAATCATAAATTGATCTCTCTACCTACACTTTAAATAAATATTCTGTATATTACTTCTCTGGCTGTGAGAATGATTAATCAAGATTAAATGCTGTGATGGTGTGGCTGATGTATTTAATCACTAAAGCAGAATAACAAAGTGCAATCAATATTGTAATAGAGGTTTTTTTAGCCCACTAGATTCAAGATGCCAGCCAGTTTAGGCAGGAAAGCAGGGGATGTTCTGCTTCATTTGCTGTGTTTCTGAGCAACGTTTTTTTGATTTTTTTTTCCCCTATATAATGCATAATTCAAAATCAAACTCAGAGATCCTCTTGAATTAATGCTGGGAAGAAAAATATTTTTATCAATAATTACTTTTTGTTTTACTGGTTGTTTGTGGGATACTGCTATGTCTTCAATATGTCTGTTTTCCTGTGCAAATACATCTCTCCATGTTCTCTGTAAGGACTGGGATGAGGAATTCAATCTTTAAAAGAAGATGCAGCAGCCTTTCAATTACTGATTTTATTAGTATAAAAATGAAATGAAATCACTATTTTTCTCTTCACATAATTATGGTCCCACTATAAATTTCCTATGTATGAAACTATTCCAATAATAGTAGTAGTAGTAATAATAATAATAATAATAGTAGCAATAGTGTTGAAGAGTCATAAATATTTTACAAAGACAGGGTTGTTGTAGGGTTAATGCTGCTTCCTGTGCAGAAATGTTGAGGAAAGCGGGAAAGTAATTCCATGAGCACCTTAAGTACCCACCATCCCAAACTGGAATGTTAAGTGCAATTCCACTATGACTGAGAAAAAAAGATCCCATCAGCATGGAGATGACTGAGAAGATAAAGAGAGTTATCAGTGCAAATAATGTCCCAATCAATATCAGAATAAAAACTGTTGTTATGTCTGTTTGCTCAGTAAACAACCACTTTAACATATCAGGGGATAAAGAACTTTAACAGCACCCAAAAAAATGAAAGAGCAGCCTAAACATACTCATGCCTAACTAGTCTTTCTTCTTAAAGGGATAAACTCTAATGAAATTTACGTGAAATTTTAAATATATTGTATATGCTGAGAGGAACTATGAGGTCTGATTGCTTTCAGCTCTACCATGTCTGTTGAGATGATTGATCTCATAGGATGTTGAGGACCTTAATTCAAGTTTCTCACTGGGTTCAAAATCCATTTTATTTAAATTTTTTTATATTTTTTACCTTCATGAGCTGCATCTTTCTGATGAATCAGCAGAGTGAAGCACCATCAGCAGGGACAGACAGATAATACATCTGAGCAAATGCACTTCCCTTAGACAAAAGGCGGAAAAAATATTTCTTTACAGGTACACTTGGCTCAGCCTCCTTACCCAGGGAGTGAAGCCACTAAATTTAAGGCAGATTTAAGGAAACCAGCTTCTTTTACTTGTAAAATTGCTGGCCATTTGCAGTTTTCTGCTAAGTGGGAACAAATAAGGAAGGGAGTCCCCAAAGCAGCAGGGAAGGGAGACAGAAAGATAAAAGAAGTTTTTCAGGAGAAAATGGGAAATGTCCTGGCAGGTAAAATAAAAAGCAAGGTTTCAGAGTTGTTTCTGAGGAGTCTCTCATCTCTCAGATGCTGAGCTGAGCTCCTGTTGTGCTAAGTCCAGACCTGGAGCAAGTGAGACCAAGTATATTTGCCTGAAAGTCTTTATAATATCTTCCTACTTATGGAAAAGTGAACTGAGTATTTCTTTGAATGCTGAAGAATTTCAGATACAGGGAATGGTCTCAGGAAATCTCCAGTGAGAGATCCAGGAGAGGAAGATGCCACTGGTGCAATGCTGGTGGCTGCTTCAAAAACAGTCAGGGAGCAGACAGCTCTTGGGTTTGGGAATAAAAGTGGTCCAAAGTAAGGTGTATGTCTCAAATCTCTGCCTGTAGCTCCCCACCTTTTCTGAGCTTATCCTAAATATTTACAGAGAATCAAGGAATGGTTTACACTGGAAAAGACCTCTGAGATCATTGAGTCCAAACATTAACCCAGTACTGCCAAGTCCAGCATTAATCTATGTCCCCCCCTGTTGCCTTGTGTTCTAACCTTCTGATAGTTGATAGATTCTTTGCACAGTTTCTCACACTCTTTCTTGTAAATAATGATTGCTTGCATTCCTCTTTGGAGGAAGAGAGGATTGATGGACTGGTGATGGAACCAATGGAGTCAAGAGGTCCTACCATCACTGTCCAATCCATGGTCATTCTTGGAACTCTATAAATAGACATGTAATGTAAATAAAGAGGTCTCTTTTCCTGCTCGACTTCCTTGGAGTCAGCTGTGAGTCTCACTCTCTCTCCCTCTGTGTCGTGATGACCACACCTCCCCAGGTGCCACATCTTCTAAATAACTCCAGGTATGGTCACTCCACCACTTGGGCAGCCTGACAATCCTTTTGGTGAGGAAATTTTGACTCCCACCTGGGTATACTCTTCTTTCAGGGAGCTGTAGAGAGCAAAAAATTCCCCCCCTGAGACTCTTTTTTTTTTTTTTTTTTTTTTGCAGGCCAAACAATCCCAGCCCCCCAGCTGCTCCTTCCAGGACTTGTATTCCAGACTGATCCCCAGCTTCACTGCCCTTCTTTGCACATGCATTCATTTTGGTCCCTTCAGGAAGCTAGAGGGTAATAATTCAATTTTAGGAGTGAGAGCAAGTGCTGCAAACCAGATTTCATCCACACCACAGGCCAAAAAAACCACATCCCAATGAACAAGAAACAACGGCCTGAACAGCTGTTTTTGTAGCATCCTGGGAGGCAAAGATTGAAATATCCAAGACATTGTGGTCCTGCTGATACAAATTCTGGAAAGCTGTGCTTTTACTCCTGCAAATTTGGAGAGATGTCATCTTCGTACAGAATTATTTCTTTATAATTTTAGTGAGTTATTACGTATATTCTTAGTGGTTAAGAGCATTTCATTCAATAACAAAATACATGGATATATACACAGTTTGAGATGTAAGGACTTACTCTCTCCCTGTGCTCTCAACAGGGAATTTTCCACTTTCTGATGGGGTCTGTGTCCCATGCTCACCAAAAGCATAAAGAGCTCCCTAGAGTAAAACAAATTCCTGTAACAAAATTTGGGCGCAAGAGGACTGAACCTTAAGCAAACACCCCAAATTATTATCACTGGTTGCCCCCACAGAGTTGTAGTAATAGAATAGCACAGAATAAGTGATGGTTTTGAGATACTTCCAAAGGATCTGAGAACCCTTTTCTGCACTTCCTTTAATTCACATGTCAGCAGATGTAAGTAGCCATCCTTGGGATGGACAATTATTATGACGCTCTGTTAAATGGCAAGTCCAGCAAAATTACTTTCATAGTTTTATTGCATTAAAGGCAAAGTGAGCTCACTCACTGTGGTGTATCTCCTACTAAAACAGCAAATAATTTTTTTCTCTTTTTTTTTTTTCATATTATTAGCTTAAAACAAGTTAAACCTGACAGATAGAAGATTATGTGCCTCCTGCACTTAGGAGCTCTTGCATCACAAGCACAACAAATGATGTTGACAAAATTGAGCTGAAAATAAAACTTGTGCCACTGAACACCTGCAATAGCTAATATTAGGATCTATAAAAAGACCCTGCAAAGTCAGTAGGATATTTAGCTCACTATTTACTCTCTTGGAAGGCAGAGCAGTGTCCAATTCTGTGTCCAAGGAACAGCTGCATGTGTAGGTGTGGAGTATTCCAGAAATATTCCAACCAAAGGCAAAGAGAGGCAGCTGGTTGTCACAAAATTTTTTCAACGCATAAAAGGAAAAAATAGAGGTCAGTGTGTCTGCATTTATTCTAGGCCTATGACTTGACCTGTTGGACAGAAGGAGGTGATAGCTGTCTCCTTTGCTTCAATCAGCTTTAGAAATATGAAAAACAAAACATAGATAAAATGAAAAATTAAAAGCTATAAGTGTCTTTTATTAGACACTCAGGAAATTGCAGTTCAAGAAAGGCCACACTGATTATTATCCAGCCTGGGCTGCCAGGAAAATAAAGTAAGTTATAAAAGGATGACAATTTCTAAGTAGACAGAGAAATATAAACAAGTGAAAGGAGGAAAGAATTACAAAAATTAATATAATTAAGAAGTGAGAAAATGGATAAGTGGTAAGGAAAACAAAATACAGGAAAATATTTGATTAAAAGAATTATAGGTTATGTCTAGCCAATCTTGCATATGGCAAAAACAAAATAAAGGTAATCAGTGTTACAGGCCCCTTCATGAAGTGGGAGAATTGATGGTAAAAGTAAAGAACTATTTGTGATATAATTACATAATGTAGACAGAGCTAGAGGATGACAAAGGACACCTCATTCTACTCCACGTGTGGCTGAAGTGGATGCTCAGTGTCTGCCATAAACACTGAGGGGTTCTAAAAATTAATTTAAAAGTTTGAAGAAAGGCATCTGAGAAGTCCGCTGAAAAATTCCTTTGTTTTCAGCAAACCCTGGGGAAATATCCTGGTCAGTGTTGTTGCTGAGAGTGGTCTGTGGAATCTAAGAGAATGCTCAGTCCTCGTGTCACCACGTGAGGTGACACTGGTATTGTACAGCAGAATGTTTTCCTGTTGGGTAGAAAGAAAAAGAAGCAAGAGTAAAACACTAGAAGATGTTTCCCAGAGATGCTGCACAACCTCCATTTTTGGGTGGAAAACCTGACCTGGCACAGAACTCAGCCCTACTTTGTGCAGTATTACTGCAATCCTGTATGATATTCCTGGCCTTAGACCCATAGAACCATAATGTTTGGGAAAGACATCCAAGATCATTGAGTCCAACCTGTGACCAGACACCACCTTATTACCCAGACCAGAGCCCTGAGTGCCAGTTCCAGTCATTCCTTGAACACCTCCAGGGATGGGGACTCCACCACCTCTCTGCACAGCCCCTTCCAATGCCTGACCAGGTTTTCACCCATTTCAGTGAAGAATTTCTTCCTGATGCCAAAACTGAACCTCTCCTGGCACAGCTTGAGGCCATTTCCACTTGTCCTGACACTAGCCATCTATTTCCAAACCTAAACACAGATTACTCCAGGGGATGAGTGCTGGCCTGACCAGAGAAGGTCTCTTCAGATACAGAAAACTTGAATTACTAAATATTGGTGCAAAAGTTGGGATTTTTTTGTTACTGCCAATTAACATGATAATTTTATTAGATCTAGGATGTTTCTGAATGCTTTGTTAGACTTTGGGGACAAAAGTTTCCTCATTCTTTAAAGGAATAATTTAGTACATGAGAAGAGTTAGATTCAACCCCAGATGTGTTTTTCTTCTTGTCTCACTTCAGTTCCCCTCTAGGAAAAGTGTTCACAAGTTCTTTTGTAAAATCTGTTCTCTTATGAGGATGAATTTATAAAAGCTGTGAGTTAATGGTAAGAGAGTGCTTACACATACATTAGAGACATTACAGTAAGAAACTGTCAGACACATTTGGTATCATCCTCTGTCAGTCTTTCTCTTAAAACAGAGATATAGTTACTTGTATCTCCCCCCTACTGTGCTTTGAAATCTCCATGCCTGGAAATATTCGTATATTCCAGGGCTGGATCACATTTGTACTTGAAAAGGATTCAGTTTAGGAATAACTTACAGGACTAGAGCTCAGCTGCTACAGATTTAATGAAGAAATGCCAGAAAAACAATGAAGACAGCATTTGATTAATGTAGGAATTTCAGTCCAGAACTGTCAGAACTTCATGTGTTGCAATCATAATGAAAATATAATGGATGTGGTCAGGAATGTCATCCATCTTCCATTTGTTGCACACTGAATTTGAACCAAAGGTTTCTGGGCAATTTTTAATTTTTGCTCTCACTTATTTTTCTGAAGTAATTTCCCTTGTTAGAATTCAAGTGGAAGGGAAGCGGCAGTAAAAGTCTTTGAGACTGGGAATTAGGACTCAGGCCAGAGAAAATTAAGAGCAGATTGAAAATGTTGGTTTTGATTAATCAAGAAAGCTCAGAAAAGAAGTCTAGGAGAGGTGAGGTGACCTTTGAAAGAAAGAGTCAGGAAGAGAAGCTTCTTTTAAAGCCTTGCTTGAACAAACTGATTAGGGGCACAAATCACTCTAAACACAGGAGCTCATGAAGCTTCTCCCCTATGGATTAGGGCTCTGAGCAAGCTGGTCTGGTTGAAGATGTCCCTGCTCATTGCAGGGGGGTTGGACTAGAAGTCCTTTAGAAGTCCATTCAAACCCAACCCATCCTATGATTATATAACAATTTACATTCAAAATAACAATATTACCACCTACAGAAATGTTCATATGAGTTTTCTGATCTCTCAGAAGGCGTATGGTCACATTGTGATGTTTCCCTCTGTGAGGCACTTCAGTTCCCTTAGTTCCCTTATCTATCCATTTTTTATATCAATTTAATGACAAAAGTTAAGAAATTCCAGATATCTCCCTATTTAATTGTTTTTTGAAATTGGCTAAAAGTTAAAACATTTTTAGGAGAGACACACAAGTCATAATGATATCCCAAGTCTGATTTCTGAAAGATAAATGAAAGCAGGAAAATAAAAAAGGTAAATACATTTGTAATATTCTGTTTATTAAAGAATCACAGAATCACAGAAGATTTAGGATTAGAAGGGAGCTGTGGAGATCATCCAGTCCTACCCCTGTGCCAAGGCAGGGTCCCCTGGAGCAGGTGACAAGGAGCACATCCAGATGGGTTTGGAATGTCTCCACAGAGGGAACTCCACGTCCTCCCTGGGCAGCTGTTCCAGTGCTTTGCCACCCTCAATGGAAAGAAGTTCTTCCACTTGTTGAGGTGGAACTTGTGTTTTAGTTTATATCCCTTGCTCCTTGTCCTGTTATTGGGCACCACCAAAAAGAGTCTGGCACCCTCTTCTTGACACCAACCTTTATAAAATATTTGAGATATTTGTATTGATGAGATCCTCTCTCAGCCATGTCTTCTCTAGACTAACCAGGCCCAGCTCCCACATCTCCCCTCACAGCAGAGTTGTTCCTGGCTCTTCATCATCTCTGTGGCCTCTGCTGGACCCTTTCCAGTAGCTCCTTGTCTTTGTGGAGACCAAAATAACCCCAGGGCAGAGCAGAGGGGGAGAATCACCTCCCTTGACCGCCAGACTTTTCTTTATGATCCCCAGGATCCCATTGGCCCTCCTGGTCCCCAGGGGACACTGCTGGCTTCATGGACAACTTGTCACTGACCAGGACACCCAGGTCATCTTCAGCAGAGCTGCTCTCTAGTTGGTCAGCCCCCAGCCTTTGCTGGTATTTGGGATTATTCCTCTCCAGATACAGGACCCTACACTTGCCCTTGTTGAACCTCACTGGGTTTCTCTCTGCCCCACTCTGATTCTCCTGTATAACTCCTAAGTCCTGTATCCATGGCCAGTGACACTGCCAGCATTTCTGTCTCGTTATCACCCATTCAGCCTCTTTAATTGTTGTTATGTGATTACAAGTTCCCATAGAGACTAATGACCATTGCCAGTGGATTATTGATATTCAATTATATCTGCTCTCTGTTTATGCTGTAGTTCCTTCCACTTTCTTAATTTGAGAGATGAGTCTGTGCATTAGGTTGTTGTTTTTTCTTTAACCAATAGAACAGCAGATAAATTAAATTTCTTCCTCAGTAAAGGATATATTGCTCAGAATATACACCAGGTTAAACTTCTGGTAAGGAAAGTAAACCATCCTGAACATTGCAGTTTGACCAATATGACAGAAAATTCATGAGGAATAAACCTATTTCCATTCCACCTATTATCCCAATTATTGGCTTTGCATCTCAGAGAAAGGAAACAGAAGGACACCTAAATATGTAAGTCATTTGTGGAACTCATTGACAACCAGATCAAGCTTTATGTTCTTGTAATTATTGTCTCTGTAGGAAGTTAATTCCTTACAATGCAGGTGAAAATGCTCTTAAGTGCTGGAATCAGTCAGTCCCTCCATTGCAAGTTATTGACTCTCAGGTGCCTGTGATGACTTGCTGCAGGTGAGATGCAAATGTCTCAGTGATGCAATAATTTCAGATATGTTTCTCTGGTCCTCAAAAGTCTAAAATCAACCACTGGAGTGCTCAAGGTTTAAAGGGACTTTTAAAGGTCATCTAGTCCAACAGAAATGATCAGGGACATCTTCAACCAGATCAGTTTGCTCAGAGCTCCCTCTCACCTGAATGTTTCCAGGGATGGGGCACCTGCCACCTTTCAGGGCAACAAAATTTATTTGCTCTGCTCTTTTTTGCCACAGAGACGTCTATGTGAATTTGGTGATTTAACACCTATTTCCTGGACATTTTCACTGTTATTTCCAGATCAAGTGTTATTTCCTTAAATTCCTACCAAGTTACATCCTCTCACGCGTCTTTATTTTCAGTAACGCTGTTTGTCATTGTGATGGCATGACACTGATATTGCAAAGCCCAAAAGGAATAAAAGAATAAATACTCGATAAAAGTATGATTTAAAATTAATTGTTGCCTGGTGAAGACTCAGGATAAAACATCAAATAAAGGCATTACATAAAACATCACATAAAGGCATTGCTTGCCCAGCAGTGCAGAATTGTTTTAGCAGCCATGACTGAGTGAAATGGAGCAGAGAGTGGAAGTCTCATTTCAAAGGATGCTTATCCCCATTGCAGTCCTACCTCTGCTCCAGATATCCTGTAAAAAGTTGGAAGCTATGATGGGTGAGATGAAGACAGGACTTTTGTGAGTGGCAGCTGGTGTTCTCATGGGCTATGGGTTCAAGGAGAGGAGAAATACTCATGGATATGACAATCTCCATCACATCTATGAAATATTTGTTTATATATATATATATATATATGTATATGTATATATATATACTAACTTTCTGAGCTTCTGTTTGTAAACAGAAACACTAAAATATCACAAATATCTTCTGCTGTCTGTTCTGGTTTTCAGTGGCAGCTGCAACAGATATTTCTGCTGGGAAAAAAAAAATTCAAACCTTAGTACTCTAGGCAAAGGAAAATTTCTTTAGCAATCAAGAAGTGATTGCACTCTGTGATTGTTTCTACTGGCAAATGACAGTGATTAATGCTATGCCAGTGCTTCTCAAAATTTTGGAAGTAGAAGCCTCTTTCGTTCATCTGTGTCTATGGAGAATTTTTCTCAGAAGCAGCTTGGTTTCTTCAAGACTCAGGATGAGGAGAAATTATAACTGACTTCATCAAGTATTGACACTCATTCCCTCCCACAAGGAACTGAGCTGCTGCCAGAAAGTAAAAGTGGCATAAAATTGGTCAGGCAACAATCACAGCCTACACTTGCTCTTCTCTTACATCTGGTGCCTGAAGAAACGGGGAAGTTGTTGACTGCTGTATGTGATGCTTCAGCCTCTCTTTGAACTCTTTGGTCGTGGCTTGAGATGTGGGATGAAGAAGGAAAGGCAATGCCACTGCCATATTTTCATCTTATTTTGAAAAACACTAGTCTTGGAGTGCAGTTGTTTCTGTTTCTAAAAAAGGTTGTGGAAATTTTTAACAGAAGAACCACAACACCTTAAAAATTCTGAACCAGCTTGTCTCTTTCCTCTGATGACACTTTGAAAAATCTTTACAGATCAATTATGGACTAAGCAGGAAGTCTGACAAAGGGCTTCACTGCCTTTAAATTGCTCAATTCTATCTGAAAAGCAGGAACAGATGTTCTTTGAGCTGGCACACTAAGCTTTTATCCAACTCATTTCCCTGCACTGAGTCTGTCTGGTCTCCCTGGTCTGGGTTCTGGCTGCATTCAGACTCCAATGTTCAGAAGCAAGAACTGATTTTAGCTTGCACCGAAGCCACATCGATGCATTTGAGGGTATGGAAGAGTTGCTGTGGTAACAGTTCAGCAAACACTTAGATCCACTAACATCCATGAGGTTAAGGAAGTGCTTAATCAGGGTTTTAAACTGCAGTCAGTGTGAGCAAAATACCCCTCTGGTCCTCAAAAAAAAAAAAAAAAAAAAAAAAAAAGAGAGAAAATTTTGATCATTTTTTTTCTAATATGTCCTAAGACATCTTGTTTCTGATTTAACTTCAGCTCTGAGAAAGACAGAAACTGGATAAAGTCATAATTCCATACATGTTAAAATGAAAAAAAAAAAAAAGATGGTGCTACCACCTTCCCTAATTTGTCCATTATCACTGAGAATTTTGTGCAAATGATGCATTTATATGCAGTTCATAAATGACTCTGCTAATTCCAGCCACTCAATGTGTCCTACATATGCTCCTTATGGTGTCTGTGGGCGAGGCAGATAAACAGTCGAGTTTCTGGGAGTGGAGCGTCAGGATCAGCATTTTGCTAAAAAATTGCTTTTTCAAGGGGTATGAATTTGCCTGTTTATTCCAGTGCAGCAGCAAAGGGACTGAAGATTTCACTCTACTTGGATGGGGTCATAAAAGCTGGTTTGCATCTCATTTAAATGCTACGCATACTTTTGACAAAATTATTTTTGCAAGACATAAAAATGCTGCATGGTTAGTTGCTAGTCAAAGAAATTATACCTTTTAGAAGTATTCTTATAAAGTGATGTTTAAAACACTTAAATGAATATGACTGAGATTTCAATTATGTTCTTAATCGCATTTAAAACTAAAATAATTTTGTTATCCTCAATGTTAAACAACCTTCAAAAAAATGACTTTCTGAAGGAGAATTATTTATTTATTTATCTTTAAACGAGTGATGCAATGAATGGGAATTCAAGACATGAATTAGTTCAAATCTTAAATTTTCAGTGTGATGTATAAATTACTCAGTCTCTCATATTGTCAGTTTTATTACCTGTAAAATGAGAGATAAGTAATTTATTTTTATCCAGTCCCTGTTCTTGGCATGTGTTACTTGAAGTTCTGTAGTCACAGCCCAGGAAATGGGACTTTTGTTTGGATAAGAATAGCCTTTTTATGACCAAAAGAAAACCAACCACCTCATTAGATTTTTGCAAGTGCCAAATAAACTTTGCAATTGCAACAAAATTAAGACAAATTTTACTTTCTTTATCAATTTTGAAAAGTAACAATACATTAATGCTTGCCTCCTTTCCATATTCCAGTTCTTAGGTGTAGAGTTCATTTTGGTCTCAGAGACCTGGAAGCATTTTCCGTTTTACTATAAAACTGGAATGACATATTGCATACTTAATTCAAGAATGCTATGAGTGTTGTACAGTCACTGCGTGTTTCCCTTTTTCACTTCTCTGTTGAGAATACAATCACTTTAGAAAAGTAGAATTTATGTTTGCTGAATGTTATTTTTTCACTTGGTGACACATGGTATCTCCCAAGTTTTCTGGTTATCTTCTCAAAAGTTGTACCACTTTAAAAATTACCATAAGAAACTTGCCCAAACTGTTTTTATTATGGTCCAGCTGTCCCATCACCATTCTTGTCTGATAGTGGAATTACCAAAACGTGACGAACCATTCACAGATTATGGACTAGAAACATGGATACCGTTTATATATTTGTAAGAACAATAAATAAACACTAGAATCTTCATAACATATTTCTGAATACTATATCACAAAATCACAGAATGGTTTCAGTTGGAAAGGACCTTAAAGTTCACCTTTTTCCAACCTCCTGCCATGGGCAGGGACACCTTCCACTGTCCCAGGGTGCTCCAAGCCCCATCCAACCTGGCCTTGGACACTTCCAGGGATGGAGCAGCCACAGCTTCCCTGGGCAACCTGTGCCAGGGTCTTGCCATCCTCACAGGAAATATTTTTTTTTCCATGTTTCTATGATGCAGAGATTTCTTGCATCTTTAATATATATAGACCTAAATTTCCACAGATGTACATATTTAAATATTTATAATTGTTATGAACTAAAATATGATGGAATTATGCAGTGAAACTATGACAGCTTGTCTGTAAAAGAAGTGTTTTCACAGTGTTTTACTTTTCTTTTCCAGACAATCCATAACAAGATTTCTAATTGTCACAATTCTGTAGCTAACAGTCTCTCTCCTGGACTTTCCAATGACAGAATCATCAAAAACAATACAGTAATTATACAGCAATTTTGAATGGAGTAATACTCAGTGCCACAAAGAAGACATCAAGCTGTAGATCTTTTATGTGGTTTCTCATTTGTGCTTTGGAAGTGTTCAGGTATTTTTGAGTCCTGGTTTGTTGAGATTTAAAATGCAATTTGGAGTTCTTCTCTCAGTAACTTGTGACACAGAAGCTGCTCCCATATTTTTTGTTCTGCATCTCATAAAACAGAGCGTGATGAACAAGACCTGCCAAGAAGAACTTCAGTAGGTAACCCAGCAATCATTTCCTTCTAACAAATAATGACAAATTACAATTTACAGAGTAGCTTATAGAGCCGAGTGTCCCTAAGCTGTTCCCTGCTTGAAAATTTTCTGATTAAGGAACATCCACCCTTTTTATCTTGAGATGATTCCTCCTCAGGCAGCGCCAATGTCTTACCCAGGTGTTACTGTAAGGACATCTAGAACAGCTAAGCAGAAGCTCTCAGGACTGGCTTACAGGGACTTTGGCTGTCAGGGTTGGGATGAGCTTTGAGATATCTGGTTTTAAGATAGTGTGGGATTGAGGGAGTCTGCACAGACATGGTCTCTGGTACTAGATGGAACTGCTGTTCCAGTGTCCTTGTTGCCTGGAATAAAACACAAAACCTTTCCAAACAGTGTTAAAATGATAATATAAAAGAAAATGTTTAATTGAAAGAGTCCAAGGTGCACAATATGGCAATATGCACATGTCATATGGTATTTCTGAAATTTTTATAATGTTAATTGTTTAGTACATCTGTCAAATATTGTCCCATTAGAAGAGCAGTTGGTTGGGTAATTTCCCTCCAGGGTTCTGCCCCACTGGAGCTCCGCCCCCCCCCCAATTTTTATTCCTACAATTTACTGTGTCTACAATGTATGTGCAAAACAAAATATCCTTGATAGACTAAAAGCAAGACTAAACAGAATTCAAGGTTGTATTAGTAAGGTTTTGATAAACTATGGTAGAGGGCAGGAAAAGTACAAGGAGTTCTAACTATGTATTAACAGTCTACAAAGATACAAATATATGAAAATTATATAAAATGGTAAAAAATCTTTAGGTATCATCCTCTTCCCAGAAATCTCCCTGGCTTCAGGCAAAACCTCTGGATGGAGGATGCAGTGGCCCAAGTCTCACTGCTGGGAGATTCAGCATTGGAGGTGGTGGTGGTTTCACATGTGAGTGATGCACCTCAGTTTAAACACTGAGTTTCCAAGTGAAGGAGCTCTAGGAGGAGGTGGGCAGACTGTAATTTAGCTTTCAGTATGATTTTGGATTGGAAAATCTCAGATCAGAGGTCTTTTCCACTCTCTATTATCCTTTATTATCCCACATGTTGTGCTTCTCTGTCTTCCTAGTGAACCTTGCCAGGTATTTGTTGTCTTTCCGTTTGCAGTTGGATTTAATTACAAGCAAAAGGTGGCGAGTCAGAAACAATATGCTGGGCTAATAAATTTCCTGTGTGGGAATCATGTTGCCTATCAGGAAAGCTCTAAGAACACCAAGGAGGGGCATAGGTTAAAAGAGAGGAAACATTTCACACTGTCATCTTCTGCAAAGTTATTACGCTCCTGAGCAGCTACAAATGACAGGCAGAAATATTTGCAAGATTAATGGTTATTGTCTGGATATTCATTTACACATATCCTGAGTTCCCAGTGGGGCACATGCTCTTAAATTGAGGCTAGGCAGATATATTTGAAATTTCTTTTATCTAATTTTTTCTTATAATTTGTTTATTTGGTTTAGCTGCTTAGCAGCACACAGACAGATACATACACACAGATTCATATACCACCAAAAGCCTCTTTTAATCTGAATTTTGAAGCTATTGAGCTGATCCACACAGCTTGGTCCTTAAGGACCAGTTCCTCATCCAAATTCACCAGCTGTAATTCAAAGAAACTTGTAAGGTTAAAGAGGAAATACTATCTTTGCTGTCACAGAGAGAAGAAAATGCCTCTGACTCATTTCCCTGATTGAAAAGCATTTGTTCCCTGATGTTATTACCAAGTCTGGTAAAACATATATTTATCAGAGTTTAAACCAATAGAAGGAGAAGAAAACAGCAGGAATCCCGTTTAACCTCATCTATCTTCGCTCTCAACAGAGGTATTAGGCATATTGAGCAGTAATGAATTATTTAAGATAGCACTAGATATTAAATGCTTTGAACTGGGGGCAAATAGCCAAATAGATGTCTTTCAGATTTTTTCCTCTTCTAATAGGAGCCCCCCCCTGGACATTTTAGCTAATAAATGACTATGTTCTCACATATCAACTGTTTATATAATGTGGAATCCATCTCGGGCATTCCAGGGAAGAAATGGGCACCCTGTAGTGGATAATGGGGCTGGAAGATGTGTAGGTGCACAGATTGCTTCAGATGTGCCCAAATGTGCTACACATTTTAGTCACTGGTTGAATCTCACTGCTCCTGGAGATGGCAGGGGTGGTGACAGAATGGAGTTTGCCTCCAGGAGCAGGAACATATCAAGTTTTAATTGTCCAACAAGGACAAAAATCCCACAAATTAGAGCTGTAATCCACAATTGCAGCCCTCTAATCCACAATTGCACCGGTTTGGAGCACCAGCACTTACCTGAAGCTTTTATTCTGGATTTTGCTTTACTGGAACCAAGCCATAGGACTGAAACTGCCCTCTAGGCACTGTCAGATGGGAAAGCTCTGCAGTTGGTCATAAAGTACTGCTGTCTAATGTAAGAAATAATATCGCTCAAACCCTATCTGGATGAACATATCTAATAAGTAGAGAGAATGAAATTACCTTCATCTCTATAGTTTTGCAAAAATAAATTGTCTTTTCACTTCTAATTTCTGCCCTCAAAACTTGCACACAGCACTGGAGAAAACAGGTCTGAAACAGATTCTGGTGCCAGTAAAAACATGTGAGAAGACAAAATCAGCTAAGACAAAAAAAAAAAAAAAAA